>VXBU01006960.1:304-266287 GCA_013400315.1 Bombycilla garrulus | reverse complement strand
AAAAAAGGGGGGGGGGGGAAAAAAGAGACAGAGTAGTTCAAGGGGTCAGTTTTTTTCTGAAGCTAGCATACTTCGTATGCTCTGAAATTGCGACTACCCCAAAAGGAGCTTTGTTCCTTTTATATGTCAGCAAAACAAAAGGTCAGACTATTGAAATATTGGTCAGGTCTGACTTTCTTCTATTAATAACAAGTAGAGACACATTTTTTAAAGTAATAGTTAAATAAATGACCACATGTCTGCAATCATTTCGACTTAAAATGTCAACTGGATTTGAGATGCCATGTGCATTTAATCAATGACTCTGCACTATAATATAAATATTACTTTGGTTTGACTGCGTTGTGTGGCATAAATCATAATTCAGAGAGATGACTATATTTAATTTTCTCTACAGATGGCTGTTAACGGCAATACCTATTAAACCAGCACCCAGCAGCACTCTGTAGTTAAGGAATCTGTCAGGAGTCCCCTTTTGTATCATTTCTCTGTTAATTGTTGTCGCTCCTCCTAACCCCTCCACTTACCACGGTCATGTTACAAAACTACTGATTCAGAAAATCAACGCAAACCTGATTTCTTTTGTTGTCAAGGTAGAATTTATAGTCTGCACTGTATTCCTGAGCAAAATTTTTTATTTATTGGTTAAAATGCAGCATAGGAATCTTTCATTCTAATCTTGATCACAAATTCTTGTGGGCATGACTAAACCCTATAGGATCTTTAACCATAATGCATCTGTACTACCTACAGAAAAACCCCATGTACCACAATTTATACAGAAAACATGGAATTCAGGCTTTATCCTCAGCTAGATTTTAGGAGGATTTTAGAGCAAGTAACAGCCAACTCTAGTGAATGATGGATGAACACAGTGCTGCAATGTTCAGCATTCCCCAAGAATACACTTTGCTTTCTAGGACTCTTCTTGCAGAACACATTTCTTGGGAGATTAGAGACAGACACTTAGAAGAAATCTGCTACCTCCAGAAAATACCTGGACTTTACTTTTAGCAGTTGTGGCACGCACAGAGGTCAATATTAAATAGGCGAGTATCCATTAAAGTAGAATTTAAAGTTAATCCTCACAGACAAAGCATGCTGCCTTTTTTTTTTTTTTGCTTAGTAATGACTTGAATAATGATATTTCAACTTGAAGTGAACATGCAAGTTTTTCACAAAAAGCATGCTCCTTGCAAACAGTTTGTAATTTCGAGTCCTTTTAAATAGTCAGAGGGAACTTTCTGCTCTGATCTGTTAAGTAAATATAAATCTTGTTATCCAAGTTCAGTAATGAGAGTGAGGGGTCTATTCTTCACTGCACTTGCATACATCTAACGTTAATGAGATTTATGCATGCATATTAAGGGGAGAACAGATGCTTAATTAAACAAATCAGCCTTTAGTAGGCAGTCTGCATGATCATTTTTAGTACAAAACCCCCTTATTTTCTCTGTTTTAGTCTGACTATGAATGCAGCCAAGAAGGAATTAATATGGTGGAGAAAAAGAAAGTCATACATGTAAAATGAAATGTTTGTTTGGTTTTTTAGTTTAAAATACTTGACAAATTTGAGGTAGATTAAATTGACTACATATAACCTCTCTCTCATGTTCTTAAGCTCTTTAAGGGAAAGTGGAGTTTTATTTACCAATTTACCTAAATGAAAAGTGGGAATTTTACTACTCAAAAGGAAATCAAGGCCTCTAAATAACTCATCTGCCCCATTAACTGATGTTGTCTTTCAAATACACATGATCCATCTCAGATCATTTTGCAATTGAGGTCAAAAAAATCTAAAATAACTTTACCAAATTAAAACATAATGTAATCTAGTTGTGGTGTTTTTTATCTATCAGTGTCCACAGTGATTTCCAGCATTGTACGGAGACAAATACATTAAAAAGTAATGCAATACTTACATATACCACCTCTCTCCAACAAGTCATAACTTTATTATTTGCTCCTTCTTCATATACTGCTACCTTTTATTCTACAACACTCAACTTCTAAGGCCAACAGAGTAGGAAAAAAATCTCTCCATAAGTTATCATAGTGCCATACTTAATGGAAGTCAATATCTGTATATTATGCTATCTACTCTGCAATACCATTACAGGCTCAACAGTGCTGGTTGTAAAAAGTATCATTCTGAGCACAAGGCCTATAATAGTAGTAATGAAAAAAGGGTCATTTCTGTCTTCCAACTAGAATGAAAAATTAAAATCACTAAGGCACTTAGCTCAAAGGAAAATTGGCAAATTAAAGGGACAAAAAATAAAATATTCATGGCTCATATTGTGAAATGGAAGGTAAATAATTTAAGATGAACTATTATGTGGGAAATTGCACTCTTTCTGAAGAGCAAAAAGCAAATCTAACTAATACACACATATATATTCCTGCTTCCTGGGCTTGCAGTTATATGTATATGTGCACAAATATGCAAGTCATGGTTGAAGTGCAATACTGCCGGGGGATAGATATTTCCTCACCTACACTAATCTTAAAAATATTTTCTAGTGAAACAGTCACATTGACAAGCAGTGCTTTATATGAAGAAGGTTGGTTGTTTTTCCTTCCTGAGTCCAGCCTAGAAGTGAAGACTGAATGAGAGAGTGCTCTCCCACCACACTCCAGTTCAGCACAACTCTTTACTCTGAGTCACCAATTACAAACTTGCTCTTAGATTTTTATGCCGCACAAGAAAATTATTACTTCAGCCTCCTGGTCTCTGCCTGGGGGAGATACCTATTAAAATGCCATTGGTGTGGCTGCAGTCCATTAGCTATCTTACCTTCATATCCATAAAACTGAAAGGGCTGCCCAGAATTTTTACAATCTCTATCTGGAAAAGGTAGAGTGAGCCACAGACTTATGTTTATGATGCTCCAGCACTGTAACAACTGCTATGGGATTAGGATGCAGAACTGCACTGCACGGCAGAGGTCACATTTCCCTGATGATTTAAAGCTTCAGTCTTCTGCCAACTTAATTTAGAAACACAAAGCCTACCTTTGTTAGAAGAGAATATTTTGATAGTTTTTCAAAGAATGGCAATTCAATAACTATAGACCACGAATTTAAAACCTGGAGTTCATTACCTAGCAAACTGAGGAATAGTTTTTAAATTTATTTTATTAACCTCTTGGTTAATAAAATGATTAGCTTTATATCTTTGGTCCTAAGCGACAATAATTTTGCATTAATGTTCAGCATAAGGAATTTTTAACACCCTGCACCAATGGGTTAATTAACTCTTTCAAACAGCCTACAGAACCCTCCTCACAAAGATACTGACAGTTCTAAACAATGACACTACACACCACCTTTTTTCAAAGGCACAAATATGCTGTTTCACTACAGTGTGTCTCCTGAAAATACTGCACATCTTCAAAAAGAAGTACAGGGAAGCTCATTTGATGTCCAGCAGCCTTCTAAGACTCACAGTGCCTGGAAAGAATCAGTCAGCTCAATGTGGGAAAAGAGGTGAGCCAAGAATCAAATGTGGCATTGTGCAATCTTGCTGCTCTTATCTACCTGCACAGAACTCAGTATTATTTCTGCTCTGAAAAAGATTCAGTGTAGATGCTAGCCTTTCCCTGAGACTGCAGTATACATTTAGTCACAGCTCCAGTAATGAAAGTATTTAATGTACTTGTTTTCTTGATACACAGTATCAATTTATGTTTGTCTGTTGTTTAGTAGTGGGCTATTAGTGAACAATGACAGCATGATGTGCCAGAAAACATCAAAAAGTAAAATATAATGCTCCTTGGCCAATGCTACACAAAATCAACTTCTGTTGTTATTTGGACAGCACATATATATATATATATATATATATACATATACACACCCCTTCAGAACTAAGGCAGGCAATATATGCATCAGAACCAAGCAAGGAAACAAAGCACTGTGCAATCAGCACCACAGTGATACAGTACTTTGGATTATAGAGACTTTAACCAGTGTCATCTGCATTTCAAACCTCCAGTACATTAACCTACTTTGCCCAAATGCCACAGTCATTAATAAGCTACAGCCAAGAGTTTTAGTTAATGCTGAGTGAAAAAAACAGGTCTTTAAAAAAAACAATGATTACAAAAATAAAAGCATGATTTCTTGATGGTCTCCCTGAATCACAGTCACCTAAATAAAGCTTCAATCAAGGAAAAGCTTAGCAGGAAAGCAATCATTCTTCTTTTTGTATGTGTAAAAAAAGACCAGGAACTACAAGTAAATAGCAGCTGAGCAACAGATGAGGCACTAAGTGAAATCTGTTAGCAACTGCTAACAGCTTTGCTATTTTCTGTTGTTAAATTAAAAAAAAAAAAGGCAAAAACCAATGCAGTAGCAATTCCAATATGTTCAAAAATCTCAGAAGCAAAAGACTAAAGCTCAACAATTCTTGTACTACAGCTGAATACTTGGATTTGGTTTTAATATCTTGAAATGCTTTGTTATTGATTATAAAGCAAAAGCCAGCCAATTCACATAGCCACTATCAAGGTAAAACTTCCTACAGCTGTATGTGTGACCCAGCAAGCATAGCACAAAAATCCAACTGTAGACAAGTAGGACATTTCCAGCAGCTGTTTCAGCCTCAAATTCTACTTTCTTTTGTCCTTTACACCTGACCCCGTGTCATTCACCAGAAAATGCATGTGTCTTAATTAGCACTGAGCTTTCTGGCAAGATCTCTCTTTTTCATTGTCCTTCTGGTCCTGGAGCTTTCACCACAGATGCTCAATTCCTACTTATCTCAAGCCAGTTTTGACATGGGTTCAGCAAGTCTGTTTTTCTGTTTGGATGCATCCCACAGCACAGCAGAACCACACAGGCACAGCTGAAATAGCTCTGAACAAAGCTGCCCATGAACTATCAACAGTATGAACACAGCAGAGCGGGGGTTCCAGCCCCCGGTAAGATTCTTCACATGGCTGCAGTTACCAGATGAGTTGAAAAAATTCACGACATCGCCTCCTCCCAGGAATATATTTCCTCTTCTCACCCCTGCCACTTGCTTTCGTAACTTTTTTCCCCCAGCTTTATCTCTCCTGTCAGTCTAACAAGGGCTCTGTTCCTCCTTTTGGTGGTCTCACAGCACAACCATCCATATCTAAAACCACACACACACTACAGATTTCCTTCTCTACCAAGCTTTCTGCTCCTCTACAGGGTTTACATTTCTAATGCCCCCTATGTGGCAGGGTCCCTTTCCGATTTAAATTCATCATGTCAAAAACTGGGCTCATCTCAGTTTATTAATACTTCTCTCTACTTCTTTCTCTAAAGATACCAAGAATTAGTAGCTCATAACTTTTGTCATCTTAAAACTTCTCTCTTTCCTTCCACAGATGTTCTACCAATAAAACATGCCAGTTTCATTCCCACAGCGTCATAAAAAAATCTGGATGTTTCTTTCCATTCGTGTTGCTAAAACACTTATCATTCAAACCTCCTCCCCACCCCTCCTGACACTCCTCACCCTTCACATCAGTACAAGACTCCAGTTTGAAAAAATACCTCTTGAATCTAATGTTTTGTTGGTATTTGACCTGCTCTAAATTTCACAATTAGTTCCCATTATTTATTTTAAAAACATTCAGATCAATTGGTTTTGTTTTTCATGTCATATGTGCCAGTTTTTGTCTGAAAAAATACCAGCCTGGATTTGCCCAGGACATATGGTCCCCAATTCTTTTGTAAACTCACACTGGTTGCTCTTGCTCAAGATGTGCTTTACAGCTCTGCACCCTTCTTTCACTTCTGTCATAGCTATAGGATCCCCTAATATTCTCACCTTTTCAGGATGGAATTTCTTGTCCAGTTTTATAAATTCTAGAAAGAAATACCAACAAGGACACAGAACCTCTAAAAACCTCCTAGCTGAATTGTTAGCTCTTACCTACTTCTCCTTCTCTGTTTATTATAGCGTGTTGCTTCCATCTTTGTTGTTTTGTAGAGATTTTCAGTGGTGTGGGACAGAAATTCCCATTCTGTGCTGCCATACAGATAGATATTATTAACACTGTCAGCTGGGAAGACTATCAATCTAAACCAAAGAGAAGCTTATGGAAACAGCAGATGTATAAACCTTGTGTACTACCAAACTGTGGAATATATTCTGAAAGAAGGAATCACTACAAATGGCAAGCTGGTGTTCCCAGCTTTGCACATTGACCATTATCAGAGTTTCTGCCAACTACAATAGCTTGTTTTGGACTCTGATGTCATCTCATGTTCTTTCTGGCTCAGATATAACACCTCTGGAAGACTTTACAATTCAAACTCTGAATCTGCTATGTATTTTTGATACATTAAACAGTACTTATCCTTTTGTCAGACCTCTGTGGCACTCCCCTCCTCTTTCCTACTCATGCCAAAGAGCTAAAGACAAGAATGAAAAAAAAAATAAAGCTTAAGATACACAAGAGAGTTTTTGAAGTCACCCTCTTAATTATTCAGTTTTTGACTGTCCTTCCATGTTAAGTCCTATTTCTTTAAACACTATGAACACAAATGCATGTGCAATGCACAGGAGTGTGTACATGCCTCCTCTGTCCTGAAGACTCCATTTGAAAGCAGCCTGGTATAGCCAGGTACATCTTATGAACACCAACAACTGTTGAAATCATGAAAATCTGGCACACAGCATGCCTGTATATTTTTGACAGTGTCTCCACTGTGCTCAAAAGTTGACAGGACAATTGCTGATATGTGGGAGAAAGTCAGCTAAAACCTTCCATGTTAATACAACACAAGCAATTCTACACTAGAGAACACAGTGACAGAAAGTTGTAAGGCAAGCTCATACATTGTCCCAGTGAAGGACATTATATGTCCTAATGAATGATCTTGCAGCTGAATTTCTCAGATTACTAGTTAAATATATCCTTGCCTAAGCAATGATTGTGGTTTTTGTATATATGTGTCCTATCTACAATACAGCATGACAAGAAACACCAATAGCCTCCTAAAGCCAGTGTTAAATGTTCAGTGCCATAAGTAAACACATCGTTCTTCAGTTTAATCTCCTCCACATGAGCAAAAAAATTCATCACATACCCTCTACTGAATGCAAAGAGCTACTTAAACTGAAACACTTAAATCCTCTACAGAGTCAACAGGTACTGTAGGGAAGGGTGACAGCAACCAGTGCCTACAGCATCGAAGTTCCAGCAAGAGCAAGGAAACAGCCTGAAGAACTCTGGTGACTCCAGACTATACAGAGCCACAGAACAAGTAGCCACAGCAGAAATACAAACACTTGCATGCTGGGCAGGAAGGACAGTGAACTTTTGTTCACTGCAGGCAATGGCTGCAGCCATGAAGTAAAGATTTTATCATAGGTAGTGGCTTTCAGCAACTGCAAACGTTAGTAGACTTTTTGCAGTAAGACAAGGAATTCTGCTCTCTCTGCAGTATGTGAGGGAAGCAGATAAGCAAGAGAAGAGAAGAGAAGGCAAAAGCCTGAGTGTGGGAGCATGATTTCTATTATTCAGAAATACTCCCCACAAATCCTTCCCCACTGATACATGCTTGCTTTAAGCCTAAAACCTTAAATCATTTCTGACATATGGGAATGCATTTCAAAGACACAAAAAGACATTTTGTCTGCCAAATGTCTTCTGCCGCAGTTACAAGTTTGGTGTAAAAGTATAAACTGCTTTCTTTTTCAATAACATAAACATTATTTGAGTCCAAGTGAAATAATTTTTCCACTACATTATGAAAGCTTTGGTTGTTTCTATCTTATAATGAGAATGGGTGGCTGTTTTGCTTTGTAAAATGCCATACCTCAACATGACACCAAAGCCTTTCTTCTTTTTCTTTTCTGGATCTTCATTTTCTTCTTTCTTTTTCTTCTCTTTGATTTTAGATTTGCTCTTTTTCTTCTCTTTCTCCCTACTTTTTTTGTCTTTTTTTGCTTTGCTTTCTGCATCTTCTACTTCAGGGTTCCCTGGCAGGGCAGATTCCACATTTTGAGCTTCTTGACCACAGTGAGAGCTCTTATCAGAGCCACCATCTGCACAGAATGAAAAAGAAGCAGTGAGGATGGCTACAAGCCACCAAAATGCAAACATGCGAAATACAGCAAGAGTGTCTACAAAGAGCTCAAATGACTCATAACACTTACTCATTTAATTGAATAATTTAAAAAGCAGACTAAACAGATCTAGTGGATTCAAATAGATTTGTATTGTAAATTAAACACAGAGTTATTTTAATGAATTGTTTTCTAGTTATTGTTCCTGATATAAAAATCCTGATACAGTAAAGCACTCTTCTATTTGAAATCTAGCTTGTTAACCTCCATCAGCTCAAGAAAACCACGTGCTGGGTTTCAAATAGAGAGCTTACTTCAACAAGAGATTCTGGTGGCTGGCATAACCAACCTCTGTAACAAAATGACTTCACTCACTCCCTGGAATCTTTCTATTTTAGTGGCTGAACAAGAAATGGATAAAACATTCTGTCTGGCTGGAAAAGAGCAGAGTTCTTTCTGTTGGGGGGCTCAGGATCCAAGCACAGTTTTACACTCCATACTAAAGGAGATGTATTTCCAGACTGGGGTCTATAAAACCCATAGTGACAGAATGAGCAGCAGGGTGCTATCAATACACTCTGCCTTATCTACAACATGAAACAAATTTCCTGGCTGGAAAAGGGGGAATTGTAAAACAAGAGAGATAATTTTTAATGTAATCTGAAGAAAGCAGCTGCTTCTTGAAGTTGAAAAACATAATTATTTAAGGATTGAGTTCTAAATCCTCCAACCCACCCCTGCCCCAAAGGAGATCAGTGAAAGACTTTACACTAAACCCAGTCAAGGTTGGATGAGGTACTGCAAAGACAGCTCTATTCAGTGGAAGATTGAAGAGCTTTTAAAATGTGATCAGTTTCAATTGGACTAAATCACTTGCTCATGGCGCTCTATCGAGCTGGCCCTCAGCAGTGCTGGGAGAAGGTGGCTCCCTCAGCCAGTGCCATCAGCAACATACCCTCTTCTCCATCCTCAGGTCCATCGTAAGATTTGTCAATGGCAGCCCGGAAGCTCTCGTTGCATCCCCGACCCCGCACCACGTGAGGCCTGGGTCTGTGGAAAGGGAGTTCATTCTTCCTTACTTCAGCCACAGCGGTCTGAAGACTCTCAAGAGAGCTGGACTTCTTTAATCCCAGAGTAGGACCAAAATCTTTGCCAGAAGAGTCTGGAAAACAAATGGTTACGTTTTTATACCAAAAACCACACAGAGAAATTAAACTAGTCAGATACGTTTAATTGTGTACTTTATTACTTGGGGCCTTTGAAATAGTATGCAATCAATGTAATTTGTTCTAAAAATAACATCAAGTTAAACCTAGTTCAGCAGATATCCCCATTCAGACTTGGAGGGAACGGCACATAATTTACAGACCTGACAAAGTGATGGGTGACAGCTGGCTCACTCTGTGCCCCTGTAAAGCCCGCACCAGTGATGAAAATGGGGCTGCTTCCTCAACCTTTGCCAGTCATGTCCAACTGGACACTGCTGACAGTCTCAAACAGAGCACTATCTTTAGACTCACAAAACCAAACATCGCTACACAAGTGTTTTGCTTTTTAAAAGGAGATATGTTGTATGAATGGCTGATATTTTCAAACACATTTCTCCTGAGAGAAGATGAATTATTAGCACTCTCTGAGTTTTACCCAACCGTCTTCTTCAAGCTGAAACTGGTGCCATGATACCAACATGCACAGCAGCTTTTGCATGAAACAAGCAAAGCACAGGTCAACATAAATGATGTTGCTGTCACTGCCTTGTTCCCTGATTACCGGCTTAAGAAAGCACTTCACAGGAAAACAGAGGTAATACTGAGTGTCCCAAACCCTCTCTCTCTTTAAATGTTTTACTACATGACCTTAGAAAGGCTTTATTTTTGTGGCAGCATTTGTGTTAATTATTATTAACAAAATGATAGCGGAATAGGTAAAGAACAAAATTCAATTAATAGATGCACTCCAATTAATGAAAAAAAATCACAGCTTAATTTAAAAGCCTTTGCAGCATCTACTTAGTTTTTATATGGCAGAACCTAGAATATGTGTCATAGAAATACTGAGTAAGATATTTTTCCTTGCAATATGCCTTCTGCCTTTGAGAACTCAAGTGCTTTAGCTTTCAAGTTTTTAGTACTAACAAAAGCAACAGGAGAACATAACAGAAGCACTTCACCTACATGTCCATACTGTCATGCCTGAAGAGATTCAAGGGTCACAGAAAAGACAGATATGTTAGTATGATTTGCTGTGATTTTAGCAATCCTAGAGTGTAAATAATTCTGAACAGCATGTTCAGTGAATTCTTAAAAGTAAAAAAGCTGAGAATTGGCACCAAATAGAGACTTGTCAGTAGTGCCTACATAAAGCAATTTACACTTTCTTTACCTGCAGACTGTTATGTAGGTGAAAACAAGCAGGGGGTTGGGGGTGTGTGTGGAGACAAACAGGTTTAAGGGAAGCCTGGCTGCTCCATCACACAGTGCAACCTTCTTCTGTTCACCAATTGCCATTCTGGAGACTACCATTATTGACAAATTAGCAAGTGCTAAAGCAGAGTTAGAGGAATGACCCGCGTAGAACATAGAGGTGCTAAAAATCAGTAAAAACTTGTGTATCAGTAGGAGGCACTGTGGTGCCTATCACAGACGGAGAAGGAGAAAAAGCAAGGGAAAAATAATGGTGTGAAAAAAAGCCAAGTGAAAGGCACTGAGGAGCAGAGAGGAAGCTCTCCCAAGTTTCAGTCACCAGGCAGCCTCGGTGGGCTGTTTGGCAGGACACAGGGCACAGCACCCCCGGCAGGACGGGCCCTGGGCAGCCCACCCCACAGCCAGGCTGGGCTGCAAAGCGGGGGCTCCAGGGGCTGGGGCTGGGGACCCTGCAGGCAGCGGCCCCAGCACACGGGCTGAGCCTCCCGGGAGCAGCAACCACCGGGAATGGCTTCGAGGTGACTGCAGAGTCTGCAAGGAAGGGCTGGGCACGTCCCTGCCTCCAGCAGGACCACGTAGGCCCACGGCTTCGGGAGGTGCAGCAGCCAGTGTTGACTCCAGACTGCTGCTACAGCTGCCTGGCTGGCCAGGAAAGTACAGAGGTGCTCACACACCCCAGTGCAAGCTGCACTATGCTCAGTTACTGCTCTGAGCTCCGTCACCTGAAAAAAAGGGTCTCGGGTTAAATGCTGGTTACAGCCTGCTTTAAATAAAGCTGAGCTAGCTCCTCAGACTGGAAGACTGAAATATCTGAAGGCCATTCCTAAGCAAATTCAACCAAAACCTGAAGTTTGGAGTGACACACTCATATGACACACGTAACAGACAGCAAGCTGTGTGCTCAGCCTCTCCACACACTGTGACTCAGTCCTTAGACACTGAGCACACTGAGGCATCCTCATTTATTCAAAATCTTACTGAGAACACTTACTCATAGATTGGTATTGAACATTCAGTAAGAAATTTCACTAACAACAGTGAGAACTTCATGTTTTTTTACGATTCATTGCTTCCCCCCCACCCCTTTCATTATTGAGCTGCAGTAATCACATATTAGAGCATAGCTAAAGATACAGGAGCCAAAAAGCTTCCCTAAGCTGTCCCCTTGCTTTCTGAGCCAGCATCTATTAGTGGATGCTTTCCAGAAAAATGTACAAGACTCCAGAGTGGACAAGAACTGCATCCCAAACTGGGAAATTTTCTCCCCCTGCCCCTGCCAGTACCTTTTCCATTTCTGCAGACCTTTAGAAGTGCTGTAAGTCTGAAAATGTGATTATTTATCTCATGGGTAAATAAAACCCCAAACCAACAAATAAACAACAAAACCCCTCTCTTATATTTTATAAGTTATTAACAAGCATTTCTGGGGATTCATGGTGTGTGTTTATATCTTACCTGTATTTTAATAAAAAACCATAGTTTGGCAATAAGAAATTAAATTGCTCACTGTGTTAAAATGTTTCCTTTTATGGATTTAAATTCTTGAGCTCTCCTTTTACTCCTTGTAGTACAATGATAAAACACCAACTGAAGCATCCACTTTATTTTTTTTTTTTTTTAAGGTGAATTACTTTATACATCTCTCCTGAATTTATAAGAAAAAACAACAGCTGACATCACTACCTGCCTAGACTGGCTGAAATCAAATTGCTGGTTCTTAGATGTTATCTCTAACTGATCATCCTTTAAGTGAAAGATGGTGCTACACATACTTAAATTTTCTGCTCAATGCCAACATGGCTAACACAGATTTTTTAATTCTTAATGTACCGGTAAAAGTAAACCTGCTTTCTGTTCTTTTATTACTATTATTATTAGTCAGGTCTTTCCAAGATTATCTTTTTCCCACATCTACATACTTCTTTTTTTTATAGCCCAGCTGAAGGAAATGTGCCAAAAGGAAGATGTCAGTCATGAAAATCAAAGGGAAACAAATGACACAGCATTGTGGGCAATGCAAGCCACCCTAAAGGCATGTACAGAGGGAATCAAAAGGAAGAGAAGACATGAATCACTGTCACTCTATATGAAATACAACTCCCAACACACCCTAAAGAGTAAACATTCCATATATTTATCATTAACTTTATTTTCTAGATAATGTTTCTTCTTGAAAATCTACAGGGAGTATGCCTAAAGGAGAATATTTAAAGGAGCATATTTATGTGATCTAGACTAACTTACTATTTACATTTTGAAAGACACAGTGAGGTAAAAATGAAGGAGAAAGAAGGGAAAGCATCACCGAGACTGAGAAAATACAATAAACACAAAGTTGTAACGAATTATAAATAATTTGA
Source organism: Bombycilla garrulus (assembly GCA_013400315.1). Taxonomy (NCBI): domain Eukaryota; kingdom Metazoa; phylum Chordata; class Aves; order Passeriformes; family Bombycillidae; genus Bombycilla; species Bombycilla garrulus. The sequence goes on along the minus strand of VXBU01006960.1, from coordinate 253,451 downwards.
TTCTGTTTTTACCAGTGCCCTAAACACACAGAGTCCTGGTGACAATTGCATTGCACATAGTGGAGATTCATGTGGTACCAGGGAAGAGAAAACAGGTAAGAAAACAATGAGTGTTCTACCCTGTGGATACTGGGGTGCTGGAGAGAACATGGCACTGCTTTCAGCAGGCAAACAACTGTTTGAGCATGAAGCACTGGTGGTGGCTCCTTCAGCAGTGGGACTCTGAGAGATGCCAAGAGCTTTGAAAGAGGCAGGTACAGCTCAGTGCCTGCCCTGCTTTGGACACACACCTCGAGTAACATTCATGATGTTCAGCTTGGGCTCACTGAACTCAGGCATACCACAACCTAATGGACCAACTCCACCCTCTGCAAGACTGCAGCATCATGTGGTGACTGAGATTGCTTCACGTTCCATTGTTTCTTAACCATTTGTTTAATGTAGTTTCATTTATTTCTTGCAGGATTCACAGTATGCACTACTACAAAGGATTTTTTCCTCTCACTTGTATTTTTATATTCAGATACTCCTTCAATCATCCACCAATTCAATGCAGAGAATGATTTAGGAAGGTGGAATCTGAAAGTCATTACATCTTTTAGCTTGTGATTTTCAAATGAAGTGCTTTAATACAACATTTCTGTAGAAATGTCTTAGATCACACAGTAGCTTTTTCTTCAACACTAATTTATACAGGTGACATAGAAAAGATTAAGGGATTGATGAAAATCAAGAGAAGAATCACTATCTTACACTTACATATTAAAGACAAGATATATAGTTTTGCTCATTTAATGCCTCAATCTAAGCATTCTAAATAATAAGCAGAAATACTGAACACAGAACAACCCCGCTACTGACAGAAAAACAAAATCTAATAAAAAGAAATCAAAGCATAGGAGAATTTAACATATTCTCTGATTGTAAGAGACAAATACATCTTCAGATTTACAGATACTTCAATCTGTTTTACTACACATAATGATTGCAATTTAGCCCGCATTTGCACAAACTGCAATTTCAGCAATGAATAATGACAGATCACAATTTGGGGCCCAGAAGGTACGCTGAGCCTTAGCCAGCTGAAAAGGAAATGCTTGGAATAAGGTAGCCATTAGGCAAGAAGCGAAAATGCACTATTGTCATCTTAGAAACATATGCTGGTGTTGCTGTTTTCTACAGTCTTATCACAAACAACAGCGCTGCAATGAAATGTGCTATTATTTAAAAAGAAATATGTATGGCATTAAACATCTCAAAAATGCTAACGAGTTTCCCAGTGCAACAATATTAAAGCTAAGAATTAGAAGCAAAGGCAGAGGTTCAAGCTAAAGTCTCAGTGAAGGGGCACGTGCACTTCCCGGTTAGTGCTGAATTTCAGACAAAATGCAGCCAGGCCTGTCTTTGCATAGAAACCCTGTGATCTTATCTGCTGAAATAATTATTTTTCTTCATCTGGTTACAGAAGTCTACCCTCTCACATAACCTGGTTCACAATATAGCTCTGCATCCAGTGCAGTTTTTCTAGACATCTGAATCCCTCTTTCTCCAGCAGATAAGTGCCCTCCCTCTAGATGGTGCAAACCAAAGCACTTGCCTTCAAACAGGTCCCAATATAAATCAAGCTAAATATCTTGTACAAAGCAGGTGCTTTCTCCTCAAGGATATTTATGTAAAAACTGACTTCAGATATAGGTGTTACAACCTGCTAGAGAAAAACTGCACTAGGAGAAACAATGCAGACAGGAAAAAAGTCCAGTTTTTAGAAAACAGGAATCCCCAGTGTTTTCAGGCACCTGGTAAAGTATCAGTTTGGAACTGAGTAGTGTCAAAAAAATTCCAGTGCCCTGTGATTGCTTTATTTCTGCTTCCACACCGGCCCTCTGAAAAGGTCAAACATTTAAATCCAGCTTTAAAAGACTGGGAAATGTGACACTTTCTGAGACTAATTGATATAAATTACGCTTCTCAAACTAAACCAACATTTTTGTTCTCAGGCCAAAGTTTAACATGAAGTAAAGAGTCCCTGCACTAATATTTAAAGAACGTCACTTCTGATGGTATGAGGCTAACATCTAGAGTGTTACCTTTGATCTGTGGGACAGATGGGCAAACTTCTTCAGTACCAGACCAGAAGAAATCAAGCCAAAACTTACATTAAAACTATGATTATGATCTATTTTGTTGAGTCTTACGCCTACTTTGAAATAAGCTGCTGAATTATTACTCAATCTTAGTCATCAAGCCTGAAATACTATTTTAAAAAATTACTAATTCAAATCAGAAGTAACAAATTAGAAAGATGCAAGAAGTTCATATTAATCTTTGTGTTTACGTCACTAATTTTAAGCTTTTTTGAGTTCCTTACATGTGAATGCAGAAGGAAATTTGAAACAATAATTTTATTTATAATTCAAAGAGTGGTATGTCATTTTTACGCATCAATATTTGGCCTGGGCACATTTTTATAAATACTTACATACGCTGCATGTTAAAGATTGCTTTAAGTGTTGTTTGGTGATTAATTTAGTATAATGAAACAAGGAAGATGGTTATTGTAGAAAAAAAATATAAGCCAAGGCATCAAAGAAAATGCATTTCAATATCAGCAATTTAACTTGCAATTAAAAAAACCCCCTCTTCCTTATCTGTGAACATTAAGACTAAGAAAACAGAGATTTTTAACAAAAATAACTAGGAAAATAATACCTTTTGCTAATCATGGCATTGCTTTTGTATACCTGCCCACACTTTGATCAGTGAATCTTACATGCCTGAGAAATTTATGAGCTCTTTATTGCCAGCCCCACCACCACCGAGCTGCCCAACAGCCGCTCTAATTTAAGATGCTCTAAATATTGTTGCCATGGGTGACACATGAACACGGAGTAAGGCAAAGCTCTGCTAATAAAAAGGCTTTCACAGCATTTCAGTCCTTGCTCATAAGTAAAGTTAAAATTTATGGCTTTTAAAATACTGGATCTGAGAGAGGTCAGGTTAAATGGCTGCTAGTAATAAAAGGAATCAATATGCCACAGCATCTGAAGCAGACAGAAAACTAAATAAACACTTCATCCAAATCCACTTGGCCCTGAATTAAAAGAACATAAAATACTGTATTTATTTTGTTTGCCCTCCACCAGCCTGTAGTTTGCATCACTGCATCCGCTAGAATTTTACACAGAGCAAGCACCAAGCATGTGTTGGCCAAATAGCAATTAAACTGTGTGTCAAGGCTAGGAGCAATTAACTGGGCATTAACCTTATCAGGGAACCACTTCTGGATTAGCCAGCTACAAACAGGCAAACATCTCAGTCTGGGAAGATTCTGCAACGTGTATTTACAAAAGCTTCAGAGGACTCAGACTTTCTGTCTCAGGCCCATACAGAGTAAATGAGCCATTTCCAGTAATAACCCTTAATTCATAAACCCTGAACAAAACCAGAATCACCTTTTCCAGTGATTAGTGTGTCCTATTAGCATAGGAGTGCAAAACAATTTGTTCCTTACAACACTTTAAAATAAAGCAGACCAAAAGAAACAATGAACTTGCATCTTTCACTCCTCATCTACATTTGGTTTGGTTTATAGATTGACTTCCAGGAGAATTTATGAAAAGCTCTCTTCTTCTGTTCATCTATTTGTATTTCAAAGGAAAGTGCATAGGTTACTTTTCGGTTTAAGAAATTAATGCATGTTTTGCTTGAAGCTGCCAGCAGATAACCTATAAAGAAGGTAGACATACACCTGTAATCAATCTCAATTAAAACACAAAGACCATTCACAAAGTCATGCACATTTCTGAAATTGCTTTGTTTACGAGTTTAATAATATCTGTCTTGAAACTGTTTTGAAAAGTTCACTTCAAAAATCCAACTCTTAAATGGGAATATGGAGAATTTTGCCAAATCTACTATTAACTAAGAAAAAGATTTATCTGACATGGCTGAGATTCAAAATCCCTGCAGAATCTGAAAGGATTATGAAGGTTTTCAGGTAAAGTCCTCAGCAAAGGTTCCTTTTTATTACCTACTGAGATTTTTAAGATTATTTGAATGATTATAAAGTTGATAGCAGTATTTTATTACAGATTCCTCAAAGCTGAATCCATAGTTGTAGTGACACTGGGACTTAAAAACCAAGCTTAATTTTACATACTTCAACTTTTTTCTCTTTTTTCCCCCTCAAACTATCCTCTGTACTGAAACTTCTGCACTTGCTCTCATTATGGAGAGGAAGATTGTTTTTAGAAAAACAAAAAGCCTCAAAGAATATAGCTCCCTCTTGCCACAACAGAATAACTAAAGTGGGAAGAATTCTTCCATCTGGGTAATAATTTTTCTCCCTCTATCCATCAATAACTCAAAATAGACAGGAAGGAAACCTTCCAAGCTTTGTGTGCAAGTATGCTGTGAACCAGACCCTTCACTGTAACTTTTAGAAATGGAAAGCTTGATTTTCACATCTACATTTTATGTTGTTCTAACATTAGCTGGATCTGGGTAAACTTGTATTTTCAAGGCTTTCTTCCACAGAAAGAAATCCTAAGGAAAATAAGTCCAATTCATGGACCTAATGGCAAGGGAATCTTCTTCTAAAGAGCTCCAGCAAAGGATTTTGCTAAACTGTTCTGTAGTGTGCAGACACAGACTCACACCCAATAACATCTGGCTGTCTCCTGAGTTTTTAACAGACATGAATCACAACTGGATTACACTATTATACTCCCAGCCTTGCTTAAAAAACACCCCAAACCCAACAAAATACTACTTTAACTATACTTTAAGGCCTAGTCTGTACAATTCACTGAATTAGACTTTATATATGTTTCAGCATCTGTAAGAAGTTTGCAGCTGCCTTGCTAGGTATGTCATGATGTGTCATTTTAATGGAAAGGTTGCAATTAAAAAAAAAAACAACCCATTGGCGAGGTTAAAAGATATCTGACATAAAGACCATTTCATGAATCTGTGTTTTTTTTTTTGAAAACTTGTAACAAGCTCAGATGTTTAACAAATGTGCACCTAGCCTTTAATATCTCCCAGGGAAAAGGGAACCTCCCCTGATCTTTAAGTTTAGTTTTTCCTGCAGCAATTTTCAGTATTCTCAAGATGTATGCTGTTAATTACCAAGTTATGCATTTAGGATTTTTTCAATATTCAGTTCTGCATTGGTACAATGTGTTTAAATAGCAAATTAGAAAAGCTAATAGAATGGCTGCATGGAACAACTTAGAATATGATTTAAACAGCAAATCAATACGAACTTTTCTTACTCATTTGTCCCACCTGTGTAGAAATGACATTCCTCTGTTCCCTTTCACTAACCCAATAAATGGAGAGTACCACATGCACGCACAACATGGCACCAGACTGCAGAAATGGAGCGTCAAAACAGAAGAAACGTTCATTCCAATTCTTGGTGATGTCCTTTATCAACCAATGCAGACAGTTCTGGAGAAATTACTCAACATCCTATCCTAAATTATGAGCAAAAATTCCAGATGTCCTCAGGATGGTAAGCAGCAGCCACAGTGATACTGCAGCCAGGACAGCTTGGTTAAGCACAGTCAAATGACATTTTAATACAGACAAACTCAAGATAGCATATCAGAAAAATAAATGTTTCCTCTAAGCTGGGACTCAATATTACCAGAAAACACATCATTCTGCTCAGTGATCCCATACACTCTTGAAGAATGAACCGGAGTCTAGCTATGAGAGGATCAGAATAATTCAGTCCTTGGACAATGAGATGCTTGATCAACTCATTGCCATGGATCAGGTGCAAAACTCAGTGCCCAATTTCATCTACTTCAGCTACTTGGTGGTTGGATCCTTGGATGAAATTTCACAAAACCACAGCTTTTCTAGAGAAATGTGCAAGTTTTTCAAATAGACAGCAATCCAATCAAAACACATCAGTACAGTGAAATATCCTAAACTAACACTGAACGCTAATCTTTGTCTGGAGCAGTTGACAACAGCTGCAATTTTCAAGAGCCTTAATTCAAGATGGAGGCCCAGGTATGCTCAAGGGAGCCCAGCAGTAGGACAGGTAGGTTAATTTTCAGTCTGGTTCAAGCCTGGTGACCAAATCCACAGCTGGAGTAAATGAACACTCTTCCACTGTCTACCATCTAACACCAGCTGTATCTGTCTTTTGATCACTGCACCCTGCAAGCGCCACATTCTGGCACGACATCCCTGCCCACAGAGAGGCCCACAACAGTAACTCATTTTACACAGGCTACAGCATGAGTGTCAGATGTTAGTAAATTCAGCCTGGAGGTGATTCAAAGCAGTGAACTGTAGATTAAAAAAAGCTTTTCGTTATTTTAACAATCCAGAAAGCCATCCTCAGCTACACTCTTGTCTTGCTAAAAGAGTAAGAGGAAACAAATGGGTTCATGTGCCTTCCAAGAGGAACCTGTTCACCCTTTGAAAGTGCTGTTTTCACTTAGTTCAAGGAATCAAAAGTCTGGAAAGAAGTTAATAGCTTTAGAAGTATAAAGAGCACAAAGATGCATCATCATATATTATCAGCAGTTTTGAAACATTACTTCATGCTTTAAACACATCATCATGTGTGCTTTCTGAGGCAAGAGCATCTCTGCCAACTGTAGTTCACAAGAATAGTTTGTTGCAGTATTTCCCCTGGGTTATTTTTTTATCTTGTGTGTCCATCTGGTGAGTACAGTCCACTTAAAAAAAAAAGTTCAAATAATTTGGAAGACACTTATCCACATTACAGCAAATTGTTACTGTGGTCTTTTTCTAGCTGTACAGCATGCTTTCCAAGCAATGTGCTTTGATTTTTTTTATTTTTCTTTTTAAGTAATGGTTTCCTCCTTTGCTGATGTTTAACTGAGTCTTTGGTCAAGATTGACGGAATCCATCAAACTATGATGGATAATGCTAACTTCTGAAATAGGAAGCTGCAAATCCTTAATCATGGCTTTGGTCTTCTTTGAGCCTGACAGTTGACTTTAGCAGGGCCTGACCTCTAGGCAGAGCACCTTCATGGAGTCAAAGTAATGACATTAATGTGCCCAAGCAGAAGGTACTGTTGATCATCACCCAACCAGGACATAAATGTGTGCTCAAGAAAATGCTGTCAGATATACAGCACAAATAAATAGAAAGAACTGATATTTTTATTAACCTTTTCCTGTTAGGCTAATTTGATATTTAGCCGGTAAAAGGTTTTCAAATTCTAATATGATATTGCAGATGACATATTGCCATTTAATACCCTGAATCATTTGCAACAATATCTTCCTTTCTACAGTAATCTCATTTTGAATTGTATGTTTTCCTTTTTTAATACTAGAAGGATAGCACATTGGTATTTCTTTACCCTAAAACACAGATATTGTCTACAGACACAGTAATCTTACAAACAAAGGCAAATATATTTGGTTGTATATAGTCACACTACATTAAGCTATAAAACTTCCTTCTTTGCAAACACATCACTTATCCACTCATGCTATGACCATTTAAAAATTAGAAACCACTGCTTGTGTTTAGTCCAGTAGCTTTTTAAAACTAAATAACAAATATCTGTTATATTCCTGAGAGCATAAGCTTTTGCTTCAATTACAATAAAATCAGTCTTGTAAACATTAAGAAAAAACATTTTGAACAATGTCACAGATACTAAGCAGCTTTGCCAGATTTCTCTAGCAATATCAGAACATCTTATTTTGCCCTTTTTACAGTGGCTAATGCTGCAGTTAACTGTTTCAAGTTGACCAAGTGAGGAAGAAAAGAGCTCGTGTTCATTGATTCCCTCACGTAAAAAGCTATTATAATCTATATGATTATGCTATTTTTTTCTTGTGCATCAAGAGTGAATACTTGCATCTCTGTTCTGTCCTGTATCCTATTTTTCATCAAATATTTCCACCCTTTTTAGTTTTTGACTGTGGATCAGTATTTTCTCCAAATTCAGAGGGAAAACTAGTTAATCTTTATAACGCATGCCATATTCTCAAAAAGATAATGCAGAACGAGCCATACTGTGGCTGAGTATATATTCATGGCAATCAAACACTAACACTAAATTGTGTTAATTCTTAAAACTTCACGCATATTAGCACATGGTTAATCAGAGCTGTTTGACAGCCTCTTCAGAGCTGCTTCTACAGTTTCACAGTATGTCAACCCTCATATTGGATAGTGAAACATAGTATGGAATTTACTTCTGAGTTAAAAAAGTTAAAATCAGATTTTGAAACACTGAGGCTAATGTTATTAGAATAAAAAAATGTAATGGCTGTTCTACCATATGCTTAATTGCTCCCCTGTGAAAAAGCAGTCCCCCAGGAAGGAGCTGAAAGCGACTACTTGGGTTCAGCTCTTGCTGAAAGAGTAAAAGAAAGAAATGGGTAATCAGTCATAATTTCTCTTCACAGCAACAACCCTGCTAAACATTTATGTGAATAATTTTTTCTGTTGTTGTGGATTCTAAGAGTTTACATATGTTAAAAGGGAAGCAAGAAAACTCAAGAGAAACAAGATCTCTTGAAGATTATCAGCTAAAAAGAAGCTATTCTTGCCTTCAGTTTTTAAATCCCTGAATATCTATCTGAAGGTCAGGAGAGCTTTTGGAAGAAAGTAAGACAAACTTGTCATATCTCTGTATTTCTCACTAGGCATTAGCATTTGATACTATCAGAAAGAGGACAGAGGCCATGGGGACTTTTTGTGTGATCCAGCGTGACTGTTACGTTCCTGGGGTGTGCTACAGATGGAAGGTGTCCAGAACAACAATATCCCCACACCACAAATGATGCTGCTGCTTCCTGTTTCTACCAATTCCTCATTGCCTGCATTATGAAAACACACAGAACCATGGGCATAAATCCCACTGCACTTGGTGTTATACCAACTCACAGGACAATTCATATTTAGTACCTGATAATTTACGATCAAGACTACCCGTAGTCCTGCAATACTGCCTCACTTTTGAGCAGCAAGACTATCGACCTCTGCACAGAATTTCACTATGTTCTCTTAAATTGTTTTTGCTATTTCTGTATTTCAAGTCAGTTCTGAGAGAATGGTCCCTTCTTGCCTAGATGCTCTTCACAGAATGTGTTAATTTCTTTCAACATAGATAATTAAAAATCTAACAATCATCAGAGCTGTTCTAGCACAGAAGCTCTCTGATTTGGAGTTTGTGTTTATTGGCAGCTGTAATGCAGTCTTATTGCTGTCACTCTTCGGTGCCTGTACTCTAGAGAAGACTTAGATGACATTTCTGCATGCTAAAGCACATTGCAAACATGTCTTCTACTTCATTCAGTTTGATCTAAACCATCTACCCTGAGTAAGAACTAATATTGATATTGCCTGATACCACATGACTGTTAAATTTTAATCACTAGGTTCTTAGTCTGATTAAGCAATTAAATTGCTTAACTGAAAACTACAGGGCAATTGATTTATATAAAGCTGCTAAGAAATTCTGTTTGAAGTTTAAGAACAATTCCTTACCAAAGGTTACAAACATATGAAAGCACTAATAGCAAAAGTATATTTCAGTATTAGTAATTCTAGTATTGTTGGCCTTCTGATTGTTAATAGTTGCTATTTTCTGCAGGAGTTATTCCTGCCTTTCCTTTTCTAAAAATCTCTTGTAAAACAGGCACTCTGTTCTGCTAATGCAAATTACTCTGCAAGTGAAGACTCTTCATGTGCTGTAAACGTCACTCATCATTAAACTTGGAGAAGAATGATTGTTTCTGCTTCTTTAGCTATAAAAACTTCCTTAAAATGTCTAATTTTCCTTCTTTCAATTTGAATCATAAAGTTTGTGCTGTAACAACATCATACAGAGGAAGAAAGAGGTGGAGCTTTTAACGCCCAGTCATTCGGGTCTGAAAGGAGTTACTGTAGCAGACACACGTCCTCACTGAGGTCTAAGGAACCCCGAAAAGAGCAGGGCTTCCTGCGAGGTGAGAAACTGCTCAAACAAGGGCAGAGTTCGCTCTACATTCTGATCATTTTACCATTTTTTTACTCTGTGCAAGAAGATTGCTCTATCTAGAGCTAACGTGAAGTACAACACACACAGAAGAATGTCAGAACTTCCCCAAAACTCCACTAAAAAAACCCCAAACCACTATGATAGCAAGGTTGTGCTGATCTGCACAAGTGGTGCGCAGAAGTTTTCCCCTATGACGCTGGGGTTTTCTCATCAAACAGGAGTTAAATGAACACATTACTTTGGCTTGAAGAAATAAAGTATATACCCACATCTCTTAGCCCTGGTAACAGTCACCACTACACACACTTTCTCTGTTGCTTTGGCATCTCACAGGGTGAAGGAGCAGTAAAAGGCAGGTAAGCACTGACACATAGCACTGTGCTGAGTGCCCAGGTCAGAATTTTAAAAGATTACTGAATTTAAAAGAATTTTAAAAGATTACTGGTGTGCGCTGCCAGGAGGGGAAGAAGGGTAGGAAAAGAAGCAAGCAGAGAGACAGTAGGATTTTATAAAATATTAAGTACCGCTCTCAGAAAATGAATGTTTTAAGGTTTTCTGCTTCAATCTTGTGCCTCATAATTCATGACACCCCCTCCCTTTATTTATAATAGCTAAGATAACTAATCTTTTTATACTATCACTCTGTACCAAATCCAGAGGTTTGGTCCAGCACTAGCTACTTAAACTCAAAGTGATTCTTTATAGCCTATGTGGTTTATAGACTACAGCAGGATCTTTCAGTGCAGTGTTTGTTATATTAATAAACATTTTTATATGTTTACACATACAGTAATACTGTATCTACTACATACAAAATAAAATGCATAATTTATTTGCATTTTCCAATCTGATTTTCTGAAAAGGCTCATAAAATTTTAATGAAAGTAGTTAAAGCCACAGACTCTGTATTAAAATGATATACAAAAAGTGACCTTAAAAGAGTACTATTAAAATTGCAAAGTAAAGTGCTTAGGCTTGAAAAATGCCATAGCAGAGGTGTCCAATTCCTCTCTCTTTGTGCGTGCACATTCTAATAGACTTTCATTTTATGTCCCAAATATATCATGGCAATTTTATTTACAAAACTCCAGCTTCTCTCTTTTAGGAAGGGTCTACTACTTTCTTCCACATGTCGAGCAGTTCCCCTCCCTCCTCTGTACTGAGCACAGACTTTGATAGCTGACATCAGCAGCAAACAGCCTTCACGCCTCTTTCTCAAAGCCTTAGTAGCAAGGGTTTTTCAATAAACACTGATGATGTCATTTTGAGACAAACATGCACAACCTCTGTCTCACGGACAATCAACTGAAACATGAAGATGAAGATGAAGGTTCCCAAGCTTTCAAACTTATATCCTAATTAATGGAGTTTTTATATAAATTTTTCTCCATGTGGGGTTGGGTGGGGGTTTATCAGTTGTCACTTTTTTGGTTGTTTTTGTGGGGTTTTGTTGTTTGGCTGGTTTTGTTTGTACTTAAAAAAGCAGTTTTCTTTACTGCACAGCTGGTTGCCACCTTTTTCTTTCCCACTGTCTTAGATCAACACAAGCTGGTTTTCCCTTTCTCTCACTTATGTCACCCTTTCCCACACTGCATCTTCTCACCTATTGACATGTCCAATCTCCCTTTCCTCCCAGTCCCAGCACCCTTTCTAGCTCCCCTCCACCTCCCCGAGGAGTATCCCATCTTCCCAGCCTCCAGCTATATATTCTTACCTTTTCCTCTCCTAAACAAAAGCAAATATCAGAGTTATTTTAGGAGACAGAAAAAGAACAATCTCTGTCACAAAAAAAAAAAAAAAAAAAAAGGCAGCAAATAAAACCCACACTTCAATTGACACTCGAATGGAAAATTTTACTTCAAAGGCTCTGGTTTCATGGAATCTGTAATGGGATGTGTCACGCGTGACACTTAACAGGTGATAACACAGTGACTACTGCACACTACACCCATACTCTGTACACAAGAGAATAGAAAACCAAACCTGAGTAAAGGAGAGCAAAGGGTTTTTTTCTGAGACTTAATGAATTATCCATATTTCCTACAGAACGGCAGAAAAGGAATTACTGCAAGAAATTGTTTTCTCCTGTATGTTTTTCCTTTAGTGTGTTTGCTCTTTTAGTCTAAACTCAGACTCAGAATTATTCTTTGCAGCTATTTTGTGATGGACATTTCAGTCATAAGCAGTGAGTTATTCTATGCAACTGCTGACAAAATTTAGTCCTTTATGTAATGCTCGTTTTTAAAAATTAAACAACTTTGCTATTTTTTAAAAAGGAATTAAACTCCAGAAGCTTCAATCGAACAATTTTGTCATTTTGCTTTTAGAATTAGGCATCTTAGAAGATTATAAAGCAATAAAAAAGGAGGCATCTGATTAACTACACTATATTGAATTTCTCTTTTATAACATCTCTGTTTGTCAACATCAGCATTACAACTGGCAACCAAAAATACAACTCCTTTTTTGAACACAGGAATTTATGCCAACTGCAGATAGCAACAAAAATTGTAATTACATGAAAGACCCAAACAAATCAATGCCAGATTCTCTGGTCTGGTCTTTCTGCATAGAAACACTTGAAAACTGCCATAGCAAGGGTAACAGAAGTTTTTATTCGCAATCTCTGGAAGTGCAGTCACCCTTCAGGAATGGATGCAAACTTCTAGCACTGAGTTCTAGTTCTGCTCTGTTCCTCTGTTTGCAGGTCCTGAGCCCAGCACTGACAGGGCCACAGTCCCTATTTAGCTGCCAGTGCAGCAGAGGCAGAGTCTTGCTGCTGTTATGGCTCTAAAGAAACCAGCATTTTGAAGTTGGGCAAGCTGTAGAACTGGAGTCTGGCTCTCTCCATGGAATTCTCTGCTTTGGCCTGAGCCCACTGCTCACACTGGACAAATGGTTCCTTCCTATCCCCTTCAGTCTGTGAACTGAGCAACTCTAGAACAGGAGAGGGTCCAATGAAAAATGCTCTGCAGCTACAGCTCCTGGGGCTTGATTATGCCCTGCATGCTGCCCTGGTCCTTGAGAATGTGAAGGTGAACCCTGCAGGTCACAGATGTGCTCTCCTCAGACAGATGTTCAATCCACAAAAAATGCTTTTAGATAAGAGAACCAACTTGAAGATGAGGGGAAGGATTAAGGAAAGAATTTTCACAACTGAAGATGAATAATCAAAGAGAGCAAGAATCAGATACAGCTCAGCCTCAATACAGATGTCACACTGCTTTGGGGAGGGAGGTGTGGAGAGAAGGAACTGGCATTTTAATTTCTTTAAAAAACCCCAAGCAAACAAGTAAGTTTGATCTCATGTCAACAGGGAGCTTCTGTGCATTCATAGGATTAAGGTTAATCATTATGCTTATTACCTGTAGGCCAAATCAGAACTATCAGAAACTACATCACCCCATGCAAAACTAAATAAAAGCAAATGAAAAACTTTTTATATTAAGACAACAGGCAGAAAAATGGGAAAACACAAGAGGAGATGGGTTTTGAAAGGGCAGCATGGTGCCATTGCCTGAGGTAAAGGCAAAGTACCTGATGTAAAGGGAAAGGTATCTCAAAGGAGTGCTTCTACTCTTCTACAACATGTTTTCCATTTGGGTTGTCACTGCTATGTACAGAATAACTCTCCTGCTCTGCTCTTAGGCTTTGTAGGACACTTAATTAGGGATGATATTCTTGGTGCTTTTGGAGTGCTCTGTAAGTAAGTGCTAAGTAGCATTGCTGTATTGAAAGACCCACTAAAAATAATGCTGTTTTATAAGATATACGAATAGCAATGTAATTCTTTGCTTCAAAGATAATTTCTGAACCATATTGCACTGCACATCTTTTATTACACAAAAGTGTGTATTAATAAACAGCACCAGCAACCCACTTTATATAATAAAGGCTTGTTTCAAATGTTATAGGAAGCAAACATTGTACAAGATACTATTCCAGAAGTGAGCTGGACTACAAATATCAATTATCTTCAAAATCCTTTCTATTGACATGGCAACATGATGGGATTTCAAAATAAAAATGAAGGTGAAGAATCATTCAAAGTGGAGAATTAAAAATGCTTCCCTATCTATATTCAAGCCTCAGAAGATAATGCAACAGTACAACAAAATTTAAAAATAACATAACCAAGCAGACTAGCCACAAAACCAAAATCCCAAATAAACCTGCAACAGTTAAATCTTCTATGGGACTATGTAATTTTTAACTTTCAGTCAACTAATTTAAAAAAAAGAAAAGTGTACCCTTCCTCACTTCAGCCAGGAGCTCATTTAGTTCAGTGCTCTTCTTTCTACATCTCATACTTCATGCACCAAAATGTAAGTTAGAGGGCCAGATGTATTATCTGGGAAGCTTTCCAATTTCATTAACTCCTTGGCACCAGTGACTTCAGGATACCCACTGCCAGCACTGAATATTATGCCCAGCAAAAAAAACCAGCTCCTGGAGGGAAAGGATTAATAAAATAAGGCATTCGGCAGTGGCTGCCGGTCTCTTCGGTCCCAACAAGCAACTGAAAGAATCACAGTAGCTGCCAACACTGATCACAGCCAGCTTTCAGCATCTAATACTCTGAAGGTCTTTCCTGAATATCTGCAGATCATTCACCACAAATCTTGAAAAAAGCACAGGTATTGCTTGAAGGAACATGAAACCAATAGTCAGAGAGAAGACTGTCAGGAAGGCTGTGACTGCAGTTCTAACTGCAGAGGGTGGTAAACGTTACGCAGGGGTGTTAGAATCACATCATCACTTTCCCCTCAATTACAGAAGACACAGAGTGAAGGAATTTGTTTTGCTTTCTGAAATGGATGTAGTCTGGCTGTCAGCAGTTAAAGGACTGATGACTAAAGAGCCTTACAGAGCCCTAAAAAGGCAGGAGACACGATGGATTCACTTGTTGTTCTCAGCTTTCTTCTTAGGGCCAAGGAAGGAGCTCCATGATGGAAATCAGCTTACTATCAGTCATGTAGGCACTTTCATGAGCCATCTGTTTAGGCACCAGCACCAGAGAAGTGCTCTACTTTAAAGATCAACATACAGCAAGAGGCCCCTAGGATTTTAAACACTAAACTTGCTTTGCTGGCTGCTGTGCCTTCCTTTGAGTCTTCACAGTTTTAATAAAAAGCACTGATTTATTTACATTCTTCAAATTTCAAATATACTGTTACTTAACCTTTACTTAGGCCTAATGCCAGTTTTCTTGGGTTTTTGCCATCTCCAGTCACTTAAAATTTAGTAACAATTCTTTCTGCATGTGATATTCCAGGACCCCAGATACCAAGATGTCAGGTCCTAACGACCACTTCTGCAGAACTGCAGTATCTTGTACCCTGTGTGAAATTCTGCACTAACACAGTTACACTGCTTTTTCTTTCAGAGATAGCTTTATTTCTGCACTCCTCCTCTAGACACATCCACCATATTTACAAGCTCTCCTACGCTTGTATGAGTCAGAAACAACCTGGAACACAAGGCAGCAGGAAGCTCCAACTCATAGCAGAAACTTTCAGCAAAGACAAGAAATGTGGCAGGCTCAGCACAGACAGTCTCAGTGAAAAGTGCTGCCAGGTCTGAGGAAGAGAATGCATGCCCCAAACAGCCCACAGCTGGTAACTCCTGCCAGCACCACACTGTTTCCTAGAGAGGGAATTTCAGTGCACAACAGACACAGCTCTGCAGGCACATTACTCCTCCAGCCCCCTGCAGGCTGGCACACAATGGATTTACCACAGACACATGACCACTTACTCCAAATACCAGCAGGTCTTATGTTGAGTGGATGCATTCATCACAACTATTAAAAGTCTACTTTATTTCATTTTATATTACTTAAACATTCTGGGGATTTTAATGCTCTCTCGACCTGTTTCACTGAATTCTGCACAGAGCAACATTCAGCAATACTGATCTAGGGGAGAAGTGGCAACTATGAAATGAGAACATCAGAACCCACCTCCAAGCCCCAGTTAACACAACAATATGCCCTGAATCATGTCAGGAAATGAAAGAGGAGAAAAAAAAATAAAGAAAGAAAAAGTAGAATTAATATTAATGCATGGCTGGAAAAAATACCTGTACGTTTGACTTTTTTTTTCTAATCACTTCTCCCACTTCTGTCTGATAATGGAGCTGTAACACTGGGAAATGGCTGAGCTTGAAATTTCCCAAGTCACACTAAACAAAGTTCCTATCCTTTTCTCTGCTCCTAGAGCAAAAAATATTCCCCAAGGAAAAAAGGCTGTTGGTTTGCAATCCCTGGATGCCAACGATTCATACTGAGTAATACATAATTACCATATTACTAAGATGTGATCGAAGAGAAGCAAATCTTTCACCATGATTGTTTATTTTAGAAGACTGTAGTTTGGATATCTGCCAGATCAGGCCTGCTTGTCACACCTGGCTGCTTTCAAAAACTGCTCAATCTTCCCTCACTCCTTAGGACAGGACCCAGAGCACAGCAGCCCCAACAAAACTAGGAGACAGTCATAGTACATTAAGAGCAAGTAACATCACACAGTCAAAAATACACAATATGAACTTCCACTGGCCATTAAGCAAATCTCTCACAAACTCACTTTCAGTTTAGTTCTCAGGACAATAAGAGACTCAAATTTGCTCCCCCACTTCCTTTCTTTCAGCACAAAGACATCTCTGAAGATCTGCAAATCTTCTTTCATCCACACTTTCTCCCTCAGATGTCTGCCTACCCCCTCCACCCCAGTCAACTTCTTCAGCTTAGGCTGATCCTAGGATCAAAAAATGTCAGTTACAAAATCATTCTTCTCTTCTCCTGAACTTCTTTTTTTCTTGCTCCCTCGACTAAACCAGAAAAATACCATTCTTTTTTTGTAGAGTTATTTTTTTGCTAGGTTAGCTTCCCACAACAGCTCATCACAGAATTATGGGAATAATAATGCTGGAATAGAGAGAAGGGGGGCAGAAACACATGGCTTGGCCTTTATGAATACAAGGCTATCATGGGATACCAGGAAAATATTCAGACAACATGCTATTTTATAAAAACTCAATTACAGACCCTTGAATTTGCATCTGCACTGCTGTTGGTCTAAATTCAGTTTTGCTGTAGATCCTAAATCCCATACAAGAACATGGATGGAAACAGGTTTCTCCTGCAAGGTTGTTATTGTACTCAGCAGATCAGATCTATTCACTTTAATAACTGTAATTCAAAGAAAGATCAACGGGCACTGCTCTGTCATATCTTAATACAAAGCACACTGAGAGTCACAGAACACAAAGTATTCATAAAATCAAAGTGAATAAGTGATTTTAGAAAAGATTCTCACATTCTAAGGATGAGACAGCAGGGATGCTCTTGTTCAGTTTGCAAAGGTTTACTGGCACTTTTATTCCCTGGTCCTGCCACTGAGAAAGTGGGTTTATTCATGGCAAGTAAAACATTGTTAAAAATCAAATCAATGCAAGTTTGGCATTTGAATTTAATAAGGATATAGTTTGACATGGTAGATATGGTGATTTAGTAGAAAGCTGCCACACAGTTCTCCCATCCATCCACTTGCTGAGATTCCCTTCTACTGGCATGCAAGCTTGTCTTGCAAATGGGTGGTTCAAGGAGATAATCTCAGCACTATTCATTTTTTTCTTTCTTGTTTTATTTTTTGGCTGGTTTCGCTCTCTTAACCATCTCACCAGCTAAGCTGTGGGACTGAAATAAAGAAGTAATGGAAACTGGGCAGCTGCAGATAGGAGGCATGGTGCCCAGGACTGCTTTATTCGAGCCGCAAGCTTTTAGATCGGCAACATAGCATCAAACACTACCCTCAAGCGAAGGATTTTTATCTACAGATGACTTTCTCAGGACCAAACAAAAAGGGGTCACAACAAATCATCATCACACAGCTAATAAAGTTTAAAAAAAACAAACAGAAGAAGGAAAAAAAGCTGTCAAAGGAACAGATACAGCTGGTGAGTTACTGGGAGTGTAAAATGATTCTTCTCAAGAGTAAAAATGAGTGCTTGTTTCCTTCCACAAAGGAGAACCATCTAACTACGTTATCTGAGAGCTGTTGCTCAGCCACAAAGACCTGGCAGGCATGGGGGACTGTAAAGACCCCCCAGCCTGATACTCAGAAGAGATTTTGATTTATAGACTGCTTTTCACTAAAATTGGTCAGTACAGTGCGTTCTGTTAATTTAGAATAATGGTTTGATTCACAGAACTCTAAGTGTCCTGCCTTCCTTTCCTGGAGTCAGTGACAGAGCAAACTTCTCATGCACAAATACATACAATTTTTGTGCAACTAGCAATGTTAATCAAGCCTCCCCATTCCCTCCCAGCTCTACCAATGAAGACAGTTACCACAACATATAACATAATACTATTATACATGTTAAAAAATAAAGTCCATTTTAAAAGGGTAGCAAACCCATATTTGCATCAAGTATTAAGCAAGTCAATGTATCCTCCTAGGTTCACTAGACAAGTTGTGTTTGAAGAAAAGAAAAAAAAAAATGACAGCAGCCAGGGATTCAATGAAAGCTGAGCGTTCTAACTTCTGGACTAGAAATTGTTTTAAACCCCAACAATATAATAGATTGAAAGTAACATCCTTGACTTTATACTTTGCCAGATACAAATAAAGGAGAGAACATCCACTCCACAAGTGACCTGCAGGATAAAACGAACTTTATTTTTTGCTTCTCAGCTACATGAACCGATACATAACCTCAGAAGAGAATTAAGTTGGAACTGTAAGTTCACTCAAAGCAACACTTTGCTCACAGAATCATAAAGAGAGCTGCTGATGATAATGTTGATAATAACAGGAACAACAACACTACCACAAGACTATAATAATTCAGGGAGAGATGCATAGCTGAATGTAATAGAGAAAGAGTGAAAAATCTTGCAAAAATATTCCCCACAATAAACATTAAACATAACCCACAGCTTCATGATTCAAAGCTTACAGCGGCACGAGTTGTGGGTAATAGTGAACTGAAGCATCGGAGAGAGGTACTTGTGTTTGTTTTTGTGCTGAAATGGCACCAAGCATCACATGGGCTGAATGAAGGGAAAAATCACATTGCACAGCTTCCAGTGACACCACAGTTTGCTTATATCCAGCTTCCAAGCCAAGACTCAGAGGTCAGGCTGCACTGGTATTGCTGAGATATACTGCAGACTGTGAGGTAGACAAGTCCTCTTCACACTTCCAAGAATGATTGAAGCAGCCAAGTAGTACACTCTTATTCCAAAAGAGAAATAAAATGAACTAAAATCAACCTTCTTTTCTCGTCTCAGAAATGCAAAGACAAAGGTCAGATTCCATATGATATATGCTTTCAGTTAGTAGCAAGGCCCTTGTTTGGACAGGCACTTCATTGCCTATGTCAGGCAGCTCAGCCATTCACATGAGTCTCCTCTACTGTGGACCTAGGGTCCTAGTTACTGTATAAATCCTTATGAACTCAGTACTAAACCCAATGCTCCCTTTGAGAAGCTGAGCTTTAACAACATCTACAGCATCAAGAAGGCTTATCTAATAAAATTATAAAGTCTGGCATAAGGAGAGGAGAACAGCACTTTCCTATCCACCTCTTCAACATAATTGTGTTACCTGCAAATCAAACTTATTACAATGGCACCAACCTCAAACAAGTCCAGCAGCACACACTAAGCTTTCTAGAGCCTTTCCTAAACCCACTATTAACTCCCACCAGATTCCTTGATTAAAAGGAAGACTCTTGTGCTACAAAACTAAGCACAAACCACTGGATTTTTCTGGTGTTCTAATAGCTCACGCTTAGCTTTAACAAAACCTCAGTAAAATGTCCTTAATACAGAATATATCCTGGCATGAAAGGATGCAGAAATACACCAAGACCTTTAACCTAAATTACTCCAAACCATCTCCACTTTCCATCTGAATTGCAGTTCAACCACAACTCAGTGCCCACATGAAGCAGTACAGCTGTGACGGCACTCACAGCCAGGACAGCCTGCCCTTGCAGGATTCAGCTGCACAGCTGCCTTTCCAGGCCTTCTTTCCCAGAACACCAACCCTACCTACAGGCTGAACAGCCGTGTGGGAACTGCACTGACAGCAAAATTAACAGTAAGGGGCAGAACCGGACCAGAAGCATCCTCCCAACTACCCCAATGGGCCTTTTCCTAATCAAGTCCTAACCCTATCTCTTGCTGTATGTTGTGGTTTAACCACACAGCATTAATTCAAATTCAGCTCGGTTACAGAGCTACCCCCTATCACTCAGCCTTGCTGGTACTAAGCCATAGCCCAGTCACATATTCCTCACATAGCAGCCAGCAAGAAAATAAGATCTTACTCATCTTGTCTCAAGACTGTCTTGAAACACAAGCCCAGCCAAAAGCATGGTCTAGTGACATTAAAATAATAATAGGAAAGCTTTTTTGACCATTTTGCTAATTAATATGTCAGAGCTCATAAAGAAAGACTCATCAGCTTTTCTCCAGCACTGCATCATCTGAAAGAGCTGTGTCAGCAGAGACCTCAGCAGACAGTCAATACATACTAAAAAGTGTTCTAAGCAGTAAATCAGAACACAAAAAAGAATTTTAGAAAAAGAAATTGAAATAGCTGCAGAAATTCAGTACTCAGTTTCAGTATTTGATATTAATCAGGTTATATTTGATATACAAGCCTTGCCCTTCTTTATAAAGAATATTCTCAACTGTTCTAGAACTTTTACAAAAAGCTAGGAGTTTATGAAAAACTAAGCTAAATCTGCTGATTTTTCATCTTTGTGAATTTTCAAGTATCTTCTCTGCTTTACAACAGAGGCACCACTTGTCTGCATCTCATTCTCATCACTTGTATTGGCATACCACTGCTGAGCACACACGAAGGCAGGAGGGTTATGGAGGACAAATTCTTTCTCAGGAGATTCAGAGAAGTTGTCTTACACACACACTCATGCACTCTGAAATCTGTTTCTTTCCCAGAAAAGCACCAGGAGGCTGCACCAATAGAGCACTCCAGTGCTTTTGCTGATGGCATTGTGGAAAACATTTTCAACGCTAAGAACACCTGTAAGCATGGCAGGGATCTTCCATACAGCAGGATGAAATACAGGCCAGGTACGAGAACCAGAATTCACAGGTGGATTTCTGTGAGGGTCATATACGTATCTGGAACAAAGCTCCAGCCACCTTTCCACAGAACCTGCTTACAAGCTCAGGATATGTCCAGACATACTTCTAAAAATCAAATATACCTTTTAAATAGGGTTGGAGGAAAGGAACTACTGCTTGTGAGTGCAATAGACAAAGAGACAGAAGGGGCTGGAGCTACAGATCCTTCTAATGCCTCAGTCTTACAGAGAATTTTGATAACACTTTTAAAATTAATGCATGCCTCTAACTTCCTGCTGCTGCTGCTCAGTAACATGTAATATTTCAGGGATAAAGTAGCTGTTCCAAAAGCTGAGGCTAAATGCTTGAAGAGCCACTGCCCCCAAAGAAATAGAAAGGATATTTCCCTAGAGAGAATTACTCAGCTGTGTATTCTACAGAACAAGTCATGTTGAAGGAGAGATAGGATAATTGCATTGATTGTTAGTAGGTGATAATTAATTTTGTAGAGAAATACACTTAGTTTCCTGAAGTCTAGAATAGGATGGAAATGCTTCATTTTGTAATGAGAAAATAACTGTGTTTTGCTCACAGCACAAGAAGATGCAATGGCTACTTTTAACATTCTTATGGTACCTACAGGAAGGCAGCACAATGAATGATGTTAAAATGCAAGTTCTGTGGTGGGACTGAATGCCAGACAATTGCACATATGACATATAGTTCCAGAAAGGATAGAGTTAAAAGGGACCAGAGAAAAAGAACACCATGTTCTTGAACAGACCTTTAAAATAAATACTTGGATGGAAAAATGTGGAAATCAAAATTGCAGCTTGATTTCTCTTTATGAAGCATTAAGAAGTGAAACATAGCAGGAGAAATGTTTTTCAATGATATTTGAATAGTATTAAAAGTGGATAGGATCGATAAAAATAATTTACACACCAACGGTTTCTGAAGTTAGCTAGATTCTTTTATTCTTAAAGGGAAGAAAAAGAAACAACTTGAGTAATCTTTGTATCTATTCCTTGGGAGATCTGTTGGCCACTGATTTTAGTCTGTGAAAAAAGATCTTAGGTATATATAAGAGATCTGTGAAAAATAAGTAAAGCAAGCAAGTAAAAGTTCAATAAATATAGGTCCACATGTTCATATGAAATTTGTAGGTGTCTTCAAACAGAAAACCTTTCTAAGTTAGTTTTCAAGAATCTGCAGAAGTGTGCAGAAGAAAGATCAAATGCTACTAAAAATTATATTACAAAGCTTAATTTACCTAAAACAATTGACTGCCAAAGAGTTATAATCTTAACCCTCCAATATTCTTTGACATCAGTGAATTCCATAGATTTTTGGTAAACTGCATGATGTTGCAATGTTTGCAGTAATTTCTTTGAATAGGGAAAAGCCCAAGGGCAACACCCTCAGCTTCTTCAAGTTGACAAGATCATTTCTTTGAAGCCTTCATATTCTCCAAAGAGAAAGTTGAAAGAATTTTTCCTTCCCAGGAGTGATAATATTACAAGACATATGAACTATTCCCTGATTCAGAAAGAGAATCCCAGAACTTCACAGGCTTAGGAAAGATGCCAAAAAATTTAAAAAGAATTTGTCTACTAAGTTCAGGAAAAGGTCTTCAGATAAGGAAAATCCACACCACAGAACTAAAGAAGGACACCCAGTTGTACAGAGAAAGAATACCATACACAATCAGGAATCCCACACTGACCTTCCTTGACATGAATTCAGCTTCTTGGACCTATCAATGGAGTAGAAAAGGGCACTGCACAATGTGCTCCAAAGGGGCAGTCTGAAACTTCAGGATTTTCTAACATCAGAAGACACTGCTGAATAACTAAAGTTTTCTACAAAGTTTAAGGTTTCTCATGTCGGCTTACCCACAACCTCATGAAAAATTACACTCTTACATGACATTGCCTTGTAAGTTTTTTAAATAAAACAGCTGCAAGTTATACAATGCCATGGCATGGCTGGCAGAACTTATTTAGTAAGCAGCTACAGTAATTGCAGCACTGTGGATTAATGTTTTTTATTATTATCACCTGAAAAGTTTAAGAAAAAACAAATTATTTCTCCTGCACAAGCACAACAAAAGGAAAAGCTGTAACACTTCTTTTTCCTCACTCTGTAAATTTTTTGTCTTCAGTGTTCCTGGTAATGAAAGTGTAACTCAGAGCAAGAACAAAAAGCAAAGAAATACTTGCATTTTGCAAAGTGTGTGTTGTTTAAGTCTCTACACTCCATAAGAGTATACTTCCACTTATTTGAAGATGCATTTTCTTCAATTTACAACACCCGTACTGAAAAATAAAGTTACAGCTCTTCCTGAGAATGAGTTGGCTACATGTACTGCCTGGCTAAGACCACCCCCAATTGATCATCGTTCAACTTGGAGTCAGTGCTTACAATTAATGCCTCAATTTGCAAGTGTCTTTGTCACCACAGTTTCTGGAAGCTGATTTCATTTACTGCCCGTACTACTTTCAAGTTGCTGACTTTTTCTCCAAAACAGGAGGACAGCTTACCCGATTTGTGTCCGGCCAACAAACCAACTTTGCTTTCATCTGCCACTGGAGAAATAAAAGAAAAGACACAAAGATCAGAAACTTATTTAAATTCACAAACCTTTGAAACACTGTCAAATTATTTCAGACACAGCATCCTGAGTCTTTAAATTATAATAATCTAAAAAAAGCGCCTTTCTTTACCTAATCCACATGGGGTGCTTCAAAGTCCAAATATCTGAATCAAAGCCCTCTGAAACCAATAAAAGGACTACCAGCAGTCCTTGTGGGTTACAGATCAGGACCTCAGAACTTACGCACTCAAAACTGAGTTGTCAGAAGAGCAATTGCACTTGTAAATAACTCATCTTGCCAGACAAATCACAGGGCATAGGAGAGTTGTAACATTTTCAGATCAAAGACCTCAATTGTAAAAAGAATCCAGATGTGGAAACCTTCCCATCTGCAAGACATCTCACCGACTCACGGGACCTCTGCAGATAATAAGGTCTCTCTTTTTAAAGGCTTATGCATTTTTGGTATGTTATATTTTATTTTGTCTATCGATTGTAACTTTGTAGTATTTCACAACATCTTATAAAGAGAGATGCTTGTAGTAGCAATTTTTTGCAGACAGCAGTGGAGGAGCAAATTCTGAATGTAACGGGAATTGGAAGTTCTGTTCAGTAACTTCAGTTTATCATCATATATCTCAAGAAACTAATTAAAATACTCTTCTGTAGGGCTAAGGGGAAGAACCAATCACTATTTCTTAAAATGAATTCTATGCAAAGAAACAGTGGTAAATGTAATGTTAGGGATGATAAAACAAGAACAGGAAATGAATGTTAGGGTTGAAAGCTTATCCTTCAACTCTGCCTGCCCAAGCACTGCCTTATAACTCGCCTTAAAACATAATCTCTTTATATGATAAAATAAATTGTCAAGTCATACCAAAAATTCCATAAATGCAAACCTAAACAAGTTCTGTACAGCGGTCACTATAAAAAGTTTACATAGAGGGTGACCTGCCATGATACCAGAACCTGCTATTTTCTACCTAGTTGAGAGCAGTACAGTAGTTACTGACATTTAGGAGTTACTACTGGGAAAATAATCACAGCAAAGATTTTCTTAAATTGCCTCCCCACTTCACATTTAGGGAAGCTTTTACCCTCAAAAATCAACATCACATTCAGGTCTGGGATTCACAACTGGAGTCATGAAACCACAAATGACCACAGCAAATTGACAGTGTAGGGTTTTTATGGGATGTAGGGACTAATAGAGGACAACTAACTCTGTTTGCAGCATTACGTAGAGATCCTGCTACACAAAATGGCAATGAGACTAATCAAAATTACAAGTGCAACCAAAACTCAAGGAAGTTCTGCACTCCTTGATCTTTCAACTTTTTTTAGTCCCCGGAAATGGTAACTATCGAACTCCTTGCAATGCAGTTTGATCCTATAATGCAAAATGACTGGACAAGGATTTTCTATAAGGATAGTTCAAGCTCCTTTTCCTGCTCCCTCCCTCCAGATTTCTCTCTAAGCAAAACAACTGTGGGAAACTTTGGTCCTAAAGGTTAGTGTTTTGACAAGTTATGATTGTGTGAAAACAAGGGATTATAATGGAAACTGATTCACAGCCTTAATTATAGCCGTCAGTGGCAACCAGTATAATGTATAATAATCACTTAAAGCAGGTAATGTTACACTACACAGGAACTTCAAAAAAAAGACAAAACTCAGGGTTCACAGTATTTTTTTAAAGCTATGCTGATGACTTGGTTTGCCTGAAACTAAGTTTTACATTATTAAAAGGGATAAATCCATTTAACTTAATCATACTTTATGCACCAGCTTCACACACAAAAATTAGATTTTAATACTGGAGGGAAAAAAGGAAGAATAAAATGATTAAAAAATGAAAAATAATCTTACCAAAATACAAGGCTAGCGTTATGAGTTTAAGCACACACATGCACAAAACCTGGGAAATGCAAATATTAAAGTTCTATATCAAAGTTTGAGCAAAATATGTGTGCACCTCCACAGGGTAGTTTTCATTTCATGGGTTATTACGCTTAGGCAGGGCCTTCCAGGCTGGCCATCTTTCATTAAACTGAACAGAGGTAGCCCAGAAAAGTCCATTGGATAAAAATCCCATTCCTTCCCTTGTTTCCCCTGGAAACAAGGAGAAGACAACAGAAAAAAAAAACCCAAACCAGAAAAAGGCTAACAGAAGATAAGTACTTTGTATGCCAAGGTTGAAAACCTTGTAACTAAAGATTTCATTTAGGAAGTACATGGGACATCCTGTTCCACAAAATACCATTTGAAAACACTTCTTTGCACCTTGTTCAAAATTGATACAGACATTCAGTCATGACAAAAATAGTCTTTCTCTAGTTCTTGGCCTTTGAAAAAAAGGCAGGAACTAAGAGGAAATGTCTTTCCTAAGATTCTACTAGTTTGGGCCTGTCTTTGTAGAAAATCACCTGAAAGACTTTAAACAAGAAAAAAATACCACCTACTCTTAAAACTCAAGTAAAAAGAATTCTAATTATTTTTATATTGCAACATCAAAAAGTAATTACTTTGCAAAATAACTGAAATATTTCAGCTCAAGAAGATCACACTTGGGAATGCTCAAGTAACCATTTCTATGAAGACATTAAAATTACTGTATATTCTTGAGCTAGAATTATTAAATGTGTAGCATCTCAAAAAAATTGAAACCGCCTAATTTGGGGACTCCAAAGAAAAAGCAAACAACTATCTGGGAAGGATTAATACAAGAGAATAAACAGATTCACTAATAAGAAGATACTTCTCCTTAACTTGTGAATCAAATACTTCACATTTTGAAATGTCCCTGGAACCCCAGGGATTTGTTAGTTCATGAAGTTATTAATGTTTGTCCATAGAAATCATGCCAGCTCTTTTAAAGTAACATCTATTATTTAGGAACCACATTTTCACCACAGAAACCAGTTATGCATTCACCGTCAGTACTCAAAGTAATTGCTGAAATAAAAGATGAAAGAAATTCTACAGCTATTTAATAAAAACATGGACATTTGGGGGCCTAGCAAGACCACAGATTATGAAAGATGGAATACTACTAAACCAAACAAATCTGCCCAGCTGATAGCAAACAACTGACACTTTAAAAAAACAAACACTATGCCAACAACCACTAAAGAAGGTAAGAAATCCCATCTCTATACCAAGAATGATCAGTTTTTTAGTATTTCCTATGGCAATATTCTGGAGTGCTGTTTTGCCTCAAGAAAATAAATGGTATTGTTTAGCAACAGTGAAAGCACCCAACAGGCCTTTGTGCCCTTCCACATAAATGTTCTGAGTGCCTTTTCTGTGCCCTGCTCATGGTAACCAAGGTAGCCATTTCATTTGAACTGCATGTTTAGCACACAATAACCTTCTGTACATCTCAAAGTTTGTCAAATCCAGTCCAGGCTTACACACAGGCCAACAATCTAGTTCCAAACTGTGGTTTAGAGAAGCACAAATCAATACTGCTGCCAATTGTCATAACCAATTTCCCTCCCTCTGCCCACTTCAATTGCTGAACCATTGCATTATTTTTCCCCAAATCAGAAATTACTACCATTCACAAGATACAGGGTGCTGCTATTCAACTGAAGTGACTCTTTTGTGAAGCATCAGTTTTGCACGTTGACTAAGAGCAACTAAAAAAATCTTCTAAATGTGAAAGTCAAGTGTGTTTCTGCTGGACAAACTGACACGTACCTTTGGAGACCAGCTGCAGTTCTGTGCTCAGAAAAGAAGCAAACAAGGATTAAAATTACAGTTAATGAGAAATAATAATAATAGACACTGAAACACAAAAGATTTCCTAGAAGACAAATTTCCTAACAAATAACTTTGTTAGTTAATAGGAAGCCAAATATAAATTTCTTATTGTACATGAATCAATTTAACAGGGCTGTATTCCCATACTACATATATAAATGATGCTTCCAAACTTCTCACAATCCTTCAGTTTCTATGGTATAAACATGTGATAAGAAAGCAAAGCCTCAAACGGGGTCACCGGTTTTTCCTGGTGAACTATATCCTTACTCAGCCCTTTCATCATAATGAAGACAGTGCATCATCAATTAGTTTTAGTCAGTGATAGTGCCAGGGATATAATTCTCCTGCTGGTTGTATTTTCTGGGTGAAGCATTTCCCCATCTAGGAGTGGCATAAATCACTTGGAGAAATGGTGTCAAATGTTGTCTCACAACCACCACTTAGAAAATGCTGCTTCCTGTTCTAGGTTTGCCCTGAAGTGCTAAATACAAAGACCACAGGCTAAAATCTACAGTAGCAATAAAACTTGTGTATCAGGAAGGGTAAACCTGCACTGGATTAAAACATTTTTGTTCAGGAATTTCCTCTCCTCACCTTTCTTCCACATAAGGGCATTTTTGGGGGGTGACCTAGATATCCACCAGCTACTTGCTCTTGAAGGTTTACGAGTCCTTAACAGATTTCTGCTCACATCAGTGTTGAAAAGCATAGAGACTACCAAAAATCTTGCACAAGGGCCAATGAAAAATTATACTTATGAAGTAGGAAATAAAAAAGAAAGGTAAACCTTTTCCAAAATGGCATCTAACACAACATTTGGGATGTCCTGTTAAGCACATTCAAAGACAGGAATAAATCACATCCAAACCATGATTCTGGATTCTTTTTCTCTCCTGTACAAGGTTTTCTCTAATTAGATTTTTCAGAACAATTTTGTTAGAACTGATTTAATACTTCAATTCAATTGTATTCAGAGAAGATCCCCAAGGGATACATCTTGTGTGTCAGCACATGAGAGTGAAAATGCTTAAGCCTGCATTTGCTATTACTACTACTTGTTGAAGAACCAGCAGTACAGTCGAGACTGTCCACTGGGCACATTTAGCTTTCAATGGAAGTTTTTCTCCTCACAGAAAAAAACATTGTTTTACAATTTCCCAGCCAGCATGATACAAATTGCTTCACTTTCTTGTAGTGCCATAACTACTGCTTCTTGAAGGTTACACTGTTAATAGAGGCCATCACGGCTTCTTTTACACTTTTGTTGTCTTTTCTAATCCTCACTCACCTCTGTTCCAGAGAAACCACACTAGGCTAAAACTACTCCGCTGTGTCTTGTGCATGTCATTAACACTCCATCCAAATTCCTAGGGTTAAACTGCAAGTTCCTAATGTAATCTGTCATTCACTGATTGAAAACACTGATAGGGAACAGATTTAAGACGAAGTTAGACAACATATTTATACCAGTGTTCTTAAAAGTTACTTCGTTATCATCCTTCTTTCTTATAGTAGCTATACATTAACTTTATTATTATTTTCTCCCCCTTACACTTTAATAATCTAACTGCATAATAATTAACAGATCCCCATCAAACTTACACTAAAGCAGCCTAAAAAAATACCACCTCAAGCACGTTACCTCATTCTGGGCTGTGTCACTGTCATTACTCGGACAAGGCTCTCAGTCTGCTCCACAACAAACATCCTTGAGTCCTAGACAATTTCTACAAAACCAGTCCACACAGTTGATATTTTCTTTTGCCCACTTCTGCCTTTACGCCACAACTCACTGTCCCCCTCAGCTGCACTGATTTGGTAAAACTAAGTTTCAAAATTAGCCTTGTTAAAAGCCTCTCTTTTCATATAGAAAAAACCTAATTTCGATTTCATTTCAATTTAGTTAACAGTGCTTCTATCACTTAAGAAACAATTTTGTTTCATTTCTGACCTACAGATCTTACAAACAGACAATTGAAAGTCATTCAAACTACAAAAATGGCATTGTGTTCATTTGTAAAAATTCATTCTGCAGAGAGCCTCAGAAAATATACATCTAATCTGACAGTGCTAGAAAGCTACTCATGACGTAAGTTAGAATAATGTTAAAATCTCTTTTGGCCCTCGGTACCAAAGATAATCACAGCCATAAGCGATATAGTTTTTCCTTAACCCATAACATATTTGTTTTTGAAAAGTCTTTCTCTTCCAAAGATGATTTTTTAATTACTGTTATAAGCCAGTAACATTGAAAAGACTCTTAGAATTCTGATCTATCTCCTCAATTTCCTCATTAATGCTCTAACAAACCTAACTAGCTCCTCAGTGCAATTCTGAAACTGGTTTCAAGTCAAAGCAAACAAATAAATGTATTCCATACATACAATATGGTTAACAAAACAATGACTTGAAATTACCAAACTACTTTTTGTCCCACTAATACCATAACTCTCACTAGGGACCTCCCAAATGTATTCTTTTAATTGTATCTGAATCCAAACATTGCTTGAAAGACTGATCTTCATTAGCTCTTTCTGGTCCTCATTTGCCTATGTTTTGAGACATTTATTTCAGTTTACAGAAATTACACTCAGAGTAACAATAATCTGCTTCAGAGCAAACCATGAGGCAGCTTATAGCAGCTTGATTGCATTTTCCACATCCTTCTGGATATGGGACATGGATTTCCCTTTGTTTTGAGGCATTTTAAAAGTATGAACTGTAATTGAATGGATCCCTTCACTAACAAAGAAATTAGCATTTAGTTAAATACTGGCTTTCTTGCATAATACTCCATACCTTATACCTTGCACCTTTACCTGCTAATTATTCCTAAAGGAGTAAGTTTCCTGATATTTCACTAAATATGCCCCAAGGTTAAGGGACTCCCAGTACGTCTAATGATGTTTCAGCAAACAATATTTCACTCACATTTAAAATCTAGCAAAGGACATATCCATTTCTACAGGCTATAGAGCATAATCAGTTAAAATTTATGGGGTTTTGCCTTTGATGGAGAAAAGAAGAGGGAATTAAGCAGCACCTTAGGATTGTGGTCATGGGTTATTATACCCACATCCTCAAATATAAATCTACACAGTACTTCGCCTGAATTGATACACAACAAAATTGCTATATATTCATATGATTCAATTTCATGTTGCTTCAGGTTAAAACAAGCCACACTTTCATGTGTTTGCATAGAATTCCCATGGCTGTAGTTTTTACAGTACATTTATGCACAGCCTAAATCATTCCCGTGCATAAAGATTTATGGAAAGTAAGGGTGTTGGAGATAGATAATAAGATACCTTCTTTCCTTTCGTTTTCATAGAGCACACTGATTTATACTTTCTAATGCAACATTAAAAAACAATTTCACATTAACATTACAAAAATTACCTTTTTAATACAGTTGAAAGAACAAACACTATTGAAAATGGATTCTGACAAAATATTATACAGAAACTCTTCTCTAGAGAACTGTGGTAATATAAGGGAAAAATGTGTGTGTATAGAAGGTTGTTAAAAGAAAGGGACAATTATTCTTCCAATGACTTATTTAGAAGCCATTGATTTCTTTCTTAATTTTCAATCTGCTGTTAAGTCCCAAAAAAAAAAGTGTTCCAATTGAGTGTGAAGGGAAAACACAACATTTATTTCTACCATTTTAGATTTTGTTTTGCTTATTTTTAACACTACGCTCTAAGCACAAGTCCAAGCTTTGCATGCAGTGCAACTCTGGTGAGTACAAAGACAGACTTTGCTTGGCTCTGCATAAATTCTTGAAGTCACAGTTATAAGGGAGATCTTAGCTTTGCTAACATATGGATGACCATGGCTGAAGAACAACAACAACAAAAAAAATGCAATGGAGAGGATGTGTCAGGTGCCAGGATCAGCAGAAGAAAACAGGGGCCTGTGCTCTTTTTATCACCACCAGTTCAAAATAAAAGTAGGCAAGGCAAAGAAATATCTACCATAAGACACAGGATATGGACTCTGCCAGTGATCCAGAAAGTGCTGTCATTACCTCAACATAGCAGCAGGGAAGAACATTAAGACTTATAGCTGACATGGAACTAATCTGTAGCCTATTACTCTGAATGAAGCTGTAAATTTTGAGAAGCATTTGATCACTGTGGAAATGATGGGTGCTAAAACAGGGAACCAGTCACCCTGCCCCCATACACTCTGCACAAGGACATCTGTACAGATGAGGCAAGTTCTGCTCATTTCTGCAAAACCAAAAAAATATCATTACCACTACATGTGTTCTTCTCTTTAATTTTTTTTTTGATTTTTACAACAGTAACTCAATAACATATGCCACTGATTTTTATTTTTTAAAGTAGGTTCAAGCAAAAACTAATTCATCTGGAAAGAAACCAAGTTCTTGAAATACACCAACTTCAGGCAATGCTAGCTTTGGGTCGATGCTGCCCGTGAATTTGGCAGTTAAGTCTTGCGTCAGTCCATGGGACTCACGGCATGACAGCCTAAACAAGCAGGTGGCCGTGGTTCACAGCCTCTGCTCCTGTCCAGCTGCCCAGCCAACAGTCCTGACGTGCACCAAGTGTCAATAAACTAAACTCCAGCTGCCCCACTGGCAAGTAACATGCAGCTGGATGTGCCAAGCTCCTTTCACTGCAGGGTTTGCTCTGGAGAGTGACAACAACAAATGGATGCACAACGTTAGCAGTATTGAACACATTTTCATCACCCATCCTTATTGCCTTATATTAGTCACTGAGGATATTAGTTTATAGCAATTATTATTTTGTAAATAGCTATGACTGGAAAACAGATTAAGCATCAAAAGTCTTCTGGGTCTAAATATATATAAAACTGAAAAGAGAAACATCAATGTTAAATGAGTTTCCATCGTGAACCTGTGTAATTATAGACTAGTCTTTACTTAACAGATTTGCCTCTTGTATATGTATCAGCCCCCATCAAAGCCAGAAAGACCCTTACTATACAATTTCATTAGCTCCCTAATTTAATGAATTTATTATTTTCACATAAGGTTCACAAGCCATAGTAATATCTGGATTTTCTTCTGTTCAAAATGTTACCCACCTCTGATGATCCTTTGAATGGTGATGTCATTAAACAATCCTAGCCTTTGTAACCTTGTAATTAGGCAGTGGATGCATCATACACATTTCAAGGTGAAGTAGAATGTTTCCTAAGTGAGTAGCAATACAGATTTCACATTTATGCCCTGTATTAAATCAATTCTGTTGTCTGCTGAATTTGTGATTGTCAGTTCTGGGTCTCTAGACCCAATCTCTGGCTGATTTCACAGATCTGTGGAGACACATGATCCAGAGACAACTTGGTTCAGAAAGAAATAACTGCATCTAAATCACATGTTCTAAGGTCTCAGAGCTCCCCTGGACTCCAGTTCTGAGGGATTTTTCTGTTCAGCCTGTCAGATGTATTTTTGAGGGGACTGGCAGAACTTGAGAACAAAAGAAAAGTAGTAAGTGGACAGCATCCCATGACTACTGGAAAAATAGGGCCTAGAACTTTTCAGAGAAAGGACATGTCCCCTTTGTTACGAAATTTGCTGGAAGATGAATTCCCTTCCCTTCCTTTTTTTTTTTCAGCAATGCACTGAAATCAGTAATGGGTACACAGCTGCATGTTGGAATGAGAAGTTACTATAGGTCATGACTGCAGTTAAATAAGAAGCAAGCAAAAAAAACCCTAAGAAATAACTTTCTTTTCCAAAAATCCATCCTGGAATGTGTATTATATGAATGCTGTTTTTGGAAGCACATTTTTATATACCAAATGACCGTGATTTTGTGCTTGAAGCACTTCATATTGCAGCTACTTCACTTGAGATTTTTATGTTTCTCTTCTGTTTCCTCATTCAGACAGTAGCTTCTGCTATAAGTTTTTCAAAAGGTCGAAAGCCAAACATGGTACTTCACTGCTTGCTAGAGAATGACTGTAAAAGCCCCAGCTTTCATCTTCCTCAGTTTCATTATTTGCCAAGCCAATGTGCAAGGAATTTTACTTCATCTATTGTTATTTATAAAACAATATGGTGTAGATAGGCCCTCTAGTTCCTTACATGACTGTCTCAAGTAGATTTACCTTCACATATCCAATCAGAATGGTTATTACCCTTTTTATTTTTTACTTTTATAACACAAAGGGGACTTTTCAAAGCTACCTTCTATGGACAACAATTTTTGAACACTACAAATTTGTATCAAATTTTTGTTTCTTTTGCATCCAATTTTATTTTAGCTTTTAGCCACCATGTTTTAGTGACTCACGTATATTCTCAAAGGATTGCTTCTGGGTGTCAGGAGCAGATTGTGTGAGAGAATTTGAAGTACGAGTCACCTGGCAGTTCTGAATATGCCCTCACACACGCCCCCATTGCCTAATTTTACACTGGTGCTCGTGAGCATTCTTTCCTGGGACTTCTATGGGAGCTGGGAGCAAACCTTTCTAAAAGAAGGCTCAGTAAAGTTGAAAATTCATTCTTCTAGTAGATTACATACAATGTACGTTTTGACGCAAGTGTGTCAACTCGATCTTTTTTGAAGGAGC
Source organism: Bombycilla garrulus (assembly GCA_013400315.1). NCBI lineage: Eukaryota > Metazoa > Chordata > Aves > Passeriformes > Bombycillidae > Bombycilla > Bombycilla garrulus. The sequence continues at coordinate 219,404 of VXBU01006960.1, read as the reverse complement.
ATTTTCATTCTTTAAAAAGTATCTAATCCAGTACTCTTCATCAAAAGAATGGAATAGAAAAGCCAATGACCTATTTTGCCTGGTCATGCAGTAGTGTTTAATACTGCCTTAAGACCTTTCTTCAATTAATTCATATCCATTCTTATGCATTTCATGCATTAATAACCGTCGGGTTTTCCTTACATGCCGTTAGAGGAATACACACATTTTATGTTACATCAAAATACCCTGTTAAGGTGACAATAAAAATCAACAATACAAAACCTAAGACCAGTCTGGAACATTTCATGGAAAAAAAAACACCTGCAAGGTAACAAAAAGCTATCTTGAAACTATATATGAAACGAATCACTTTTTATGAATGATGAACCAAATCTGATCCAACAAAGCCCACAAATCTAGTATTAAAGATATCCTTACAGTAGTCCTCAAAGTTTCCCCGTCAACACTGGAATTAAAAAAAACCAACCAAACAAACAATAACAACTAACAGATAAAGAGTGAGTGTGGCCAAGAAGAATTAAAAGGAAAAAGAAAACCTTATTTGGTTTTCTTTGAGACTTAACAAGCTTTCTTGAACCCTCATTAAAACATGGCTTGGTTTTCAGCTGCAATAACCCTTCAATCTTTCATCTGCAAATGCTTTCCTGGTCTTGAAAGAGCCTTTTACTTTCTACTTCACTCCCCTGCAAGATTTCCTGCACAGCACTGAGGGGCAGAAAACCATAACCTTACACTCTTCAAGCATTTATAAAGACCTACTGCAACACTTCACCTGTGTTTGTCATTGTCTATGAAGAAATAAACAACTTGTGTTAGGAATGTTACCCTTTGTCCAGTGTAGTTTTACAATCATTTATATTCTATAAAAGAAATTATTTTTGTGATTGCTGGTTTTGCTTTATATTTCACATATACAAAACTTGTACAGCAATTCTTTCTGCTCAGTTTTCCATCATTCCCCTTTTTCCTCAGCTAGGATTTCAATACAATGGGCCTCTAACAAAAAAAAAACCCAAAAAAAAAACAAAACAAAAAAACCCAACAAACCAAACAAAAAGCCAACAAACTTTATTCAGCTCCAATAAAGGATATTTGCAAATAGCTGCTAGAGGAGGCTGAGCATTGTCCCCATCCCTGTAGCTCCTCTGCAGAATTTACTCCCTGATGTTAGTGTAAAGAAACAAAAGGAAGAAACAGAGATGGTGCAGATGGGCTAAGGCTAAAAAGCTGACCTATGTGTCACCCCAGCCCTTCTTACCCAGATCCATGCTTTTTGAGGCTTTCAGATTAATTGATTCAGACTGTTTGGCTGGTGTCAAAGATCTAAAGTTGATGTGCTGATCTGTTAAATGCACTGCTGAATTTATGATAGGGCTGTAGGGAGAAAAAAAAAAGTCATGTAAAACATTAAGGTACCAGTTCAAACCACAAGTGAACTAATTAAAGAATGCACAAATATACATGTTTTTTCCTCCAGTTGCTTACAGCATGCATTTTTAAAATCAGATATTGATCCTTAACTTCCTTTTCTGAGACTTAACACTTTCAGTCACTTGGTTTCCCATCACAGATGGAAATATAAACGTAAATGATTAGTAATAACTTTCTCTTCATTTTGCTAGTTCTATCTAACCACTGCATTTCCAAATAACAAAATACAGAATGTTGGAGAAAACTGGCAATGTACTTGGATCAATTCTACTTCATCTGCTAATACAGAATTATTTTATAGCCTTGCACCACTTACACAGTGGCTGGAGGTCCTATGGAACGTGCTATGACTGAAGAGTTCCAGGGTATTGTGTTTGGTTGCTTTATTTTGTTTTGGTCATTTTTTTCATTCTTTTACTTTAAGGCAACTTTTTACACATTTAGAAACTGCACCTGAGTGAAACTCCAAGTAACTTTCAGCTCAAAATGCAACACCTCAATGCAATCTGAGATCTTAAGTCTCTCTTTTTGATTAGAAACAGAAATTATTATTTTTTTAAGTAGTCCGAAGCAAAAAAGGACTTGGGAAAACAAAAACATTTAGTTCCAAATTGTTCAAAAGGTTTAGTTTTACAGTGTCAAAATATTTTCCTAAGTATTTTCCTATGCATTTTGTTGAAATGCAATTTCAGGGAAATCAGTGTGACTTGATACAGCAATTCAATTTCAAGAGAATTTTAGTTCTAAATGGAAAAACAGTACAACACTGGAAAAGTCAGGGTGAGACAAAGGGCCTGTAAATTCATAATTTTAATACCCCAGTAGCATTTAAGAGAATGTTTTTCTCCTAGCTTGCTGAAAAAATTAGGAACAGATTCTAGCAAACATCAGCAGTTGAGAATGTAATGCTGAATTGATCTGTGTAGACTTGTTTGTTTATTACGTCACACATACCTGCCTGGGAGACCAGAAACAACAAAATTATTCTAGTGTAATTACTCTATGTTAGTGAAAAGAAAATAGATATTAAGGTCTTGTATGAAGCATTCAGGGTATCCATAATAAAACATATCATTTTGTAACCAATCATGTATGGTAGTTTTTACTCACACCCACGCACACAAGGACAGACACACAGCTAAATTTTTAGCTGAAATGCATACTTTCTTAATATCATTGCAGAAGATGCATGACTATCAAAATTAAACACACAGCAAATCAGGAAACGTTCAATGTTGCATTTCAGCATCATCATCATCAGGATTGGTTGCTTTCCTCATCATCAGGAGAGGCTGAAATTATTTGTTTGATTTGAATCCTGTGCTACTTGAGACAGAGAGCGTATGAGGCATCATGAACTTCAACATGTTTACAGCTGTTTCTGCACCTCCAAGCTTCTGTATTTACTAAGGAAATTGAAGCTTATAGCTCCTATCAAGCTCATCAGGCTTTGCAAAAGTATCTGAAAAATCTACCCAATGACTTCACAATTGCTAAAATGTTCATTAATTTTTCTCCTACACATTTTAATGTTCAGACTTACTGAAAATTCATTTTGTAATCTCAAGAATATCTTTGTGTGACATAAGGAGATTCAGTTTCTTGCAAACCGTGTTTTGCTTGGACTTTTAAAGCTTTAAGAGACTTTGCACTGCGTTTAGACATTGCACCCACAGTACAGTTTTAAATTAATTGTTTTTAAAATTGGGATTATGCTTTGGGATTATTTTTGTTTCAATGAACACAAGACAGGTATCATCTATCAAGGATAGCAGGCATATTGCAGCTTATGTACAACTGAAATGAACAACACCAATACTAAAATAACATTCACAGCTTTTATTGAAAATACCTTCCAGGTGACTAAAGAAAGTGGTACAAATTAAAAAAAAAAGATTCATAACCAATTAGAACTATTATCACAACCTCTACTGAGAAATTAGTGCTGTAACTATTAAGAAGCAGTGCTGTAACTAATAAGAAGAGCTGAAGTCCCACCTGTGAATATAATCCTCATTTAGCAGATCCTCACTAGGATGTGGTGGGAGAGGTGGAGGGGTTTCATTTTCACCATTGCCACTATCGGAAACTGCAAACTCTGAAAAAAAATTTAGAAAGGGGTTAAATTACCTGCAGAAACAACTAAATTACACCAGTTCACTGACTGATGACTGGAAGGCCTCAAGCAATGCTGAAGTAAATCACAAATTATTCAAATCCCTAAACTAACTAAACTAGAATTAAAATCACACCAAGCAGAAAATATACCCCTTGGGATTTTCCTGAAGAGCTGATTTTCAGATTTGCATATATATAATTAAAGGTAAATATAGGGAAACTTTGTACTTGTAGTGAAGTTGAGTGCAAGGCACAAATTTGCTTTACTCCATATTAGTGGAGTGCTTTACTCCATCTTTAACTTCTCCATAGCTGCATTCAAAGTGATTGTAGGTTCATGATTTCAGTCCCTTTGATGGGGAGCATTTATCACCTTTCACGTACAGAAGAGAACCACATTCTCAGCAAAGAGCTCAAGAGAAGAAAAAATTCTGTTATCCTATAGCAAGAGAACAAAGAGGAATTTCTTAATTACAGTCTTTACCTTCCTACCATTACAGTAACTCCTTCTTTACCTTTACAAGCAGCATCCACCTAACGCTAGAAAATGACTTTTTACAGAGACAAATATGAACTACTCAAACCATTCAGTGGTTTGCTATGCAATGACACTTAAATACCTGCAATATTTAGTAAGACTGCTGTGCTCACTGTCAGCCAGTTCATTACTGTCCTGTAAATTCACCTCTCAACACAAAGGTATAATCTTAGAAAAAGTCCCTGCATTTTTCAATGTAGAATATGCCTTCAACCCTCCCAGCCTTAATAGGAAACATGGACACTTCCTTGTGTTTCAATGGCAGGTAAGCAATCTAACAGTAACGACACGTCACACTTTAATGTGACCTGTTCTGTTGCATGGAATGTTGGCAGTCTTTTTGTACAGTCCTGTCCAAAAACACCAACCTAACCTGTAAGAAAAATGGTCGGCAAGGAGGGATCAAAGGAAAAAGAAATAGATTATATTTATTTGATAAGAGCACTCATATAGCAAAAAAAAATATACTGGGGAAAAAAATTCCAACAAAAATTCCCCCCCCCCCAAAAAAAAACCAAAACCAACCCCCACAAAACCAGACTGTTAGCTCAAGGATCCTATAAAATTCCTATTGGCTGGATAGTTCCCTAAAGATGAGAATAAGAATAGCTCAAACCCTGTATCTCAGGAAAAGTGTGAGCATCATCAAAAGTAAATGTGAGGATAAGCAGATGAGGAGGAAAGTTTTAATGAGACCTCAAAAAATTACTGCCAGTCTGATGTAAGATACAGGTATGCTCCCTTATATATACACACGAGCTTCTTGCACCATGATCCCCATTCTGCCAGGTTTGAATATAAGGACTCGAAACAAATGAGAAGTAAAAGGCAAGTTCTCACAGGAGAATAACTTAGAACAAAAGAGGAACTCATATTGTTCAATGTGATACAAAATGTAACTACTAAAAGGAAGTATGAAGTTCTGCAAAAAGACTGCAGGACATCAGTAAGAAATGCAGGTGAAATTCCCTGTCAGAGACTGCAAAGTGATGCACACGGAAGTAGGGGAAAACTCCTGAGACTTGCACAAAGGCTCTTACAGCTCTGGAACAGTACACTAGATGTGCACTGGATTGCTCTTTCAATGTATGATTAGTGAAGTCAAAGGCAGGCACACATTTACAAGTGCAAGAAAGTCCAAATACTCCAACTAGTACTCAGTAGTTAAGAGTGTGCCTCATTTTTACACTGCGTCTAAGGTTTCATTCTCCCTGTCTGAAAAATGACGTAGTATAATCCAGAAGTATATTGAAAAGGTAGCAAGGATAGTTGGACACAGATATAAACACTCCTACAAGGACCACAGAATAGGATTCTTTAGTTTAGAGGAAGAAGCAATGAAAGGGGATACAAGAGGACTCTATGAAATCATGGAAGCTACGCATAAGGTGAGAAGGAAGCTCTCACTGTCTCATGCACAGTAACAAGAAGGCAACCAGTTTAACTGTCAAGTAGCACACCTAGGACAAACACAAAGTAGTGTTTTTTTGCAGAACACACTGCCATGAAGATACTTCGGAAACAACATTTAAAAAATAGATTGAGAGATGTACTAAAAGTTAGAGATGTATCCATGGCACTTAAGTCCAGACACAGCCTTTGACTTAGGAAGTCCCTAAACCACTGATTACCAAAAGTAGGAAAGAGATGCCTGATGGAAAGAATTTAAAACCCCTCCCCAAAAAAGAAAAAACAAAAAACCAAACCCCCCCCCCAAAAAACCCCAACAAACTCTGAAAAAAAAACAAACTGGAACCACACCACACTTACACTGTGGTTAGCTTTTCTGAGCAGACTCCTATAGCCATGGCAAGAGACTGAGCATATCATGTAGTTATACTAACTTAGATTCACAGTAACTGGTACATCATTTCACCAAGGCTGTTTGATCAGGGGTTACCACTGCTATTTTTCTTACAGTAACAGAAGGGTACACACAGAAAAACGTCAGACTTTTCTCAGTGAATCAGAAATGATCACAAGGGATTACAGCTCCCTGTAAAATGGGAGCAGGAGCCAGAGAATAAGATAATTTAACCTGAGGGGCAGTCACCGGCTCCATGTTCAAGACCTCAGGAAATGACCTTAACAGATCCAGATAAAGCTAAGCACTGAACAAAATGTATTGAATTTTCAGATATTAAAGAATAAGGGAGTAAAAAAGAGTAACTCAGGCAGAGTAAAAATTGAGTCTGTCTATAAGACGTGCAGATTTTACAGGGAAAATCTGAATAATTAAAAATTTCACTTCTTGATTTTCTATCTTGATGTTACCACATATGTATAAAAACAGAGGTGCTTGTACAACCATGAGGATTTGGCAGGTAGTAGTTTGATTGTTTTACTACTCAACAGAGAGATGACAGCATTTTCCCTATAACTATTTACAATATAGGGCTATAAGAAATTTATCAGAACCTCTAATGAAACACATTCCAGTAATCTTTCAACACCAGAAATGTAAAGCTGCTGGCACTAAAGTATCAATTCTCAAAGAGACTGCTCTAAAAAACACCGTGCAACAGCTTGGCAGCAAAAGAACTGAGGACCTGAAGGCAGCAAGTGTTATTCATGCAAAAATAGAACAAACTCTGGCATTCCAATACTGGATCACTATCCCCTCCCCCATTATTTAAATATCCACAAGCAAGACAAAATTTAATGTTTTGGCTATAAGCACTTTTCCCCAGACATTAGTTTTTCTTGATCATGTATAATAAAAAAGACTCTTAAAACAGACAGCAATATAAGTGGTCCAGGCTTCACTGTATTTTTGCTGAGCTTTTATATGAATTTTATTGGTAGGAGCAGTGAATGGTACTGGAAATAACTTATTAGAAAACATTAATTAAGGAAGTGACATTTTATGGAACATAATACAGCTCCTACATTCAATTCTTACATCAGATCCCATATTATGTTAAAAATTTCTTCTGTGTTCTATTATTCTTTGCAAAAATGTACCAACTGCACTTCTACATTCAAGACATGGACAGCACACTGTGAGCCTGCATAAGGATCTGTTCCTGACACAAGAAGCTCACTAGGTCTGTGACTCATATCCTTAAACAGACACACGACCTCAAGTTCATAGCTGAGATAAAAGAGGGCAGTGCACAGGCAAAGTGTTCACCTTACAGGTGCCTAGAAACACTGAGGACAAAACTTTTTAAGAAACAAGTAAAAAAAAATTAAACCACTTACGGGAGGAAATAGGTGACAGGCTCATGTGGAAAGCAGAATGAACATTACTTCAACAGTAATTAATACTATGAGTTCAAAAGAAGAGAAATATTTCTGCAGTGTGTGAGACTAGTGTAAGCCCAAGCTTGTCTTTCACCAAAACAATTTATCAGAGATGTCCTACAACCCTCCTGCTGCAAGGGCTTTTGCAGCTTTCCATTAAGATCACTGAAATTTTACTCATCAAATGCCAAATCTCCAATAGAAATCACAATACAATGGTATCTTGAGTAAGTGGTAGCAATATCTTTGTCATCTCTTGTCCAGTGACTCCAATTCCAATCACTTCCCAGATCACGGCTGTGAAGACCCAGCCATGCCAAACCCTCCCCTTGTGCCAGCAGCACTCCAAAGCTTCCTTCTCACATCCCACACATTCTCTTCTGAGACCACCACCTTTTTTTTTTGCTATAATGCCTTCTTACCATAATTCTTTAATGAAAAAGATGTCTATTTAAAATAATTGTATGACTGAGCTGAAAACTAGCCATCCTGATTTTTGGACAGCAGTTGAAGAATCCTTACCTGAAAGTACAACTCTTCCACATGCTTTGTTTTGAATTTAAGTGACAGATTAGCAGTTGCCACTCATCTGCATCAACGGTTTCAGAGCATTTGCTTTCATGGTTTTTAAGAAAGCTTTTAAAGGTATTTACTGCTTTCTGGTATTACTTTGGTAATGCCAAACTCTACAGAGCAGGCAAGCTCCACAGAATGGACCCTTTTCTCCTGAAACTACAGAATGAGTGTAAATTCCATACAAGAGAAACATAAGATAGCAAACTTAAGCAAAAAGATCTAATCTTTGAATATTTACAATGCTTCAGACTATATCTAATTCTTTGCCTGGAGTCACACTGCCAAAATATTGAAGTCAACACAAATAAGTTACCCCTAAATTCTATGGGAGTTGCTCTTGAATTTTACAGATAAGGGTGCTTTGGTTTTGATTAAAAGTACCCCACACAATCATCACAGCAGCCTATGAAATTACTTTTTGCAGGCTACTCCAATTCCCCAGTTGTCTAGGAAAGTGGGAAAAATCATGCATAATTCAACTACATCAAAGAAAGTCTTTTTTTTCCTACTGAAAGGTATTTAGCTATGTGCTTGGCTTGAAGAATGAGAGCACACTTAAAAGGATAGGGGTCAAGACCATCTCAAATACTTAAACTTTTCAAATAGCTAGTACCTTGCTGAGTCAGGGGCAAATTGGACAGATAGTACAGTATGCCAGCAGAAATGAAAAAAGATGAGAAAAGAAGTGGCCTTAAACGCTCTTCCTTGTATGCTTCCATATGCTCGCACATGTAGGTTTTCTTTGCACAATTTACACAATTACCTAACTCTTTTTAATGACTTCATTAATATAATTCCAATTTGTAAATTAAGGGAATGTTTCTAACCTTTGAACAAATTTTACCTTAAAGTCTAAAATAAGCAAGTGCACTTTTTGAACATCATGTTTTAGTATAAATTAATTAAGCTTATAATAATCTAGGATATAGTCTAAAAACGAAATGTAAAAATCATTGCGCTCATTAAAGATATATAGAAAATAAACATTTTGACAACATATATTTTGCACTCATCATTTGTTTTTTATCCAGCCTTACGTGTTGGGGCAGCGAGCTAGAAACTGTTACTTAAACTGGAATTTGTGCCAGGAATCTCATTCACAACTTGAGTCAGCTCTCCCACCCTCGCTGGATCTTCAAGCCTCAAAGTAACACAGTGTGCACTTACTCTAATTAACTGCTTTTGGTGGCTGTGGATTTCAGGAAACAAAACCACAAAGCACTGTCTGTCTCAGCACAGAGAAGGATATGTAGAGACTACCTTTTATTCCTTCCTGAGGACTGCATGTTACAAACTGCTGGAGAATGGTATCACTGCGTCGGGAAGCAGCTGCGAAGTTGTGACTGCCGTCAAAGGCTGATTTTTGAAAGACTCCCTGGTCTGAGCGTTCCTAAGGGGAAAACAGAACCACACATTGCAACACAAAATTTACATATTCAACAACACAGAAGAGCACCCCTCACTGCAGACAGTGCACAGACACAGTGTGATATAATGTGCTCACTGTATATTGCCTCCTCTCAAATGAGAAACTTGAGAGAGCTCTTCAAAATTGCATTCTGGTTTTGCTGACCATGAAATAACAACAATATCCAAGCAATAACAACCATTAAGAATGATGCACCACCATGAAGATTTTTTTTTTTTCTTTTTTTATGACCCACAACTGGCTTCATTCAAATTCTCCATCTGGGAGGGCAGCTTGTGACATTGTCAACACAAGAACATGGGCAATGCCAATGGTATTTTTCTGCCAGCCAGCTGGTTCCCTTCTCTCCGAGACTGAGTGCATATGTTCTGATGATCACACACTAGAACAGTTTTGCAAGTAAGGAGTTACACCAAACTCCCAAACGCAGGTCTTCTGGCTAGCAGCTAAACAAACTCCTGTCACACCTCTAGTCAGCTTTCCTTTTGAGACATTTCCTACCCCTCCCCCCCATACATGTCATAGTGCCTAATTTATTCTCCTGAGCAGTTGCTCAAAGGAAAAACGTTGGGGAAAAAATAAAAATAAAAAATCACAGTTTCTAAATCTGGGACAGACCCAGAAAGACATTTCTGTAGTCATTATTCAGGGAGAACCAAAAACCCACATAGGGGAAATATTATGGCTAGTTTTCAAAGCAATCTTTATATTTTCTGTGATTTTATATCTGTTTTTCTGAAGTGGGATCCAACTGGCTTCTATTTTTAAACTGTATGTTCGTTATGTCAGCAAATGTTATACTAAACATACATTTTTTAAAATTCCACAGTCACATCTACAGAAGAAATGCATGTATCTAACCAATGTGATTTATTTTTTAAATGATGCAAGAGGTTTGATGTATTGGCAAGTGATTGCAAACCAAGACATAAGGAAGGACAGCATGTTACATCTCTTTGCAACCTGTTTTTCAAGCTTAATAATAAAAATAACGTTACTTAATAAAAATAAAATTGTAATATAAAATAGTGGTAGAACAAATACAATGAAAACAGGCACAATAAAATGGAAAAATTGCACCTCAGAACACCAAGCAGTGCTGCTCATGGTGGCAATATGGCTACAAATCTAAGCTTGGTGGACAGGTGGCATGTGTAACGTTCTTTTCCTCACTGCAGAATCAGCCAGTTGAAAAGGTTACACACATACACCACACAGGCACTGACAGTTGTGTTTCCTCTTGAAACTGGAGGCTTTACATGAGCTTCCTTAGGCTGTAAAGTCCACACTTGCTGCTTTTTTTAAACTATGCATTGGAGACAAAGGGGGATAAAGAGCCTTGAATTAACAGCAAAAACGAATCTGCTTTTCCAGCTCTTTGATAAACGACACAATCAATATCCCAACAACTGATCAGTAACCAACCTAATTCAAGTATTCAGCTTATAAAACATAGCTGTCATGGAAGACCTCCATTAGTGTCCTGCCCAATAAAAACAATAATGCATTTCTAAACATATTCTCCTTCTGCCAAGCTGAGATGCAGTGCTCGGGTAGCTGCTTTGGGTAAAGGGAGGAATGGGCACCAACCCATTTCTGCTATGGTCTCCAGACTCAAATGGAATTACAATTGAACGCAAAGACTGCCCTATAAAAATTAATTCCTGTCTAAAATGAATTTGATTCAATCAAGACCTCATTATGCATTCTTCATAGGGCATGAGTCAGGACTATTTACCTCCTTCATACATCTGGATAATATTCAAAACTATACACTTAACTATAAAAAGCAGCCTCATACTTTTACTAGGTCAATCTGATATTTAATTGGAAGCTTTTAAAAAGAAGCAGCTTTAGTTAAAAAAAGAAAACTCACAGGATTGAACTTTCTTTGAAGGTGAGTTATCTGTCATATAACCCAAAAGTGCACAGCAAATATAACATATACTTCATAATTCTTCCTTACAGCAGGATGCTGTCACATATAAAAGGAAAGCAAAAATAATATATTCCAGAATCGCTGATGGATACTTTCCATATTTTCTTGGCACAATTGACATCATGAGGCTTTTTTCCAAAGTGTCCTCCCAACAAAGTAAGAACATAATATTTGAGAAGTTATGTATTTTTATATCCATTTCTCAATCAATAAATGATGGTAGTAAATTCCATAGAAAATTATCAGAAAAATATTTAAGAGTCAATTAAGTTGCAAGACACCTGCTTCCTCTTCCTCCCTCTGGAATTTCATGCAAACACACCCACAAACATGATTGTTTGTAACATTTTAAGATGTTCCAGTAATGCTCATTAAATAAGAAGCTTGAAATATCTTAAAATTATATAATGAAATTTATTACAACCTCTTACACTCCAAATGTACTTGTATGCACTTTAATTTCAAAGAACTCTACAGGTATTTAAAACTTTTGAAAATATTTGCTCAAGGGTTAAAGTTAAAACTGGGGTGAGTAGAAAAGGCAGACAGTATACATGTATATTATCTATGTAAAGATGAGAAAAGAGTGTGCAAACGTGGGTGCATGCATAAATGAAAGAGGGAGCAAGGGAGATCATAAAACCAATCTTTTTCAAAATAAGAAGTGACCAGCAAACATCAATTTATATGCTGTCTAGAAAACATAATAGTTAAAAAAATTCTTTCTTTTCTTATTTTGTTACCTTACTTAAATAGATTTTATGTTAATCAACTCAGAAATCCATCCTGAAGGAATCTTCATCTGACCAGGAAAAGTAAAATATTTAATTTCTTGAAGGTCAAGAAAAAGAAAAAAAAGAAAGAATAAAATGGCAAGACAAGTCCAGAAAAACACACTCAAAAAAACCCAAGAAAAAACATTACGTACCAATGAAAAAGAAAAAGCAAGAGTAAAGTAAAAGCCTAGTCATACTAAGCTACTCAGGTCTCAGATTATAATGGCAAATGAAATCAGAATAATTTAAAATTGCCTGTATCCCAGCAAATGCCTTGAGGAGGTAGCAGATAGTAAAACTATATCAATATATTAATCCTAAATTAACTTTTTTTGAATCATATTTTATTTTGATCTAATACCTGTCAAATCAAAATAAGAAGCAACTTTTAGCCCAGCCTCAACAAGAACAGCAAGACCAGGAGATATCAACCAGAAACATTTAGTGAGTCTGCTCTCCAGGAGACAATTCTGCCAGGAGAAGCTCTCTGTGACCAAGACTTCAGCCATCATCTCGTACGTGCAAAACCACCTGGACCGGGAAGGCACAGATGGAATAAATGCATCCCTGCCTCACCTCTGTGTGCGCCTCCAGCCTGCGGAGCACGACCAGCTGGATCCTGCCACGGATGTTGCCCTCCATGGACATGGAGCGCCGCAGGGTTTCCATGGCCTCGTGGTTTGACTTGCCCAGGAGCGACTCGCCGTTCACCGCCACCAGCTGATCGTTGACTCGCAAACGACCGTCCTGCAAGCCAAACACAACGGCAACTCAAAACACCACCCGAGTTATTAAGCAGAGGTACCGCATACGGGAAAGCACCATGCACACCATCAGGCATTGCTCCTGTAACTCAATAAACAAAAGACTGGACAGTGCTAGAAATAACTTTGTGTCCAGTAATTGACAATTTTTTCCCCGTTTACTACATTCTTGGTAAGAGTTCATAGCGCAAATGCAAACACAGACCTTCATGCACAGACTGCTGTTTTTCTTGCATTTGCAGTATATTTGGATCGACAAAAAAACCCCAAACCGAACACGTAAAACCAAAATATAACAAACCAACGAAAATCCCCCCCACCCACCACATCCCCCCCAAAAAAAGGAAAAGCTTTTTGTCAGTTTAAAGGGCCCACACTATAACTATTAGTATTCACACTGCAGCCACAAAGGAGTACTACAACCTGTTTTTCATGCATTATTGTCTGCTACTGAGATCTGGTAAGAAAAAGCTCCAAAAATTTTGTCTTACAATCTTACTGGGGTGTATCTTGCCACAATTCTCATGCCATCACATGGGCCAGCATCCTCAGTGCACAATGGTCACTAAAACTTAAGCATCCTTCCTAATTAATACTATCCCTCTTTTATAACATCCAAAACTGCTGCCAATAACAAAATAAGGATTGAGCCATATCAAGTAACCTGTGCTTTGAAAAAATAATTCAGCTTCATTTGCCAAGGTTAACCGACATTTGTGGGTGTAATAAAATTGTGGACACTGCCATTTTGTGATTTAGGAATCCTATTGATGTTGTCATTATGATCTGCGATTTATTTATTTTCATAAAAGAATGTGCCATGGACTTTACTTTCTTTAACAAGAAATTAAGGTCTATTTAATTGAGACACACAAATTTCTTTTAAAGCTTGTCAAGTTCACAATTATCAGGCTGGCATCAGACCTCAAACAAGGAGGAGTAGAAGTAAGAAACCAAAGACATCTGATATAAAACGGTGAAGAAACAATAACAGGGAAGATCTTGCACAGATTTACTTGTTTAAGATGAGTCTGATTTGTTCACAGGCTCAGTACTAACTCTTCATAAGGCACTCATCCGAACTGTTTGCATATTTCATGCATCCGAGCAATACAAAATAAATCTATATATACTATCTATTTTTTTCCTGTAACTAAATGTTCAATTCACTATTCTGCTATTGCTGCCAAGTCTAAGTAATTTTTGAGTGAGTTACAGTAGCTGTGACACACCCAGCTTTATAAGTGTTATTTTTGTTGGAACTGCATATCATCTTTACTACAGCAGAGTACAGATAACCACAAAGCTGAAGAAAAAACCCTATATAACAAAATCCAAAATAAACTGGGATGGAGAAGAAGATGGAAAGAAGTAATTAGAAGATGAGCCACTCAGAGAAGGAAAATGAAGAAAAATAAAACTTTTCTTGGGAGGGTGTGGGAATGGAGGATAGAAAACAGAGGTCATTTGGAAGTGATACGGAAACCTCTCCCACCTCCCTACTGACTATTTTATGTCAACTTAGATGTACACACATTCAGAGGCAGTCAGTGAACCCCACCATTACAAGACCTAAAGTTTAGACAAGAGTTAACATCGCTGAACTGAAAATTTTATTATTTGCACATGCTGTAATTCCTCTCTGTTCAATTAAAATTTGCTGAAATGAATGGAGTTATTCAGAGCAACAGGAGCTTGAGGAAAAAAAAATTTGCTATGTTTCTGTAAGACTTGAAAATTTTACAGGTCCTCATGTCCTCCCCCTATGGTCCTACAGTTTCTTGGATTGCTGTTTTCCTTCTGGAATAAAAACACCATGAATAAATATCTGTTAGTTTCTTTGTAAAGTATATACAAATACAATGCCAAATGCATCTTGTCACAACTACATCTGTGAAGTATGCAACTGTCCTGAACACAGCACACATTTTTAAATGAATCACTGAGCATCCCAAGGCTCTGTATTGGCCCAATTTTGAATTTTCCCTGTAGTACTTTTGTATGAGACTTTATGTTTATTTATGTTTTAATTACACTACATCTTAAAGGGCTTCTTTTGATGCATCCTCCCTTCTTCCCACTCAGTTATGTGCAGCATTTAAATGAAAAATTCAAATTGAATTTGACACTTCAATTGGAATTGAAGAAAAAAGATGCGCATCAACCATAAGTGTTGATCAACCACATTTGCTAAGTCACCTGTACAAGACACGCTGGAAGACAGCTGAATGTCGCTTTTACACAACAGGCAGAAGTTACTTCACAGAAAAGCCGTTTGCCTTTTTAGAGACCAGGGAAAAAAAAAAACAAAACAAACCACAAAAAACCACGACATCTAAACAGTTTCCAAACAGATTTTTCACATCCCTTGTGTTATGGCCTGGTTTGGAAGCCTGAACTGCAAGAAAATCTGCTTGGCTCAAAACAAGCTAAATGTTGTTTTAACACATTTCTTCTTTCATCTCCGAGAGGTAGGTTTCTTTGTGGCTTTTGAGTAGGAAAACAACATTTGGCATTTTAGCAGAACAGTTTTCAAATGCCATCTCTGGAACTGCGAGGGAGCTATTCTAATAGAGGCTGATGTTATTCTTCCGTCACTTATTCAAAAAATGCTGCGTTTTTTTATGGTGACTCACAGCAAGGGGCAGAATCTACCACCACATGGCTGCCATATTCTTCACAGTCATTCACAAGACTCCCATTTTTACAGTAGAGCAGGAAGATATAATGCTGTGATCTTCAAGGACTCCTGGTTTTAATCAAGGCACAACAAGCTACTTCCCTTATCACACCAATGACATTTTTGTCAGAAATGCCCTAATGGCAATTACTGGAATTATCCAATTTCCCCATCCACTGCACACAATGAACAATGTTCATTGCAACAGCACGCAGAAGGACCAAGGACATCCAAGCTACACCATGTTTGATTTGAACAAATGCACACATAGAAAATATTACATTATTTCTCGTAGTGGCTCTGTTTCATTTCGGCTGCAGTGCATTACAAGTACCTGATCCTCAGGAATGCATCCTAAGTGAAAAGCCAAGATGTCTCGAGGTGAACAAGGCTGAAATCCCCAAAGTCAAGAGGAATGATGATGCATTTAAGCTCAGTAAAATGTTAGTTTTCTTCATATGAAAGGCTCTGCATAAGTACAAATATCAAGTATTCCAGTAACCTCTTTATCTTAGGGATGTTAAAAAATAGATACTTCAGATTTACAAAAGAAGGTTAAGAAGGGACATAATGGTGCAATCAGCAAAAGCAACTGGTTTTATTCCTGTGGGATAAGTGTTAGAATACAAACCTGGAACTTTTAAGGTATTTTATTATGTTTGATTTTGTAGGCAGAACACTAAAGAAGACTGAGTGTTACTGTAGCATGCATGATGCTACATGCATTGACATCTTCTAAAACCTTTAGCTAGGACAAAAGAAAAATCATAAAAGACAGAATTAAATACTTAAGGTTTCCATTATGGCTTTAAAAATATCCCTTACTGCACTTTGCAATGCCACTAACACCCCAGAGCTAGATTAATGTTAATATATCAAAAAACTTAAAAATATTAGCCTCTCTTCAGACTTTGGTTCAGGCTAAAAACAAGTAATGGTAACCAAAAAAGATGGTCTGAATCTTGTAGCCTACTCTTCATTCTAAAAAAACACATGGGTAAAAGAAATATAATGTCTCAAAACCTTTATACAGCATTAGAAGGACTGAGCATTTACTTTATCAGTGAAGCAAATGCGTTGAAATTCCATGTATTACATTTCTTCTTCTGAGGACAAGTAGTGACTGTATAGACAAGGGGATAAAGTTCCCACTTATATTACCATGATAGACCAATATCAAAAAATATTTAAATTCTAAATGCAGAAGTGAGAAATAGTGAAAGAATTCTCATGTCAGTGAGCATTAAGATTTCCTCCTGTGACAGTTTCCCAAGAAAACACTGTACACTGAGAAGCAAATGCACATGTCTTAATCCATAATAATCCATTCCAGAGAATACCAATGAATAGCATGGGAAAATGCTCTGGACAACTACCAGCTGGAAAGAAAGGCTTTTTATTTCAAAACTTGCTCCAAGAAGAGATTTAAAATAAGGACAATGGGACATCTTTAAATATTTATGCACAAATGTGTGCACACTTTTTAACTTGATACAATAAATTTTACTAATTGTTAATACCCACTGACTAGGCTGTGTTCTATATAAAGGTCATCAGACAGAAGAAAGACAGCTGTTCTCCACGCATTACTCAACAGTAGACTGTGAGTCTTAAAACACTGCCAAAACGACTGCATTCTGTGAGCACTTGCACACAGGACAGAACCTCTGAACAGTTCTGGTTGAGGCCACAGGGTTTCCATTATGGCTTTCTGCTCTGGAGTCTACATTCAGATCCAGTACCACAACACACGCCCAGTTGCTGGAAGGATTATAATGAGGTAGAATGGAGAACAGGTCACAGGACTACAGGCCATCACACGACAAAATAATCTCCCAGTCATGGTGACTGTGCCTGCTCACTTTAGTGAGTCCTGCTTTAGTGGTCTGCAGACATCTCAAACCAAAACTAAATGCTCTGGGTGAGTCGCTGTGGAGGAATAGAGAGCAGCAAACACACACAGGTAGAAAAGATTGTCTTGTGCGTCTGTGATGTGACAAGTCAGGCAGACAGCCCCTTAATACGGAACATGGCTCCACAGCTTGGCTATTCAAAACAAGGCGTTTATCCACGGCAATGCGCCGCCGCTGCAACTGGTGTGGACAGGAGCTGGGAAAACAAAGAGGGCAGCCTCATTTCCACAGTAAAATGAGTCGTACTCTAAAGTAGACATGCACATGAATTGAGTTTATCCAGCCTTAATTTGGCCAAATGTGTGTTAACTCAGTTCTGGTGTAATCCAATCAGATGAAGATCCAAGCTTTGAAATAACTGTGAGACTAGGACAGGTAAATAACAGAAGCAAGGAACTATTAAACAAACATTCTCATGAAACCTAAAACCTTGATTATTGCTATTTACTAGCTGCTGGAAATAGACGATCATTGAAGTTTTAATGCTGTGAATTGTCTTACTCAGCAGGCTGATGTCAGTAGAGCAATTTACATAACACTGAATTAAAAGGCATTCTTACAGAAGAGAGAACCGCAAGGAATTGCTGAGATAAAAGACAAAAATTACATTATGGTTCTACAGGTGTTAAACATACTAGCTCTGAAAGATTAAGTAATTTGTTCCCAATTCAGAGAAGTTACCTTTTCCAAGTTTTATTTGAGGGGGAAAATGCAGTCAACAGATTTCCTAAAGATTAGACAATAACTCAAATACTTTTTAATCATAAAATGTACAACAGTCTTTGTACAGTGATTATAAGGAACAGAACAACTCATAATACTGTCATTTACCAATTTAATATTACAAATTCAATCCAACTCAGGAACAACTGGAAACTTCTGGACAACTGATGTCAAGCTCAGCCAAGACATTTTTAATACAGTGATAAAAAGGATTGTGAATAAAAAAATAAAATTATGAGAGTTTTTTATTTACAGGCACAGTGTAGGTATCAACTTCTCTCTCACTGAGCCAATCAAATTTCTCCTGTAGGCCGTGGGGAGGCTGGAAGGCAGCCTCTACTCATACCTACCCATCCTTATCCTTCTTTCCCTTCTTCATTTCCTGCAGCATCCAAATGTTCCCTAAGGTTTGCACCAATTCATTTTCAGTTTGGCGAACTTTTGTTGCTTCACACACAACCCCAGAAACCACAGGACAAAATGTTAGCTTTCTGGTTCCCCCAAAGGAATGAGCAACGAAGGTTGCCATACCTAGAATGCTTCTCAAGTGAGATTCAGCACTCAACATGGAAATGACAGCATTCTAACACATTCATCTCCTCATGTGCTTCTTCCATACCTTAAAAGCAGCACCTCCGTGAATAACTGATTTGATGAAAATCCCAAGATCAGCTCCTGTCTCCCGAGATTTGTTGCCTTTCAAGCTCACACCAAGTCCAGCAGAGCCAGAATCATTCAGAGGAATCTCAAAGGTCAGCTGCTCTGTGGTTTCTGGAGAAAAAATACTGCAGTTTGGCTCTCCTTTCTGTTGGAGAAAACAAGGATGAAAATAGGGGTGAAAAGTCAACATGAGTGGTATCCACAGATTTCTACAAGGAATGGTCCTCTTTTCCAGAAAGTAGCTTGAAAAAACAGCCTTATAATCAACATTACATTTAGCTGACACTTTGTCACAAGATCTGGCTTAAAATGTTATTTTTAATGATACCTGAGAATATGCTTAGAAAGAAGGTAAAATAGCTTAGTTCCACATGATATAAAACTAATGTTGCAGCAGAATGTAGAAAAGATGTTTATACACAGCTGCATTAAAAATGTAAGCCATAAAACTCTCAACATCTTTACATGCAGCTCACAAACTATAATGACAGTTATACTGTTAAATCCCATTCCCCTTTGAAAATTGAGTTTCATCCTTAAAAAATTATCCTTCCCTTAAACCTGTCTGCAGAGGAAAGCTGGTGTAACAAAACCAAAGGTGAAAATTGAAAGCACAGTAACTTATTCTGCACTAACTCCCTTAGTACATACTTTTATTCCATAGAGCTTTGATTGTTCCTTTTTCTTTCTGGTATAGGTTAATCCCAAGATTTTCTCGAGATTAGAGAGCTGTTTACAAGGCTGTCAAGTCAAGCATACACAGCTACAGCAGATCAGAAAGAATTTTCTTTTACTGTACACTATATCTGCAGTTTTGTAGGGCTGTCTGCTGCTGGGCAGAGGGGAAGGGAGTGTGGTTGTCTTTTTAAAAGCAAGTTAGAGTAAGACAATTAAACAAAATTAAAATTTTGCCTGAAATATTTATCTTGGCACACCTCAAAATTAAAACAAGGACAAGAAGACCTATTACAGAATAAAGCATTCATGCGAAGGTTTAGTGCAAAAGACCTTATGTAACACATTTGTTTTTATTTAATTTTTCCTTCTCCATGTAAGTCTAAGACAACTAATATGCCTTTGCTTCTTGGACATTTTCTATTCTCTGAAACAGTAGTATTAAAAATTAATAGGATATAAAACCTATGAAAAGGAAGCACACAGACAATTACAAGTTGAAAGATAACTGACTGCTGCTTCCAAGGGTGTCAAATTCTCATGTTAAATTATCAAGTAGAGGCCACCTGGAAGGAGTGCAGTAGCTGGGCCAATCCTCCTTCTCCCTAATGAGAGATCACTTCCAGGAGCTAAGCTGCAGCTCATACAGTATCAATGCAGTTGTCAGCAAAGGTGCCAGCAGTACAGATGTTTCCTCAACAGCCAGAGCACACCTGTGCATTCAGCTATCATGCTGTCTGATCGACAAATGTATTATCCCAGAACTAAGAACAGAAATTAATATCTTGAAGAAACAGTAGCACCTAAGTATACTTGCATTCATTTCACTGATGAGGAGCAACCACTGGGTAGAGAGGAATCACATCAGCCAGAAAACTGACTATCAATATCAATTTCAATATGCACTGTGTTTAAATTTTTCCTGGAATGTAATTACATGATATTAAAGTCAATACAATTTGCCTAACTGACAAATATAAAAATTACATAGCACCAACACTGACAATTGTCTTGATACCAGCATTCATCTCCAGTACCTAAGTTACACATTTGTGCTTCTGTTTTTGTTCACCAGAAGTACAGAGTTCTCAGTTACACATCTTTCACTTTTATTTCTTACCTTTGGATATGGACATCCTGAACTGTTGCAATCTTTGAGCCTCCGTGGAGAGAAAAATGCATAGTCATGTACTAAACCCTACTTCCTAAGACCCTCTGTTATCTCCCTGTAACACTATTGGCTACATTCCAGATGTCCTAAGACTATAGGTCAAATCACCAAGACCTCAGACTATTGGCTAGTTATCCCAATCCTACCTAATCCTATAAAAACCCCTACTTCTGCCCACTTCGGCAGAAGACGCCGTTCCTGGACCCCTTCACGGAACCCCCAATAAAGAATTCGTGGAATTGTGCCGCTCGGCTCTTCTCGTCTCTTCACCCCTGAGCTAGCAAAGCGACTACCTGGCAAGCTGCGAGCTGAATATCACTGAGAGCTGAAATCACTAAAAGAGCTGAACCGCCTGATAGCTTCAGGCTGATTGCCAGGATAGTTCGCGGCTAGGGCGTATGCTGGAGCAGGATGAGAGCTGCTCCTGGGACCGAGACCGGGACCTCGCTGTCCGGGCAATCTAAAGCGGTACCGGGGGTCTGACTGCCACCCAGGCAGGCCACCTGGGCAAGGCGGGCAACCCCCGGTCACCGTTTTACTGAACATAACCTCCACTGAAACCTATAAATTTGTAACAACTGCGAAAAATACAGAATGATAACTTGTAAACACTCCTCCTCTGACTTCAGAAGAACCAGTATAAGGGAAAAAACTACTGGCCTTCTAACATAACCATTTTGCATTTAACTTTCTCAAGGTTTTACAGAAAAGATTTTCTGCCCAATCTTTTGTTTTTTTTCAACTTGCACATATTCTTGTCCCTTGATTCTAAACTCTTACTCTACTCAACTAGCACATCCTGTCAAGAATTGGACAGAAGCAATTCTTCTCAGGGTTTCAGACATGTGATGACTCCTGCCTTCAGGACAGGACTTAGTATTACTTTCCTGTTCCCCATGGCAAGCAGCTCCTGTGTGTTTCTGCTCTCCTTTGACTTTAATCTGTGACATCTGCACTAGATTTGCCCCTTCTCTTGTGTCAATACTGTGGTTTTGTCTTTGCCCATTCCACAAGAAAGGCAGCGAGGCAGCTGTTACCACAGGACATACAGCCCCTGTCTTAAGCAGAGCAATCACAAACTGCTTTACAGTGCTACCTCAGTACGAACTCAGACTTGATACAAAGCTCAATTTAGAGCTGCTCAATGTTGTCTATTTCCGAGCTTCCTTTAACGTAACTATGCTGTGTGCTAGTCTTTGTTAAGTAACCTTCCACGTCACTCTATGCCTGCCCAGATGTGTTCAGCACGACTCCAGACAAGTACAGAAAACTTCTGCCAGTATTTAATTTCCTATGTTTTCCTTAGTACTTAAATTGGAATCTGTAACATTTGTCTACTATTCTCCTTGCTACAATTTGCTATGAAACAGATCACTTAAGTACACTAAAACCTCAGTAAATTTAATGTAAGTTGTTTTTACCTATTATTGGAGAACTCCCTAATATTTTTTAAAGTCCTTTACAAGTTTCTTGTTCAACATAGTCCAATCATCCTTGTCATTATTTATATTCAGCTTTATCCTAAGATCCAGAAAAAGCTGATTTAAAAATACTTTTGAACTTTGTCTAATAGTACTATCAAAAATTTGTTACCCATGATGGAGGCTGAATGACAATTCAAAGATTTCACAGGAATGGGTAAGAGGAAAGAAGATGCATATCTACAAGTCAGTGATTAATTCACTGTAAGGCAAGTAAACTCTGCTTTTACTCCCTTAAAATTTTCCTTGGCTACCCATTGTACAGAATGTGATAGAAAATGCCTGGTAGTAAGTCTACAATGTCAAGACTATTTGCTGCAAATACAAGACTGAAAATCTTATTTGTAGGAGGATGTGAGAAGCAGCAGAAAGGAGGAAAAACTAGAGGAGAAAAAAGGGCTGAACAAAACCTTGAAGCTTAATTTCATCTTATACCCGCTGAATGTCTTCAAATTATTATCCTGATCATAATGCTCTTCCCAAGCAATATCTTTCACTGATGACAAAAAGAGCTCCAGCCATCCTTAAGTTAACAGCTCATCAATTAATTGCTTCATTTGGGCAACTAATTTAATGAATGATGGCCCTTGTTCCTAGAATATACAGGTATGAATATTAAATGCTGGTAGTGACTCAGAGCTGGATTCCTACTGCTTCTATTTCCCTGACTTTGCTAAAACATTATCCCAAAACATTAATACTTGACAATATAGTAACCATCTTCAGATGAATTATGGTCTGGTAAAGGAAACCCCTCCTAATGCAATAAAACTTGAATTCTATTAGAAACACTTCTAATACCTTGAGATCATCCTAGAATCTGAGCTCACTCAAACACAGAATGAATGAAATCAACTGCAATACAGATATGTTTCTAGCCTAGAAAAAACTTACAGTTTTGTTATAAATTATCCAGTCAACAACCACATCATGTATTTTCCATAATAAATGTATCATATCCCAGCAGTTCAGGAATTAAATGATAATATATCACTGAAGCTATTCCCTACTGCAGACACAGGAAAGTAACTCAACTGTAGCATGATAAACAAATCTTCACATAAATTGCTAAGTGGTGATCCCTCAGGATGGTTAAGAGTTTTGAGATGGCCTGGCCTGTACCTTTCACACAGTCCCAGAGCGGGTATGGTTGGAAGGGAGAACAGTGGGTTGTGAGGCCCAATCTCCCTACTCAAGCAGGGTCATCCTGGAGCACACAGCACAGGATGTGTCCAGGTGGTTCTTGAATTCTCCAGTGAGGGAGACTCCACAACCTTGAGCTCCCTCAAACTCTCCTCGTAATAGAGGTGCTCCAGTTCCTTAATCACCTTTGCTGCCATCCTCTGGACCCTCTCCAGGAGCTCCATGTCTCTCTTGTGCTGAGGAGCCCAGACCTGGACACAGCACTCCAGATGTGCCACAGCTGGGCTGAGCAGAGGGGCAGGATCACCTCCCTGAGCTGCTGGCAACGCTCTTCCTAATGCACCCCGGGATCCCTTTGGCCTTCTTGGCCACAGGGGCTCGCTGGTGGCTCAGGAACAGCTTCTTGTCCATCAGGAGCCCCAGGTCATTTCCACAGAGGCAATCCCAGCCTGTGCTGGTGTGTGGGGCTGCTCCTCCCTGGATGTGGGACTCTGCATTTGCCTTTGTTGAATTTCAGAAGCTCCTCCCTGCCCGTGTCTCCAGCCTGTCAGGGTCCTTCTGAAGGGCTGCACAGAACTCGGGGGGATCAGCCACTTCTCCCAGTGAACCTGCTGAGGAGCATCTGCCCCTTCAGCCAAGTCACTGATGAATAATGGGCCCACTATGGAACCTTGGGGGCCACCAGGGCATCCAACGAGCCACTTCCTGAGTGGGCCTGTGAGGATGTGCTGAGAGACACTGTTGACAGCCTTGCTCAAGTCGAGGTAGACAATGTCCCCCATCCATCCAGGTACTTGTTTCACTGTAAAAGGCAATCAGGTTAGTCAGGCATGATTTACCATTAGTGAATCCATGCTGGCTACTCCTAATTACCTTCTTGCCATCCATGTGAACAGAGTTCCGAGTCCTCCTCCTTGCCCTTTCTGAAGACTGGGGTGATATTTGTTTTCTTCCAGTCCGGGCACCACTTCTGACTTTTCAAAGATGATTGTGAATGGACTTCACAGCTCTCTCAGCACTCATGGATGAATCCCATCATGGCCTATGGACTTGTGGATGTCAGGTTTGCCTAGGTGTTCTCAATCATTGACCAAAGGAAATTCTTTCCAACATTCTTTTATCCTCATCTCCCAGGTCAGAGGATCCTGAGGGCTGGCCTTGTCAATGAAGACTGATGCAAAAAAGCTGTTTGGTAACTCTGCCTTCTCTGCATCCTCTGTTACCAGGCTCCCTGTTATGGCTGGTAATGGCCCCACATTATACTTGGTTTTCCTTTTGTTATGGAGGTATTTGAAGAAGCCCTTCTTGTTGTCCTTGACATCCTTGGCCAGATTAAATTCCAGATGGGCCATGGCCTTCCTTATCTTGTTTTTACTTACTCTGGCAACCCCTCTATATTCATTCCAAGTGACCTGACCCTGTTTTCATCCCCTGTGTATTTCCTGTTTATGCTGGAGTAATGACAGAAGTTTACTATTCATCCACACAGGTCTCTTGTTCCCTTTGCCCAATTTCTTGCTCATTGCTTTCCTTTAAGAGGGGTACATCGAGACCAGAACACTCTTAAGTATTAATAAAATTTACTCAACAGAGACACAGGTTGAAGTTAAAAACAAAACAAACATACCACAATCGAAAAACTCTAACACGAAACCAAAAAACAACTCAACACTTCAAGAATCAGTTACCACTGTTCTGGGAAGTCCAGAAGGTCTGGGAAGGTCCTTCCTTCAGCTTTGCTAAATCTTGTCCTGTCAGTTTTCCATGGCTTCTACAGCTGCAGCAAGCCCTGAACAGTCCCCTCTGATAAGCCCATCTCCACAGCCTAGTGATGTTTGCTCTCTAATATTTGTTGGAGTCTGCCAGCCACAGCCTCTGCTCAAAGCTCCCTCCTGGTTGCACCATCCAGCATTCCAGGCAGCTCCCAACCCCTCTCAATTGCTTGGGGAAGACAAAGATCTCCTCTCTCTTTCCTGGACCAGAAGGTAATAGACAGAAGCTTTCTAAGAGGAAATCTTTTTGCTTGCCGTCCAGATTTGGTAATTAAACAGAACAGAGGAAACAACCAAACAGCTACTGCCCCTCTCAAGGGAAATCAGGACAGGAATGTTTTCATCTACCGATGCATGCAACTTCACTAAAATCAGTTCTGACATTTACCAAATAACCAGAAACTGGACAGAAAAGATCAGTAGAGTTTATATAAAGGTGAGAGAACAGAGTTTGCTAGATATGAAAGCAGAAAGCCCTAATAACACAGTACTAAATAATATTCAGCAATGCAGACTGAAAACCTGTATCTAAGGGTTTCAGAATACATTTAATTAATTTTCTGCCAATGATTTTCATTTTAGAAGCACATCTATACCTCAGATATCTAATTTCTTAATTAAAAGATTACAATAAAGGATTATTAAAAATAAGCCAAAGTTTTATTGGTCTCACTAATAAATTCTCAGTTTTTTTAAAGACCACAGGGAATATACTTTTAGCCTTCTCCTACACCCACAGTACACAATTGCTCAGTCACCAGAGCAGTACAATCAGAACTATAACCTTTGAAAAAAGTACTGTGCATTGTACTCTTCCACTTTCTACTTAGTCCATGGTTACATCTACACAATATCGTGTCAATCCTCTGTCTACCATGGGATACCACTTTCAATTAGTCCTTTTATTTAATCTTACAATGCCTGTTCTCATTGACCCCAGCACTTTTAATCTGTGGATTTATGATAATCTAATGCTAATCTCTCACTGGAAAGGTTGCCTCATATATCCTTATTGTATTGGGGTTTTTTTTGTGCCAAAAGAGAAGCTTACAAAAAAAAAAAAATCAGCTCTCACTTAGGCAGGAAGGAAATAGCATTTGTTCAACACAACAAGAGACCTTTCAGTACCTGTCTGGTGCCCTTGACCAACACACTATTATGGCCTCTCAATATGCTGACTGCCCCTTGCCTGGCTGCTCACTTCTGATAAGAGATGTCAACTCCCTGGGGTGCCATTCAGAGCTGACAGCAAAAGGCAAAAGACCCAGGAGGGTTATTTTCAAAGGTTTATGAAGGAAATAAGACATTTGCATGCTTTTGCAATTACTTTCTGATAAAAATATTTAAATTGTGGCACCACATAACTATTACTGGCAGAAAAGCTTGAAAAGAAGATCTTATTTGCATCATGCTCAATGTTCTTTCCAAGCACTTTGCCACAATTAAGAAATACTTTGCTGACAGCTCATTAATTGTCATTCAGTCACTATAAAATCCGCACTGTATTTTGCAATAGATATATCCTAACACTTAAGAGTAACACTCAAAGGTAATACACTGTTGTGATCTTGTCACAATCTAGTAAATAACTGAAATCATTGCTGCACGCATTCATCTTTAGCATTTCTGACAGATATTTTATACAGGCTTCTTTAAAATTATTTGCACTCCATACTGCAATAAAAACTAAATGGCCACTAATGGCACACCCTGCTAAGAAAAGAAAGGCAGTAGCAAATCCATGGAGATATATGATAGCATGCTTGGATAATTTTAACATTAACACAATACACCACAAATTTGTGTCATGTTAGAAAGAATGTGTCTGGTTTAAATGATGTAGATTCTCTGGAATTACAGCTTCAAAAAGTGACAAAACTAGACTCTGCTCTTCATCCAAGGCAGACACTACTTTTCAGAAATGGAGATACCCCAGTTTGCTTGACTCACCTGTTCAAGAACCCACCAAGGAAATGGTTTGCCCTTGCGAAAGTTTTGAATTCGTAATTTGATGTACACTGCTCCTCAACATTAAAAAATGGAGTCTCACTTAACCTTTTAAGCTACATAACTGTAGGAAACAGAGGGAGAAAAATGAACTATTTCTGTCTTTACTCAAGGTCAGCCTCACTGTGAAAACACCCATTTTCAGCCCACGTATGGGGTAAGCCATGTGCTTATGCACCCTACTGTGCTGGAGCCTTCTGCAGTTGATACACCTTGGCACTTGGAGCCTCAAATCTTATCACACACGAAGATGGAAGACCCCACGGTGTTTTCAGGGTGAATTTAGGGCTGTTGCTACTGTATCATTTCAGAACCCATTCCAGGCACAGGTCACAACATGGTGATACACAAATCCAACTCCTTACTCATTTTAGTGCTTACTGTTTTAAAGGTATGGTAAACAAAGCAATAAGCAGGGTATAATTCTTTTATGTCAACTTCAAACACCACATGCATATGTTTTACATTAAGTCAGCCTAGGAAAACTTTTTTCTAAGTTTCTTTATGTATTCTAAGACAGAAAGACTTTAGAAATGTTCATATGGTATATGGGATAGAACTGGTGACCCTTGTAAACGGTAAGGCACTACATTTGTTAGCAGGATTTAAAAATTGCCCAAATACTCTGGTTTTATTAAATGCAGACACTGTAGACCTGGGTAAATGCATCTAAAATATATGAAGACTCAATTTCTGTTAAGACCAGATTTTATATGCCTCTATTCTGATGTATATGATTTCATGCATTAAAGTGGGCTTCCAAATAATTTCAGGCAACCTCAGAGCCAAGACTTATATTATCAAGCAAGCAGTTTTCATCTCCCAGTATTCTGAGGTAGGGTTTCTAAAGCTAGGAAACTTTTGCAGTAACTCCATTACACATCTTATGAATATATTATCTCATAGTACAAGTAACATTATGCTTTTCTCTCCTTACTTGCATCCTCTCTAACTTATTCTTAAGGCAGAGCACCATCAGAGTTTTTTGTAGGCAATGAAGGTTATGATCAGGTCTTTCAGACCACGCTTTTAAGGTTCCTCATATTTTCTGGAATATAGGAACAGTGGGCTCTGAAAGGCAAATCACTGCTGGATGGTACCACTCTGACGGGCCTGACAGAGAAAGCAATAGTGGACCAGATGCAATAAGGTCTCTGTGGCCTCACAAAGGCTGACAGCTGCTATCACGTGGAAAAAATCACATTTGCTGTGCTGGTACCTTTATGAGCACTTCACTGCATATGAGAGCCCAAACAACAACCACTTTTTAAAGGTACATGGATTACCAGGCGATTTTATCCTTTTTGGTAAATTAGGGAGTCACATACAAACCCTTAATAAAAATACACTTTTCACTGTGACAGGAAAGATTGTTGCATTCTTTCTTAACACTGATCTTTCACTGACTTTTGTAAAGAGCACAACTAATCAACAAACCTCAAAGAACAGCTTCCGATACTCTAAGATGTAATGAAATAGTAACGTCTTCTGAAATACATAATGAAACTGAAAACCTTTGAGGGACTGCACTACACAATGTTTTGTCTTTAAAAATATACATTTGCATAGACACAACCTACACTCGCTTCTCAACTATTCCAGATGAAGAGAATAGGTCTAAAAACAAATTTTTTCTTAAAAGCCCCAGGATATTTAAAAATCTACAGAGTTTCTAAATGATGAAAGGTGCCATGTGCATTCACAATATCCTTGTCTTCATTACACAGAACACCTCCTTGTGCATGTTATTAAAATTCAATAAACACTTGGTTTTTTTCCCTATCCAATTCATCTCCCTTAGAACAGAGGTAACACAATAGAAAAATGGTACTTGTTGGAGTCACTTTCTGACTGAAATTATTTGTCCATTTCTGGATAATTAAGCAGTAGAATAACGGTTTTGAACTACAAAAACAGGTGCAAAAATGGTTAAGTGTAGGCTGTAATTTCACCTATTATTTCCTGCACATAAAAAGGCAAGCAACAATTAAAAGGAAGCAATAGAAATTAAACTTTGAATACTAAAACAAATAGGCCAACTGGTTTTCCTTCAGGCATCTAAGTTCAAGGCAGTGGAAGAAATTAACTGGGGGAAGGCTAAAACATAAAAGTTAATAATACAGTAAGTAGAAAAAAATGCTTAATTGAACTTGCCACTCATCCTGCTTCCTTCCATCCTGTATAATACACATGTAAAAAAAGACTTAAAAGACCAATACCACGTTTAGTACATTGTTGTTCATTTAGCTATTGTTATAAAAATGTTGGTTTGTTCCCTTTCACCCCCCATTCCTCAGGAATCAGTTAATATGCCAAGAAACAAGAGAAATTGCAATTACAGTTGCAACTGGTAAGTCAAAGATCTTTAAAACAAACAAACAAAGGAAAAAGAATATGCAAAATTTACAATGTATCTGCTCTAACTTACAGAAAAATGCATGCAAATATTTTTGGTGCTATACTATTTCTAGCAATTGCAGAACAGTCACATTGCTCTGCTCATGTGCATCATAGAGAATGCAGAATTGCAAATGATCATAGTACAGAATGGGTTTCACCAGAGCTGTTCTCATTAAAGTAATTTTCCCTGTTTTACCAATGCAGGGATAAAGAAAGAGAAGGGCAAGTAAATAAACTTTGCATCATTCTTTTAAAAAAAATGGCACTTTCAGATCCATTATTTTCCCTAGAGAAAAAAACATGATGCAACAGACACGTGATCAAAACACTCTATTTCCAAAACACAACAGAATGATTGCCACAGTTTGATGTGTATTCCATTCTCTTTGAGAGGAGCTGGGAAACTTAAACCAGTTTCTTTCTGTAATATTCACCATCCTCTAGACAAGAGTGTTACACAGTTTAAAACTTAAATGCACCTTAAAGAACACACTAATCACTGGCCACTCCATAGGCTGTGGTAATTAAGCAAATCGAGATCTTCCCCCAGAGTTTTGGAATCAGCTCCTTACTTAGCTGCTACATTGTCAACAGCTGGCATGAATTACTGGGAACATTTGGCTAACTGGATAATAAGGAGGACAGCTTGCAGTTGGTCCAAATTCTACTTCACTGATCTGTTTCAACATATATATATATGTATATATCTCTAAAAATAATCTCATTAGAGCCTCCTTTTATTTTTTTAAAGGAGTAACAACCCTACAAATACTGGCTTTTCAATTCTTTTCCCTTGTTATGCACAAACACTGTAACTGTATAACTCTCAGATGTTGCATGGGCCAGCGTAACCAAAGCCCCAATTCCCTATGATTTAATTATGCTTTTTTGCAACACTGATTCATCCTCATCAGAATCACATCTCAGCTGCTGTTGTTGCTACTCTGCATATATTTTTCTACTTGCGAGCAATTCATAAACACAGACCTCAGTAACAGAACACCCAAACTCTGTTCCTATCTATCTTGCTGAAGAGAAAATATTTGTGAGACCAAGCTTTCCCCAAGCTGCAGCTTTATTACAAGGTAAAGTCAAATTATATTATTACAGACCCATGCAGCCAAATGCCACCCAGTGTGACTTCATTACATTATTTGCTTTGTGCCCATGAAGTTATCAAATTCTCTCCAGCAAATCCACATAAAAACCCAGTTCTAGGGGAGTAATAAGCTCAAGAGTGGTTTGGTGCATGGGTTTCTAGTGAGTCCAGCTTCTAGATGCATCTTTACCACAGGAAGCTGTGGGCACATTTGCTGGGTGGCCCTTCTCCTTTTCCTTTCAAAAGGTAACAGGGAATCTAAAGAAAACATCTCTGATTACAGTCCCTGGAGAATTCAAAGCAAGAACAAGTATGATATAAAGTAATTACCATATTATTGCCAGGCATTAACAAAATCCCCAAGTATTCAGGTAAATTCTGCGTGCATGTTACACCATCAGGGCATTCAGTTACAGCCATCCCTGAAAAACACTGGATTATCCATTGCTTTTCCTTGCAAAAATAAACATTTAAAGTGCTGGCATGTTTCTCCTCTTTGATAAAACAGTACTGTAACTTCTGAGGTAGCAGAGGATTAGTCCAACGTAGTATCATGGCTAAAGCTGAAACCAAACAGAAAAGCTAAAGCAATTTTAATTTTTTTTAATCTTCGTTGAGACTATTCTCCGACACCTCATGAATTCTAACAAGCATTGGGTTAGCATCAACATCTGGTAGCTTAGTGGGATGGTAACTCACACTTCTGCTGTAAGCTACCAGATGTTGCTGAAGGGCTTTTTAATTTAGATGGGCTGGTTCCATAAATTTGTATAATGTATTTCCGTAATTCTTATTTGTATTATGTTGTACTTGATTGCAATAATGAGGAACACAGAGCAGTATTAGAATTCCCAAATCATCACTGTTACAGTGAGGGCCATCACTTGTGCATCATTCTTTCAGAGAGAAAGCAATCTAAGAGAAGGTCAAGCCAGCAGGATAAATGTGGCTACTTCCTGGATTTCAATCATGCCAGTCATAAGTAAATCACCTTTTGAAAGGTAGTTAATCGTTGCTGTAGAGACCAGAATTTATTATCACACAATTGTGGCAGGTAAAAATTATAAACAGCTTTTAGATTCTTCCAATCTTTTATACCCATACACTGCTGCAGTGATTTCCAGCAGAATTCACACTATGACAACACATAATAATGTATAATGTTGGGGGAACAGGGGAGAAAATAGAAGAATGCATACTTTTTAAAGTACATTTTTTTAAGTAATGTGCTTTATAACTTAAAAAAACCCAGAAGAAAACACTGTTAATGTGCAGCTTTTTCAAAAAGCAAGCTCTTATTTAGAAGAGTTGGTGAATGAAAAGAAATTCTACATAGAATACATAATTTAATACTTTAAGACTCAAATTTCCCTCTGATCCACACAAACACTGACTCTACAGCTCAGGGCTTTCTCAGCAGAGCAATGCAACGAGCAACTTTGGTGCTTTGGAAATCATTGATAACAAATTCCCAATTACAAGGTTGAAAACTGCCATTACACTCCTTAAAAATTACATAATAAAAGAGAAAAATGGATACAAAAATAGTTTTGCTGTGACACCTCATAACTGCTCACAAGAAAAAGTGAGCACCAGCAGCAGAAGAGAAAAGACTCACATCAGAGAACCTGAACACTCCCTGTCCTGTTATAGACAACCCTGACCTCAACAAGGTCCAGCTGGTAACAGGGAAACAAGAGGAAAACTGTCAGCCATGTTTTGTGACGAAAAATAACGGAGGATTTCTATAGAAGATCCTGACAACAGTCTAAAGAAAAGCAAGAAGGCAGCATCTTAAGAAAAGGACGAAGGCGGTTTGTGTTCTTCGAAGGAGATAAAATGACACAAAAGCAGGAAATGCTGTCCTTCCCTTATCCTGAGGACTTAATGAAAGGTCAAGTATAGCCATCAATCAAGATAAGGAAGAGGCAACCAAAGAAATGACCTTCTCTGAGGGGAAACAAGCATGTATCAGATAGCACTTTTACTCTGATGCAGTTCTTTATGCGAGAGAAAAGAGAACACAATTTCATGCCAGTGTTAACAAAAAAACAAAAGTGAAAATTA
This sequence comes from Bombycilla garrulus, assembly GCA_013400315.1. Lineage (NCBI taxonomy): Eukaryota > Metazoa > Chordata > Aves > Passeriformes > Bombycillidae > Bombycilla > Bombycilla garrulus. The sequence continues at coordinate 186,793 of VXBU01006960.1, read as the reverse complement.
AGCACTTGAGATGGAAAAAAGACAAGCAAAAGCCTATTAAGTCAAAGGCTAGCATCCAAGGAAAAGCTTGCTTCCAAAATTTGTGAGGAGTGCAGCAGAATTCTATTCCTCACCACTCCTGCAGTTGGGCACCTGGCATAGGAGACATCTCCCGGGGGCAGCCACCCTCACTAGTTTGTTACTGATAAACCGCAGGCTCATTACATGCACTTTAAATTTCTGGTTTAAAGCTTGTTGCTTTTCTGAAAGAGAGAAACCCATTTCAGTTCTGCTTGACCTCACACTTACAAAATTAATTTACAGTATTCCCCTGTGGGTTATGCTTATGCCGTCATTTTTGGGGAAGAAAAATCAGATTGTGTGGAATTGCATCTATAGGAGATAAAAATCAAATATCCCTCAAAATCAAATGTAAGTATAAATACTTCTTGGAAACAAGCCTTATGTGACAACCTTTTGTGGGCATTTCTCAGCTGATATCTTTTCTATTTCTTGGGTTAGTTTTTAACCATGGAATTGTTTCAAAATCCCTCTTTGGGAAAGAATAACAAATTTACCAGCTCTCGAGGTAGAAAGGCCTCCTCCTGACGAGCCACAATCAGACAGACAGTCTCGCCTTGCTTTGTGCTCCTCAGCATAGCTACAAGCTCCTCCTGGGTCCTGCCGGTGATGTCCCGTCCGTTCACCTATCAGCCACGAAAGAACAGAGGATGTCTTATCTCTGACTGCCTTTTAGAGGTTTATTAGGTTCCCCTCACCTCACACAGTCATTCAGTGGCTGAGCAAAGAAGAATCAGCAACAGCTCCCATACTGTCTCTCCCTCTGGCCCTGCACAAATTACTTAACCTTTCTCCTCCTCATTTTCACCATCTGTTACAGCAGCTCTGTAGTACTTACCCACCTTGCAGGGGGTTTGTGAGCCTTAATTAGTTTGTAAAGCACTTTGAAGATGAGAAGTGCAGAAACAAGACCTTAGTATTAAAAACTGTTTACCTTAAGAGCTTTTTGAGGTTAGTAAGTAGAAATAACCCACTAGATAATAAGATTGTAGCTCACAAGATATCTGAAAATTTTCAACAGACCTATTTGAGCAAAACTGCCTTAAAATGAGCACTTTACCAGCTTGATATTAACTGAAGATTTTTGGATGTAGCTGAAGAAGCAAGACATGCTTTGGTCCTAAAGTGACACATTCATCTGCTTTAAAAACCAAGATCTTATCAGGTTCCCCTTGCTCAAACATCCCACGGACCCTTGTGAAAAGAAACATTTTTCGACCTCAAGGTGTAAAACACTTGCTAACAAACAAGTGACATAGAAGCTAAGAGAATGACTGTTTTTTAAACCAAGGGCAAGAACTGTAGTTCCATACATCAATAATATGTATGAGGAAATAAAAGATTTATGACAAAGCCAGCTATCAATTTTAAGCAATGCAAATACAACGCATATTTCTCCTCACCTCCAGGATTCTGTCTCCTGACTGCAAACGACCATCTTTTACGGCTGCACCTTTAGGTAAAATATTCTTCACAAAGATTGGACCAGGACCATGTACTGAAGAGTCTCTGGTAACCACCGTGAAACCAAGTCCTTCTGGACCTAGAATGGCAGACAAAGAACTCACAACATATATTTCAACACGTAAACGATGATTATTAAAAGTAAGCAAACAACTTTGGCAAGATATCCCAGAGACTCATTCAGGTTAGCTCTTAAAAGAAGAAAGCAAACAAAAAGCTGTAAACAAAGGCCAATTTTCTGCATGGTCTAGAGAAGAAGTCTATTGATGTCAAAAAATATACCCAAAATCTCTTACAACAGCTACAGTTGGAAATACTTGGGTAAGCACATAATAATAAAAAACTAGAAAGAACTCTCTTTTTAAATAATTTACCTTTCCTTTAGGTCATTTCAATATTAGTCTTCACTTCAATGTCAACCTTTTTTCATAAAATTAGAGCAATTGGAATTGTTTATTTATGAGCATAAATTAGCCAGTTTTACTGAAAGTTGCTAAATGGGGAAAACATCACATGATTTGAATGCAAAATTTGATGATGTGCTGTTCAGAAAGGACAAAGTAGTATTTCTAAGCTTTCATTAGGGAAGTTGTTTACTACTTGGAAATAAACAACCTCAAGGGTTAACAGATATAACAAATAATTAGGGAGTAAAATAAATATTACCAGGTATTGCTTATAAGCCACTAAAATCACTGGGAATAGTAGGGTCCATAAAATTGTTTTTCTATTGAGCAGTATTACTACCAATGTATAGTTTTCAAAGATACCATTATGTCAGTATCACACTGCTATAATTTCTAAAAATATAAATGTTTCAAAAATCAAAAGCCTTAGATCTAGAATGGGGAAATTCTTAAGTAGGTTTTATTAACACAAAGCTGAAAACATTCAGAAGTAAAAATGAGTGATTTAAGTAAAGAAACAAAACTTGAGAAATGAGAGCTTGATTACATGCATAATGTGTTATGAGAATAAATTTACAGACAGTTTTCAAAAGGGCCACTTCTAGGATCAAATTTAACTCTCAGCCAAATCAGAGACAGAAATCACAGAAAATACAAATGCTAACTGGAAATTGCTTAAGCACATTTCACCACATATTCCTAAGCCCGTTACTTCATTCAAACACCGACAGCTGCATGGTGCAGCAATTAAAGACATACACAAAAATTTGGCCTCCTGACAGCTGAATAAATATGACAGAGAAAAAAAAAAGGTTTGCAGAAAATAAAAAAGTGAAAAACAGGTAAATCTGTAGACAAGCTCTTGGAAAACATGAAACAGAGCAGAGTAGACTTTTAAACGTATCTTTGAAAGAATGTCATAACAGTGTTGTGGTCAATTAGCAGGTTGAATAAAATAATAAAGGTTACCAGCAAACAGTTCAAACTTTTATTTTATACTTGTGAAAAGACTGAACTACCTCTTAAAATCACTTTTTGCTAATGGAATTGCTTTCATACTCAGTAACAGAGATGTCCCAATCAGTAAATCTGGATAACATACGTCCAAAATTTATGAGAAAGCCCACTGTAGAAAACATTGCTGTTTACATTCCTATACCTTTTGAAAGTTTTGGAACTTTTTAAATGGTAAATAACTTGCTTGTATTTTCAATGTCACTCATTAAATTAAAAGTTAAGACAACACTACAGAGAACATGATACCGAATTAATCATACCATCTCCAAGGACTCACCTTTTTTCAAGTCTATCTTTATTTTCTTTGCATTCCTCTTATTGCCAAAGCCCATAAGTGGAGACAGTGAGGGAGAAGAAGGCTTTCTACCCAGACGTGGGAGGTTGGGGCTCTTAGCTTGCTGCAGAGTTCCCTGTACCCCTGACTCCAAGCTTGCTCCAGAAATATTAATTGTTTTCACAACAGGTTTTGGATGAAGAGGAGGTGGAATTTTTGTTTTTGTAACTCCCTCTTCATTATTTAGAATACAAAGAGGAGCAATAGCAGACTTCTCATATTGTTCTCGGTTATAAGGAGGAAGGACTTCCAAGATGACACTTTGAAATTTCATTGCCTGACGGAAGATGTCTTGAGCCCTTTAAAAGAAAGGTATGAAAATTCATATGAAAAACTAGAAAATTTGTGCAAAATTTGAAGTTGTTTACAGAGAATAAGATGAAAATTTACCTTATGCTCACATCTACAGCGCCCCTTTTTTAGGAAAGTACACATGAAATAAGGTTTCAAAACTGCAGGACTTCCTTACATTTCAGGTAGGAGCAGCATATCTTTTGGAATTCCCAAGCTGCTACAAAAACATATCAGCTAGAATAAACTAGTGAACACATTTCTTCATGCAGAGCATCAGAAAGAGAAGTTCTAAAGGCAAAAGCTCATCAAACGACTGCTGCAGTTACAGCTTGCTGCCTTTTTTTTTTCAAGTGCTTGTCTCTTATGCATTTTCTTGTTGGCACAGAGGTGCACTGAACACTCATCACCAATTGTTCTGGTGAATACATCTACTCCAAGCAAGCTCAACTCTCCATTTTTTCCAAATCCAGTCTAATTGCTCCTCAGATTCTCTGTAATCCCTAATGCAATTGCTGGCTGATTCCACAGCAATAAAACAGGATGAGGGTATGGGATACATAGACGTTAGAAAAAAAACCTGGTGATCAAAACAGTGCAATTATTTGTGTTTCTACATAAATGGATAAATAAATAGGTCGATATTACATTTTTCAAGCAGTAACCTTTTGCTAAGTGGATATGCAGACTTCACATAATCAATGTTTTTACAGATGTGCTCAAATTCAACACCAAAAATGGTGTTAGAGCATTTAATGGAACTACTCCCCTTGATAGTGATAGGGCAATGGAGAACAGTTTTAAACTAAAAGAGAAAAATTTAGGCCAGATATTAAGAAGAAATTCTCTACTGAGAGGGCAGTGAGGTACTTGAACAAGTTGCCCAGAGAAGCTGTGGATGCCTCATCCTTGGCAATGCTCAAGGCCAGGCTGGATGGGGCCCTGAACAACCTGATCTAGTGAGTGACATCCCTGTCCATGCCTCTGGGAACGAGAGGATCTTTAAGGCCCCTTCCAAACCAAACCAGTCAATGATTCTGTGAACTGATACCATGGTAACCATACCGTGCTCAGATTCCTGTGCATTCTAAGGCAATTAAGACAAGATGGCCAAAAGAACTGTTCATAAAGCCTTCCCTGGACTTTGAAAAACCTGTAGATTTGGTCAATCAAGCCATGTTACAAACCTTGGATTCTAAAGTAACAAAGGAGACCTCCCCATTTCTATGCTTTCCTCTCCTACCTTCTGTTGAAGCGGACTGATTTTCTTCCATACTTCAGGAGACCACTTGAGTACAAACAGGAGAAGTAGCTGAAGAGCATTCTCAGAATGAAAAACTGAAAACCTCTGCTTAGCTGAATTGAGGCAAGAGGGGAAGCAATGGCTACATTAAATTTTAAATAAATCATGGAGTCCTTTTAAGAACACTGTATTTATCTCCTACCTTTCTGTGGTGTGTTTGCAGTTTGATTCAGTATTTTGCCAAAGTCTTGGCTTTGGATTTACACTCAGTTATATAACAGGAATCAATGTTGAAAGTACTTCTGAAATACTTTTTTTTTTCTACACTGACATAGGAAGGAAGCCACTGCAAATATAAATGTCTTGAAAACACATCTACTGCTTTCCCAGATAAACAGAACTGCACAGTACGTCCCCCTGGCAGCTGTGGGTAGCAGAAAGGAGAGGCTGTTTCAAGAGGGTTTTCTGTAGCATGAAGACATTAACGTCAGGATGGATACTGCTGTAGGAAAGAACCATCCTTGCCACACTGAGTGTATGAGCATCAAGAGCCAGAATAGCAACATTCACTGACAGGCAATGCTGCCAGAGAGAAACCTCAAACTTGGAAAAGAAAGGTAGCAGGGAGAATGTTGTAGGAAGGTGCTCTTTTAGCATCACCCTCAAGAATTGTTTCAGAGCTGCAACCGACTGTGCCCCAGTGTGTCTGCAGAGGTTACAGGTTATCTGTTCACCTATAGCCTGCCAAAAGTTCTCAAGGACAGACCTTAACCTGATAGTAGAAACCATGGCACACTTCCAGCATAAAGGATGTAAAATCTTAACGGTGTTTTTTTCACACCCTATCTTCATCATTGCAAGCAGCCACTTGCTCATATGTTACAAGGTAATTTAATATCTCAGTTCCAAAAGATTAATATTTAAAATATATGCAAGAGAAAACATAAGATCTCCTTCAAACAAAAATTAGTGGAAATCACTCAAGACATCCTATGGGAAAGTCTAAATGCAGTCTTCAGGGGCAAAATAACTGGCTGCACTTCAAAGGGAAAAAATAATGAATGGAGAAATTTATATTTCTTGAGACCCCAAGTGCATACTTTAAAGAAATAAGGGAGCCAGTTAAAAGAGGTGCTAGAAACTCTGCAGCACAACGGAATGTAATTGAATAGATTAGCAGCAAATGAAAAAGCAGACCAACATACAGCTATTATAAACATGGGAATACAGAAAGTAGGCTGCTGCTGTTACAGCTGCAGAAGAAGCAACTGTCAGGAGCAATACTAGAAAGTCTCTGCTGAAATTAGAAACAGACAACGTGTAACAGTCTAAGTGTTAAAACAGCTTTTACCAGGGTTATGAAGAAATGTCAATTTGAAAGTAGCCAACAGATTTTCCTCTCAAAGGAGAATCTGATTGCTATTTCTGGGTCAACAGTCATTGGAACAATACTTTTTTGTATCTTTTACAATTAGTGGACTTTTGAAATTTGGACTTCTGTCAAGTAAGTTATGTCATGCAAGATGAAAACTAAAAGGCATGTTCACAGAGATTAATTTCAACCTGGAAAGAGTTTTTCTTTAGCCATTCTCCACAGCCAGGGAAGAAAGATGATGTAGAAAGGTATTTTGGAAAACAATTCAGCAGAACAATGCAAGACTTGGGAATAGGCTAGAGCTCATCTAAAATGTTTTCCCCAGCTCCCAGACACTGAGCCCTCAATACCCATATTCCTTCTCCTCAGATCCAGTGCCACTGAAACCACACTACTTGGTTTTGTAACCTGAGCAAACTCAGCCCAACAAAATAAGGCTCTGCTCTGAATCACCCAGTGACAGAGAAAGAGTCTAACAAGACCGATCTCTCTACGCTAACTCTTATGGTAAATAGCCCTTCCAACTCCCAGAACTTTACACAAGCTTTTAGAAAGTGTCCTGCATGTCTCATTTTGAAGGAAAGCCTGAGCGAGAACTAGCAAATTTCCAGAAATATTTCAAACTGTCCCAAAATCTAGTACCTTACAGAAAAACATGCAGAGTCCTCCACTCCACTAACACCTTATGGGCTGAAAGCCTCTGCAGATCTAGTTACTTTCAGATGAAAACACAGATGAGAGAACACATTGTAAAGAAAGGATCACATATGAATTTGAAAAGAGAGGTTTTGGTTCAAGCAAAACCTTATTTGTGAAATTTCATTACCAAACTCTACATTGGGGCAATAAATGTTTTAATAAGATACTGACAATTATGTTCTCCTAAAATTGGTATCTTATCTAACAATTTCCATGGATGGAAGAGAATGGCACATACTGTAACACAGTGAAGTGCTTTTACCACTAAATATGCAGAAAGCTGTAACTGAAAAGCTGTCAGGATGGAAAAGAGCACAGTCTCAGAAATAAGAACACCTATACTACAGAACTACACTGGTTTCATGAAAACCTATTTTGCAAATTTTTATTCTTAACTGTGAAATTATGTATTTGATTTTAGTCTAGGAGCCTTGAACATTTGGCTTATTGTTTAAAATGTTAAGCCTTGACTCCCTCGACATCTCAATAGGTTTTTGTTATATTATAAACAATCACTCAGTTGTCCAAACATATGGATTAAAAGCAAAAACAAATCACTATTTAATTACTTCAGCAAATATCTGTGAAATTTGAGAGGCTATTCTTTTGAGCAACAATGCCACATTAATTCATAGATGATCAAAACAACCTGTTAGTTAAAAGATATTTGAGATAGATAATAAAAGTCAACAGACTTTTAATCAAAGTCATAAGAAGTGAGATTTTCCATTTAGCTCAAGTAATCATAGTTTGACAGTAGATGTATTTTTAAAAAAACTAATGCTCAAAAAGCTGCAGCAAAATAAAAAAATACTATTTCATTTTCAAAAGAACATTAAACACCATGCTGTGATGTTGACTCATTCTGAAGGTTTTATGAAGAAAAAAATACAAAGAAAACATGGTAAAAGTAACAGAAAACTAGAAAGGGAAAATAGCAATTACAAAACTTAATGCTATTAAATTAAGTAAGCACAGTAAGTTCACTAAAACTCCTCAGATTTCACCTTATTTGGACGTTTCAGTATGAAGTTTCTGCCACATATCAATTTTATAGGCATTTTTTCTGAAATAAGTATTAATTCTTATACAAATCACTTAAGTATGGCACTGAATAAAATCCTGGCTAGTTAAAAGTATTGGTAAACCAGTACTTACTGTGCAAAGGTTTTATCTGTAAGGTCCACATGGTTTATCTTCACAATGCATTCATTCTCATGGAAAAGACCATCACGCCTAGATCTGCTGTTTTCTTCAATACCACGGATGAAGAGTCCCAGCATCCTAAAAGGTAAAACATAGGTGGAAAAATATCTTTATTGTGCTGATACAGATTTATAGCAACTAAAAATAGATATTAATCTCTGCTGTGTATGAAATGATAGAGTCGACTGCCATTCTATCTATGAAATACTAAACCCTGAGAAAGGTTTCAGCTGACTTATTAACAAAAAAGGAGGGGATTCCAAAAAATACCACGAAAAATTGCTGCACACTAATGCTTTACTACTTGCTAGAACTTGGGGAGCATTAAGTCCCGCAGGTCATATTTGAAGAAACAGAGGAAAACACCTAGATTCCGCTCCAGTTAAAAAATGTCAGTGCAGCTTATGTGATATTTTTCTGCCACTGCTCCAAAGAAAAGCACAAACACATTAAAAGTAACTTTCTACCTTGACTATAATAAAATAAACAGGAGTTAGAATGAGACAAAAACATAACTGGCTTTTCTACTTTTGAAAATGTCTCTGAAACTTTTCAGTTGCCAAAGCCCCTTGCTTTGATAGAAGACAGCAATACTACTCCTTCATGTGGCAGGACAGTAGCAGAACGTCAACATCCAAGTAGTCTGTTAAGATAAAAAACGGAGGTGCAGCACAGAATAATGCAAAAAGTGAGCCAGGGTGGGTGACACGAAATTCCAGCGCTGATAACTCTCCTGGGAGCACTAGGCTAACCCTGACCTACCTGGAACACCTTGTATTGCAAACTATAATTCAATGTAGCTGTATCCAATGATACCACTACAGCATCCAAAAAATCCTGATAACTGTGTGTTTGTGAAGAACTTTTATAATCAATCTTTGTCCACTAAATTTTCATACCACTTCAGCATCAAAGATGGTCAAAGATGACCTTTAGAGACCATTTTCTATTGGTTATACTCCATAAAATATTAATGTGCAATTTTCAATGTGCCAGCACTCCAATCACAAAACAGAAGTCCTGTACTTTTGTCTCAGATTCATGACTGCCCCATATATCTAAGTCCATTCAACAGATTCACAGTACGCCATTAACCATTTCAAGTGACTATATTCACTGAGCATTTGATTTTAGATTTACTGTCTAAGAAATTTAAAAATTTGTACTTCCATCCTATCAATTACTAAGTGAAAAATCGGTTCTTACTGAATATTAGTTCTTTGAAGTATCTAACGGAAAAAAGTGATTTAATGGCATAAAGATTCTCTTGTAACAAACATCATCCTTCCCTAAAGGGTTAAAAAGGGCAGTGGTGGTGAGGGGCCACAGCCCTTTTGATGACATCTAACTAGTGGCAATCAAAAACTTTAACCCTAAGAACTAATTAAATACAACCATATTAACCAGTAAAAGTACAGAAATAAACAAAATTACAAATTAAGTTGGTTGCTCACTAACGCTGTGTGCTTAGATACTGCATTCAAGTAATGCAATAGGATTGCCTACTTGTCTGAAACCTGTGTGTGCTGTACTGCCTGCGTGGTGTGAGCTACATAGATTGAGGCAGCTTGAATTCATTCCTCCCCTACTTTCTTCCACAGCCTAAACTTCAGCATTTTAATGCACTATTAAATTTTGATTTCCTGTTCTTAATGGCACTTAAGTGCAAAAGAAAGGGGGGAAATTATTTCTATTACTTTTGTAGGTCCTTTATAAACTAAGATTTTGTAAATTAATATGAAGTTTTAATGACCCGTAGAAAAACTTTGGCCTGTAGCAGCACCAGGCTAAAGGCAGCATTACCTTATTAGAAGATAACTTCACGATTGAAATACCAGACCCAGTTAGTCATGGCCAGCACGTCCTCATAAATTCTATCATGTCACCAAAAGAAATAAAAGATGCTCTTCTGTACTGTCTCATGTTATGAGTTACGATTTATACTCTGGTCTCAGGCTAGATTAAAAAAGAGTCAAGCCATTTAAGTCAGTCCAGTGCTTTAACAAAGGTACCAGTACAGTTCTGCCAAGGGTCACTAAAATGTAAAGACAACTACCTAAACAACCAGTAGTTCATCTGTCAAAGACACCTCTGCTCCAGCAGATCTCCAAAAGCACTTGTAAGGACATATTAACATAAATACAATGTAGACCAAGGAACACTTCTTCTTGCAGGTCTTTAGAAGCTGCACTCAAGACAGTGATATTTGAGTACAAAACTGCATTTCAGTCACAACAATTTCTGATTTTAATAGCTTGCAATTTCGTCAAAATTGTTTTCCTGAACGATCTTGAAATACAGTGTATGCACTACAACCCTTATGGCATGCCTATATCAAAGAGCTCTGGCTTGCATTTCAGAATGGGTAACAAACACAAGTGTCCTCCTCAAGACAAACAGGCAGCCCACAAAGCCAAGGACACAACTCGGATCTCTGACAGTTGCCATTGAAGACCAACTTTCTTCTTGAGACAGTGATGCCAGTTTTACAGGCAGCAGATGGAAATCTATTTTCCCTTTTGGTAAATAAAACAATCTGAATTAATTTGGGTTCACTTACAAATTCAGATCTTGCCATGAAAACAGACTTTTACAAGGTAATACAATCCTTCACATTCTCTGTCCTACATGAAAGCTGACAAGTAAAGAAACATTTAAGAATTAGACAATTTTTACTTTTGCAATAATTGGCTTTGTGTAACAGGCAGCCATTTTACTATAAAGTAGTGTCATTTATGGTTCTGGCAATTTCCCATCTCATATTCGCGGCTGCCAGTGTCAAATTAACTCTCTGGCTAAGCATCTGTATGTCAAATTTCAGCCTAGATTTTTTTTTAACACATCCAAGTTACATAGCTTGGAAAACAGTTATAATGAAAATGCTGACGCAGTCTTAACTACAGCACATCAATATGAGCACGCTGCTATAATAGGCTTTTGTGATCTCGACGGACTTGGTTAAATCATTTATAATTAAAGTAATTGTATTGTGACAAAGAAAGGTTCATGGTATAGAGCACATTTTATAAATGCTACGCAATCAAATCTGAAAGATGGCTTGAAAAATATGAGGTATGAGCAGGCAAGCAGTTTCTTTGACTCTTCTTGTCTGGTATGTCACTAAGGAAGAACCTATGCAGAGATATTCAATTAGGAAAAACAAAACAACAAACACTAACAAACAAGCCCACAACAGTACAACAAAACCAACCCAACACCACAGAAAACTACTGAGTCCAGTTTACCATTCAGAGAATAAAACCAGAGACAATTAAAAGGGCATATATGAACAAAGATGATAGTACTGACTGAAAGCAACTGGACATGGCACTTTGTGCCATGGACTAGCCATGGCAAGACGGAGATCAGTCAAAGGCTGGACTCAAGTATCTTTGAGGTATTTTCCAAGCTAAATTATTCTGTGGTTGCCTTACACAAAATCTGGACTAGTAAATATTTTGGTAATGGAAGACAGTGTCATAGACCAATTTTTGTTTTCCTTTCGGTATATAGTAGGTATTTTAAGATAAGCACAACTGAAATTCTTTCATTAATGTACTTCTTGAGTAATGCAGAAAATACCTTACCTTCCACTCAAGGATGAAAAAAAGGGCACTACATGTATTCCCAAAGGTCCACCTTCCCCAGAAATCTCCACTGTTTTTGTCATCTCACTAAAAAAGAGCACAGGGAAACATATCTCATAAGCTTATTCAGAGAATTCTCTGCATTAAAAACAAATTCCTGATTGATCAGATAGCAGAAAGGGTAGAAAAAATATTTGCCTCAGAGCTCACTAATATATGAACATAAAATGAAAAGTAAAACAGCCATGAAATTCTTTAATTGTTTTAGATTAGCATTTATATTTTTTAAAAGAAATGAAATCAAACACCAGACATCTTCCTATGGTAACCTTCAAGTAAATTAATTAGAATATTAAAGAATAAGCTTTCAAGTGAGGAGAGGCTTCATCGTAAAAAAAAGGGGAGGAGGAGGAGGTTATTTTACATGTTCTTAATTTAAGCTCCATGTGAGTTGCTTCAATTTTCCCATGTGGCCACATTATAAACACGAAGATCACACAGAAAGGACATTGAGGCTTTCAAGTGAAATCAAATTTAAATACACTGATTTCTTCCCTCAGTTGCATACAACTTCTCTGACAAACAAAGAACAAAACAAATCATGATAAGTAGTGCAAGTCAGCTCATTTTATCAAGAAGTTTCCTTCCTCAAACACCATTATTAAAAACCTCTCTATTATCTCTGACAGACTTGTGCTGTTTCATGACATGTGCTGTTTCACTTCCTATTGACTATTTTACACTGCCAGCCTTACAGTGACCTTAACTCTATTCTGGGTGACCATGACCTGAAAAGGAAGGTACTTGTACTGGCTAGAACCTTAAAAAAATTAGCAATGTCTCTATTTCAGACCTTATTCCTTCTTTCCATAACAGTGTCCATCTTCTGAAATACTCCGTGCTCTCCCGTGGTGTTGAACCCACGGCACTCGGGACAGCTCCTGGGCACACCCACCCAGAACCCTGGATGTGAGCTGTGTGCGCATGCCAGTCCCACAGAACTCGTGAAACTGAACAAAATGGCCACTTCAGATACCACCCTGAGTTAAAGACTCCATCTAGCTGATTGAGTGCAGACTGCTAGTGAGAAAAACACCTCTGATCTTTCCCTGTGCACCAGGACTTGAGAGCACATGTTTGCTAGGTAAGATGACCAAGCTGACTCTTCACTACCACGCTGCCCTCCCCCTGCTCAGATGATTTTTTTCCTAGTACCACAACTTCCTCTGGCACCAGCTGACTGATTTTACTGACCCACGGTCTGATGATCATTTGATTCGATGCAAGAATCAGTGAAAATGCACTGAAACCCATCAGGAATCTGTGACCACCCCTGAAGTGGCAGCACAGTTACAGCACATTAGGTACAACGTGCACCGCCATGGCACAGCTAAGCCCTCTCACAAGGAGCACAGTTACTGCAAACGACCTTCGACAAAATCTGGCATTGCTTCCTACTAACACAGGAATTTTTTTTTTGTTGTTATGAACTTTTATCCAGTTGCCCAACAATTAATGAGAAGCAATTTGCCCTATATACAATAATTCTTAGCTTGATTGGCTAAATATGGAATATGACTGGAAAATAAGTTTATAAATTTTATTTTTCTTTTTAATTAGGGGACAGAGTGAGTTTTGGGGAGCTTTTTTTTTTGCAAGTCATTCTTCCAAAAACACTGGCACTGTAATGAATTTATGTGCTCTAGATATTAAATGGAAAGACCCTGAACAACAAGCCACCACTGATCCCAAAGTAACAGATTTACATGTTACTACATTTATAACACAGACACCATCAACAGGCATTTGTGGTTTTTTCTTTCCATATTCCCCAGCTTCATTAATCAATGGGGAAATCCTGACAAAATTTTCCTGTAAGACATTTTAAATACATTTTTTTTCTGGTGAAGCTGGTTAGAAAAGCTAATCAGGGTGGTTACCAAAAACCTCAACAATGCATGCATAGGAAATTAACTTCTCTTTCAGTTCCATCTTCTACTTCCTCCAATTCTCTTAACATACAAAGAAAGATAATTAAAAGGCTACTTTTATTGTCTTTTGAACTTCTATAAAATCAAAATGCATAAGTAAATTAGGCAGCCAAGCCCTTTAGATTCAGAAAATAATCAGAAGTAGCGTATGTGCTTTCATTTGTACAGGGAAAATTGAAGTAAGTTACAGCTGTCCCCAAATAACCCCGTGTGCTCCGGGGAGTTGTTGTCTTCCTAAGCAACTGTAAAGCAGAGCAGGAATTTTTTTTGAGGGCTCTCACAACAGACAGGTGAGCTGTCATATTAAATCAATGCACTTGCAGTCATAAGTAGGCTGAAAGCCAAAGAAAACATACAAGCATTTTTAAACCGAACATGAAAACTACACACTACGAAAAATAGGCTTCTTTGTGAAAACAAATATCCCATATGTACATAATGTATTATTTTAAAATTTTTTGGTACATCCTAAAACTTATGGATGTTCTAGAACACTAAATGTTCAGAATAAGAGTATACTCTGTGTATATGTATTAAGAATTTTGGAATTATAATTTTAATCAAAAATCCATGACTCTAAATAGACTTCTCCTCAAACAAATGGGACTCTTAGTTACATGTAAGAAGAAAATAGCCTTTCACACCAACTTTCATAGATCTTTGAGGACATGTTATTTTTGTATTATACCTATGAAAGCACGACACTTAAAAAATTTAAAAACCAGAACATCTGGGATTTGATTTCACTTTTTAAAAAGTGTTTAAGAACCTCAAAGATTAGAGATTCTGACACTTTTGGTATCATTCACCTGTTCTGTCCCTCTTCGGGCAGGTTTAATCTGCCCACAAGGATAGCTGAACTCAGCACTGTACTATTTCACACTGGCTTACACTTCATACTGTACTGGAGAAAGTATTCAGGAACAGGGCATGGCTGAGTGAGATCCTAAATAGGATAAGCTCTAAGAATACTAATTACTAAACTCCAGAGGCACATGGGACACACAGGTGCTAGGACTCTTCAGTTTGACAGAGCTAGATTAAAAAATTAAAGGAAGCAGTAGGAGAAAACAGAATTGCTGTCTTACAGGTTGACAGCTGTGACAACAGAGAATATAATTTATAGATTTTTTCAATATTCAACACATTTTAAAAACAAACACACACCCAAATAGTAAAAAAATAAATTCCAGAAGTTAGTAACCTACTCATGACCTACTGCTCTTTGAAATTTCCCCAAAAAAGCTTAAATGCCTTTTGCAATGAAAGAAAACACAAGTCTGGCCCATCAAATCAGTAAACTTCCTAGCTGGGTATGAGAGGCTGGGAACATCAGTGAGTGATGCACAGAGGTGCCTCAATCGGCTGCACTCTGAGCATCTCCTGCTTGTTCTTCAAGGACCACAGAGAGCTCCTACCCCAGGAAATCCTGTCCTTGCTGAACTTGGAACCCAGTCTCTAGGGAATACATAGAGATAAATTATTACAGCAGTCAGAAGGACTGAACTTTGAAGAAGCCTTTCTGTCAGTGAAATTTCCCCAAAGTGCAAGGTCCAACCCAACCAGAAACACAGCATTCAGGCTTCTCCCAATAAATGCCAGCACCTCCCTTCCCCACTGAAGGTACCTCAGGTTTCACTCAGGTCAGAACAGCTGTCCAGCATGACCTGATCCAAATGCTGTACTATTGATTTTTAACCTGAACAAGCTTAACCTGAAGTCATCATTTACTATTTAAATTCTTCTTTGTTTGATATTATTGATTTCTGACTGATTCTTTCCCATCTATCACACTTGTCAACAAGGCCTGCCATGCGTATTATTAAAAATGCTGATAAGTACTGCTCAGCAAAGAGGTGGAGAAAGTGTACACATGAGCAGTGTGTACACATGAGCAGTGTGTACACATGAGCAGTGAGCACGCACAGCACTGGCAACATGGAAAGCAAAATTTAAACGGAGTGCTGCAAATTTAGTGGTCGTAACTAGTCGTGAATCGACCTGATCCTCGGATTTGCAGTGTCCTCCTGTGGAATACTGTAGCTCCCTCTCCTGAAACCTGTATCAAGATTTAGCAGTTTGTGAGTTACATAAAGGGAAAAGATCTGTTAGCTGAAAGCTCCTCTGCAAACTACCCAAGAACACTGAAGAACTGATCCCAACAACTGAGCACACAGATGCTTAAAAGGGAACACTCCAGAAATAAATGTTACACGTTGTTGCAGCAAGACTGAGTTCACTGAGGTGCTTTGACCTTCCCCAGCTACAAACACTTGGTAGGAATGCTCTGAGGGAATGCAGTAGGCACAGCCTAAAGCAGATTAATTGTTCTGCAACACAGTGAAGACAGCACCTCAGAAAAGCTGCTTACTGAATAGGTTAATGGGCAAAACTTGTCAGCATGTGTATGTCACAAGAACCTACTGCTTGAGTAAACACAAAGTATTTACCATTCCAAGGGCATTTTCCTTTGCAATTTTAGTCATATTCAACACTTTGTTAATTGTTTCTAAGAAAAGGTACAGATTAGTAAGATGCCATATCTGAAAAAAATTCTTTTGGTGCAGAATGTCAATGTTTCTCTTGCAAACAGAAAAGCACAGCTGGTATTCTGAACATGCTATGTGGTGTTTGTATTGACCACAGCCAAGTAAAAAGCAAATTAAATGTCAGTCAGATATAGGGAGTTCACAGATGGAGTTATTAAGCTGTATCTCCTTGTTTGTTCTTCACTCGAACCTCCAGTTCCATGGCTCTTCCTCCAATGCTGCCATTCCAGCAGAGAGAGCATCCATCAACAAAAAACACTGATGTTTGCTAGACAGCACAGGCCTAGAGGGGATGTCAAATTCCTATCGGGCATTCTCAAGAGGAAGCATGCAGTTTTATCCAAACAAAGAGGCTGATGACTCTGCCATGTACTTTTTTCACGTACTAAACAACATTACAGTTACTGATGATAAGGTATTTGTCCCCATTCATCCAGAGAAGGCTTCCAAAGCAGTCAGCTAAGCTACAGCACACTTCCCACCCACTTCTGACCCCTTTTANAGAAGGCTTCCAAAGCAGTCAGCTAAGCTAAACCTGTCAGATAGCACACTTCCCATCCACTTCTGACCCCTTTTCCGCATATTTCCTTCCCTCTTCAACTAGGTACTCAAACCTTTGATGAAAGTATCTTGAAAGTCCTGAAGAAGGAGCTGTTATGTAGCAGATGTTATGTAGTGTGAAATGATGAAAATTGGAACAATATCTAAATAGGGCTAGAGAGAACCCTACAAGGAGAAGAAAAAGCAACTCAGTGTGCAGGCAAGGACAAGTTTTCCAGGTACAATTAAGGAAACTGGTCACTCTTTTATAAGAAACAGGAACACAGCAGCTGCTCCATTCTACACGACACTAAACAAACGATCCACAAAGTTCAAATACTTACTATGAAATAATGTCAAAATCTTCCAGTTTCAGGTTTGAACAGCAAACAAATCACCTTCTCCAAACTAAAAGGCATGAATCTAGTTATTCCAGACTTTTTTTTTTCCCACACTACAATTAGTTTTCCCAAGATTAACTCTGAAGCTTTTGAGAGAAATCAAACAGCCTGCAAGCACTGGGGCTTTGTGTCTTTTTTTCTTTAAATGAAATTGTTCCAATTCTCTGCTGTTAGACTAATGAAAGACACAGTAAGTTAAAAATAGGAAAACACAGAGAAGGAAAAAATGCTTCAGCTACACTTTAATTATGTATCTACAGTGCTTAAACCAAGGAACTGACCCTGACCTCTGCTAAAAAGAAGTGGGAAGACAGCAAAAGCGAACATAATGAAAACACGTAATGAATTATCTATGCATAAATTACCCTTTGCGTTCCAGCTAATCCACTGCTATTAAGCTAAGCATCCACTTCCAAGCAGATTTGTGTTTACTGTCCCTTAACACAGTAATTTTTACTGAGAGAAGGAAGCTTTTCAAAAGCAGTATTCACATGTACGGCGTGCTAAGGAATTCAGTGCTAAAAGTTGTGACAAATATCTACCTGACCATCTATAGAGAATTGAGATCCTATTCTTACTATGAAAATCTTGCAGACCTAGTATAGAACATGAAGAAAGGCACAGAGAAATACAAAGTTTTACACACTGATGGCATTAGCTTGCCTTCCTTTACCTTGAACATCATCCGTACTCACAAATAAACAACAAAAAATGCCACCTTCAGCATTTACAAGAGGATTGTCATTATTTATTCCATTAAAAAATATTCCAATGATCCAATGTTTTAAGTCTCTCCTATAGTAAAGTTCAACTCTCAAAACGTCAATTTAAAATTTTCAGACTCCCAAGGGGTACAGTCCTGAAAAGTTTCCCAGTATTTCTGCAGTGAAATGCTTTAAGAGAATCCAGGCAAAGGGATTTCCCATTAACTTCTAAGTAGAGGAGCCAAAACCCTCCATACCGATACTCATTTACTCCATGTGCAACTGATTTCTCCTACTTAAACCAGTGAACTGACTTTTTTAAAAATCAAACAGTTTTTCAGCTTGAGTGAGGAACATAAAACAATCCAAATCTGGATCTTGAAGTTCAACTGACTAGGCTTCTCAATGAAATATTAATCATGGTACTCTTTTTCTTTGTTTCCCTCTGAAACACCCATTACTGGCTGCAGTCAGAAAGGGACTCTGACCTCAGACAGGTTGGTGCTCTGACAAGAAGGCTCAGATCATTTTCTCAGGTGATGAGCTGCTATTTTGCTCAAGCATTATAGGCCTTAAAGCTTGCCAGACTCAGCTACAGGAAGGCAAGCAGGGAAAGCTGCAGGGCCAGCAGTAGTTTTCTTTCTTCCACAGCCTTTTGTCCATAGCATGGAGTAGCTCACAATTAGGCTGAAATATGACCTTTATTAACATCTCTTGACGTGGCTTATTTAAATGAAGAGCTAATGACCTGTTGGTCCCCCATGGCCCTAACGACTTTAAAACTCAACAAGAAAAATACATGAATAAAACAGAGTTATGAGTAACACTTTCTTTCACAAAGGAGACAAATTAGATATTAAGATGCTTGTTTTGTTGCTTGTGAAAAAAATAGTTTTATTATTTAATATTATTTTATTAATAAAACCTTCCTTACACTCAATCAAATAAAGATAATTGAGACAGATGGTTTCTAGTGACTCATTATTTCCCTTTATAAATCTTCTACTCCTAATGAAAACACTTTTGGAAAAACAGTTTAAAAAACCTGACTTAGATGAAAAAAGCCAAACAAAAATCAAATCATTGCTATAAAATGAAAATTCTTTGACTTCTGACATTCCTGTGAATTGCACAGAGCTATGAACTAACTTTGCTTTACAAAATACTGAATTCAGAATTTCTACCATGTTCACCTTTTGAAGAAAACTGAATATTTTACAAATACTCCAATGTAATTCACATTTTTGATGAAAAATTCTTCATAGTACCCACCTCAATTTTTGCAGGCAAAACTGTTTTTTTAAAAATCTCCTCAGGACACAGGAACCACAAACAAGGCATGTTTTGGTAGAATTACTCAACTGTGACTCTATGAAAAACTGCTCCTTTCTCTCCATGTGTTTTGATTTTCATTTGCTTGGTTGGTTTTGGCCAATATTTTTCAGACAATACAATCTCAGTCAAGATTAAGACAATTCATGTCAAAAAAAAAAAAGAAAAGTAGAATAAAAAAAAGAAAAAAAAGAAAAAATATTACCAGTGCAATAAGATTCTTGGGAATACCCTTTTCTGGCCAGCTTTCCCTCTGCTCCCTATCTCTTCAACACTTGATTGGTACTCTGGCATCAATCAAGTGGCTCCCCATCTATATTCTTCATCACTTTTCCTTCCATGTTCCTGTGTCAAGGCTTTTGCAGAACTCAGCAAAAACTGTCAGAGATCTACAGGAATCTAACCTTATTCTTGTTTGGTTTATGACATGGCAGAGAAGACCCAGCCACTCCAGAAAATTGAATACCTCTGAAAAGTATCATAAGGGGTTTTGTAATTGTCAATGTTTCCAATAGCCACCGAATTGTGAAGCAAACAAGTACCACAACCTTCTTCTGAAGAATCCCAAATGCAAGCAATGCATTGTTTGACTCGATAAACAATAAAATGCTCTCAGAAAATTCCTAGGAGGACTTAGATAGTCTAAAACACCCTAGTAAAGGCATAAGGAAAACAGTAAATATGAACAGAGTGTGCACAGAGCTTGATTAATCCCCATTACAAATTAACGGATCAAGAGACAAATGAGTGCATATATTTGGTGATGCATAATAATTACCTCAGGTGAAACAAGCTGTAGAAGTCTTTAGCAACATTCCACGAACAGAAAACATGCATTAGTGACTACACCAAGTTCTATACCTGCATGATGAACACTAATCAGCAGGCTGTGTAACTTAGGGGCCTGGCAGGTGCAGGGAAAGCTGGAAAAGCACTCCAGTTCCTTTTCATGATGAGACCGTTCTAAAAATATGTATCAGTATCGGCAGGCAGGAGAAGGAATTACTAAATGGCATAAGCACTGGGTGACAAGGAGGCCTCCAAGAGGGAGGAAAAAACCCAGACAGATTGAGTTAAAAACCGCAACTGTACCAAGATGTTACAAGTGCCCATAGAATTACTGAAATTATGACTCAAAGAACAAAAAAAAACTGAGCAATTAATCCCCTTGTAAGGAAAAGATAAATTTTTGACATGCTGTGAAAGGAAAAGTGATCCTTCTCCACAAATCCCAGCATGGCCCAGACAACAAGTAATGTTTGAGTCCCTTCTCCTGCCTGTCCCTACAGGCATGGGGTACATATTCATGCCTCTTTCCCAGACCCAATGTAGGTAAAATGGGAATATTAGGACTTTATTTGTCTTAGATGTTTGCAAGGATAAATGCTCTAAGATTAAGGCATGCAGATACTGTTTATTTCATGAGTTTTATCACACACTGTTTTGACAAACAACTATAAGCTGCAGAATTATAGCAAATGACTATCTGCCATCATTAAAATCGAAACAGATTAATTTTTCACATTTTAGCTGTCACGTAGAATTTTGTCATGTAACACTTCTTAATTTAATTATACAATGTGTTATATATATCTCAAGAGTTCTACAACAAGCACAAGTTACAGGACAAAGTACTGAATTCCTCTACCTACTCAAAAAGGGGACTTGAACATGACCTGAATCACCGGTCAAAACTGAAATTTAAGCTTATGATTAGATAGAAAATAGCAGCATGAAAACACTCCCACACCACCACTGAGGATCTAGCTTACTCTGACACTATGGCACCCTGCCTTGATAATTTGGTGTAACAAATGCTATCTACAAAATAATCATTTTCCAATTTCATTTCAGCCATTTAGAATTTTTCTTTGATTTCACAAGCGATAAATGCTGTTGCTCATTACTAAACCTATTGGGAACACCTAACTTTTCCTCTTGTTTTGGCTATGCAGCTCTCAAGTTTTACTCCACTGGTTTCCAATGCAGATTATATATTTACCTAAGTGTTGCTCAAAATTTTGACTGGTTAAAATAAAAGTTATTTCTCAAAATGTCAATGGAACCATGGCCACATTCAGATACAACAGCACAGGCCATCTCTAGTTTGTTATAAATGAAGAGAAGAAAAGGACATATTCCACCTGACTTCTCTAGTGAAGGAATGCACAGGGAAATATTGCAAATATTAGCAATAGTTTACACTGCGTATAAACACAGATACAAAATCTACTA
Organism: Bombycilla garrulus; assembly: GCA_013400315.1. Classification (NCBI taxonomy): domain Eukaryota; kingdom Metazoa; phylum Chordata; class Aves; order Passeriformes; family Bombycillidae; genus Bombycilla; species Bombycilla garrulus. Next base: position 165,358 of record VXBU01006960.1, on the reverse strand, counting down.
CAGGATATAGCAAAATAATAACCTTACCACTCAATACTGGAGGTGACACTTAACCAGAAGGAGATAATTTTAGCATTATACGGTTCAGTTAAATAGTTATTTATTGAGATACAATATATGATTTAAGAACATCCTCTATCGTAAGACATTAAACACTTGCAGGATGGAATAGAAACCAAAACCCAGATTACCCCTTGCCCTTATGCTAAAAACAGTACAAAATATCATTCACATCCATCAATGAGGGTAAGAGATTTTCATGCTCAAATATGTGCCCTGGTATGTAAATCGAATGCAAGTTTAGGGTGGGAAAGGTGGGAGGAGGAAGAGATCATGGTGACGAGAAGCACAGTGCAGAACCAGAGGTGCAGCTGGAATTAGAAGTCAGTCTTGTATTGCATAAATTGATAAGTCACACCTGAGCCAGCACCAAACAGAAGATGTTCCTACCTGCTCGGGAGCAGGGCCCTCTGTGCCAACAGCAGTTCTGTGGGTCCAGCGAGGTTCATCTCCCCATCCTGAAAGGATGCCTGGGAAGCACCCTGTTGAGAGATTTCAAAGTGCACACTGAAACTATGTACAGAATCATGCATATAGAACAATGCTGAGTTTGTGGTTTTAAGTCTGTATTTGGAAAAGAAAGTCAGTCATAAACTGACATCATCTCACTGACAGTGAGGACTGAAAGACCCATTCTGGATGGAGCATCTGTGACACAGCATTTGGAGAAACAGGAGGGTATCTAAAGTCCTGCTCCTCATGCCAGCCCCACCACCTTTCCACTGGAGAAGTTTAATGTTGTAAAGTTGTAATGCTTTACTTTCTTCTCTGCCTATCTAACCTGAATGCCATTCTCTCCCACTCTGAGCTGCCTCGTTTCTCCCAAGAGATCACACGGACCTTGAGTAAACACAACAGGTTTGCTGGGTTTTTTTTGTGCTCTATCCTTTGGCAGCTTTTATCTGGCGAAGACATATTTTCAGAGTAGCTTCCCAGAAAAAGAAATTATGCAGCCATTTGGACAATCAGACACAAAAATAGAGCACACACAGAGTCCAGACACCAATGCTAAAGCTCTTGAAAACTTTTTTAACTTTCTTTTTGTGATCCTTGTACTCAGTGTTTGCATTTTTTTCATACTGGGAGAGGGAAATAGTTACCAGTGAGATAAGACCACTGTCAGCAGGTGATGTATTAGCTATAACATACTGTACTTCATCCCAACCCTTATGGCAATAATGTAAACAGAGCAAAATCCATAACAAAGACCTTTTTTAGAGAGGTCACTTCTGTCAACTCTGCAACAGGAATAGAGCTGGAAGACATAAATCTTCAGTTGTCAACACACTAAGAGAATTCAATTCAGAGCCTGATCTTAACTAGATAAAGGCTAAAGTTAATCACTATTTTTTTGCTGTTGCAGTGGTACAGTTTTCCAGTGTATACACTTGCCATATTAAGTTGTCTCAAGGAAAAAGGTAGCAATGCTATAAATTAATTTCAAACAACAAAGCAAATTAGATAGGTAATTTAATTTTCAATAAAAGTTCTACACTGGTTATTAGAAGTTCCAGATGGTCTTAAAAGATGGTTCTATTAAAAAGGTGGCCTTAAAGGTCTGGTGTTTCCAGTCCCTCAAAGATTTGTGAAACTTACTTTTAGTTTATAAGTATCAAGAGAGTTGGGGGCAAGTGTGAGTTGCCTTGCACTTCAAAATCATGAGCAGCCTTGCATGCAAACCCCTGAGATATAAACCAGGCTGGATCCCTTTTGGTTCACATGGTGCTTTTGAACCTATAATACTGGTAGCGATGCTCTTTGTGTGTTAATTAGAGCAGAAGCCAACAGACTTGGCTTCAACTGCAAGACCAATACAGTTCACTCAAAGTGAACTTCTGTCACTAATAAAGAGCCACTTCTAAAAGCTGTGTATTGAGTATGTGCCATCTCTTCCAATCACTTTTCACAGTGGAACCACATGTCAAAGAACAATTCTTGTTATATGAAGTATATTCCATACTAATCTCGTAAATCAAGAGTTCGACCTCAAGCAGTGCATTACCAACAGAAATCAGACACACAGCCTTCCTATGTTAAAACTTCATCCTGACAAAAGCTTTAATAAATGAAGTATCTTGGAAGCAGCAGATGCTGGAAGCAGACAAACCCTTTAACAATAATGCTCCCAACAAAGCTAACCTCTGTTAGCCTGCCAGTGAAAACACTGGTGCTACAAAGACTCTTCTTCATGGAAAGTTAAATATAGTCAAGCCATGAGCAGATTCAGGGCTGTGATTAACTTGACCCTTTTCTCCCAGACCCTGGATGCAACAGAGTACATGGCAGAGAAAATGCTACTCATGCCTCAGAACTGTTTTGCCATCTGAAGCCTCCCTTGCAGTCTACATAAGCGATGCTATTTCTGTTTCTGGGCTTTTGGTTGCTGTTGTTTTTGCTGTGGTGAGATAATGTCCGTGCTTGTCCCCTATCTCCGCTTCTTGGGGAACATTTCCCAAACACTGATGTTCAGAACACAATCTCAACAATGCTCTGTTGATTGATTCACAGATTTTTTTGACCAGAAAGAAAAATTTTTGATCAACAAGTATAATCTCATACTTCAGTCTGGTTTGTGGCACAGCACAACACTGCTAAAGAGCACAGCTACACTCTGAGATAAGCCAGAGGTCCTTACAGAAAATAGCAACAACTAGTAGCCTGCTTTTCTGCTAAAGGCCAAACCAGCAGAAAGTATCTGGAAGCTGGGTAAGAGGATTATAGATACTAGAGGTATCAGACCTTTGGAAGAGGTCTTCAAAAACAGATTTATAAATATGTTTCAAGGCATTCCTGTGCCAGAAAATAATGGGGTAACCTTGTGAGGTACCTGACAGTCATACATATCCACATTTTAATCTTTCCACATGATAAAACTTCTGTGAGGATATACAGGATGAAGTTTGGAGGCCATAACACTCACAGCTTGCTTTTTTTCTTTTCTTTTGTTTATGGGGGTTTTTTCGCTTGGTGTGCTTGTTTGTTTACTGTGGTGTGGGGGTTCTGCTTGTTTAAATTTAAGGGTAAACACTTCTAAACAGAAGTTGTTCTCTCCTGACTGCAGAGAAGTGTGCTGAAGGATTTCAGAAGTTCAGTGTCAGAGCCCCCATCCTGCACACCACTGCCTGTTTAGATTTGCAGGAGTATAGTGCCCCCACATATCACAGATTATCACATGCTCAAGTCAATAAACACAAAGCCAGATATATTTAAAGGCTTAACCGATCAAGGAAACATGAATCATAACACTGACATTACAAGTGAGCTCTCTGAGAAGGACATTAGAGCTCCAGTCACGTAACAATCGCTATAAATGGACAAATTCCTTTCATACTTGAGCATTACATTAGAAGCACAGTAAATTTCAACAGATCATCCCCCGACAAACAAGCAGAATAATAGCAAACCAAAAATGCACAATTAAAGACTCTGTCAAAAGACAATGATCCAATACACACAAAAAAGCTCAATCTCTTCTTCAGTTTTTAACAACTGATTGTCAGTTTCTCAATAGTAGCAGAATTAAGGACACTGACTAACAAACCTTGACTCAAATTCAGCTGACATTGTAACAGATTTACAGTGACAGAATTGCAGTTTGCACTTAGGACATAGGAATAAAATGCAAAATGGTGTGGTAGAAACAAAAGCCAAGGAAGCATATGCATCTAAGAACAGTGGAAGTTTTTAAATTTATTTACATAGGGATAATTTGAGTTAAGCAATTCTTCTTAGTGCTACTAAAAGCATGTCCTTCAAATTAGGGATGAGCAGAAAAGAGTGAGTCTATTAAATAATAGCCCTCTGCAAACAACTGCAACCCAAATGTCAGGAAGAGTCTTGTAAATTCATTATGTGACAGCTCTCACTTAGGTAAACAGGTACATGGGGCAGTAAAGGAGTGACAGAGCACGTACCAGTAGTGACATTTTCTACTCTGTGAGCATCCACTCCTTGCAATTCAACAGTCAGCATGGACATATGGTAGCCCCAGCAAAAATATGATGCAGTTAGTCATAGTCTTATTGAGCTTATGACCAAGTCTATGGTGTTATTTTTCCTTTAATTTTTGAAAAGGCTTATCTCATAAAACCCACAAAATACTGGAGGGAAAAAGCAATAGTGGCACTTTTGGACAGAGACATGAAAGTATCAATTTTTGGCTAGAAAAAAAGGAAAGAGAGAAAGAACTGACTGAAAATGGTCAAACCAATCATTACATACAAAGGGTGCAGCCCTGAGCGGTGGACACAGCAGTGGCTGCCCTGACAGCCAGACTGCCCACCAGTCCCACTGCTCTGTTTTCTCACTATCATTGCAACCCAAAAAATCTGGATTGTGGTAGATTCAAAAAAGCTGCACTACATCCATTTGCTACCTAAAATCTGGCTAGAGTGTAGTTTTATATTCCTTTTTAGCTAAAAACAAATGTTTTTTGAGGTTCCTCTGCAGCTGAAGTTTGCAGATCCACTAAAGAACAGACTATACCACCTAGATCAGCAAGAAAATTTTAGAAATATTCACAGGCCACCAGTGGCTATAGAAGGGCCCCAAATCACCTCAAGTCTGTCTGGTAGGCTCAGAACACAATTCATTCTCAAGTAACTTTTTGAGTAGCATACATACCAATACATTGCCAATACATCATATTTAGGAAAGCTGTGTAGCAAAAAAACAACCTATCTTCTTTGAAAAAAGCTTACTATACAATACCCAACATGAGAAAAACCTCAAAACAGATAAATTTAGAGAAGGACTCTAAATAAAGAACTGGAAAAAATACTGAGTGAAGGATACACTTGGGGTATAAAACGATCATCAAAACACTAGCAATAAACTTGAAGGAAATAAGTAAGATCTACTAATAGAAAAAATACATGCATGTACTCAAATTAGGACTCAAATAGTCTGGTACACCCAAGGGAAAGTATCTTTATCTGAGATTTCCTTCCAATGACAAACTTAAAAGTGAAAATGTATGTCTGAAGTTCCAGTTTCCAGTACTGTATTCCCTGAGGGCCTCAGCTCTTTAAAACAAAGGAAAAGTATCCAAATCAAAGAGCAGAAGGTCATGGAGCAGGGTGGCAGGCCACAAAGCTCCCTCTCCCTGCTTGGTCAACAGCAAACCTTCTTCCAAGAAGGTTCAGTAAGAGTTCAGATCCCACCAACATAAACAGTGAGATGCAAGGAAACCTGGAGGTGAAAGGGATGCTTAGTTTGCAAATGCAGGAAATGTCTCATCTACTGCTCTCACAACAGACAATTTTAATTATCGTATTTAAAAATTGAACATTTTTAGCAACACTTTCAGGATCACGTGAGCATTTCTGACAGCCAGAATGACTTTAAAAAGCCATAGCACCATATTTAGCTTTAAAAATCAACACTTTCATAAATATTCCCAAACCAATTAGCCCGTATTACAAAGTTGTTTACCTTTACTTTGAACAACAAATGCAATACCTGGCATTGCACATAGATCACATAACTCATGGAACACACACATAAAGGCCCCTCGTTGTTCAGTAATAATGTAACCTAGCACAGGTTAAAATAAGATATCCCTGTCTGAACCACAGTTATACATATCCCGCTGCAATGCCCAGCAGTAACATTCTACATTATTTTCAAATTCTGGGCAACTGTTCATGACTCTTTAGGCCCAAAAAGCTTCTCTGTTGCTCACTTGGTCTGTAGGGACAAAATGGAAGTTGTGTACTCCTGAAATGGCTAAGAAACTTTGTTCAACCACAATAACCACTGCCCTTTGTTATGATACTCGTCAGCCTCAGTTTGCATAAAAGAAGAATGCAGCACACCAGAAGCTTTCAAAATATTTCTGACTGAAAATCAGTATCTCCCTCCATTTAGCCTTAAATTCACAATGGGCCTAATTGAAGATGTAGCACTAAAACCCTTCATAAAGAAAACATTTATCTTATTTTACTACTTTCCATGTGCAGAGTCAGGTTATCCCCAGGCCAGGGAACAATCTGGCAAGTGAAATACATAACAACCTTCCAATAAGCAGAGACCCTATAACTGCAGAAGTAACACCTCTGTATAGGAATAAACTTTTTTTAACTGAGGAATCGTGGTTTGGACTGGGACAGAATTAATTTTCTTCCTAGTACCTAGCATGGTACTATATCTGGGATTTAGTATGAGAATAATCTTGATAAACTACTGATATTTTGGTTGTTACTGAGTAGTGCTAGCCCCAAGTCAAGGACTTGTCAATTTTTTCCAGGCTTTGCCAGAGAGGGGGTGCACCAGAAGCCATGAGGGAGCACAGCGGGGACAGCTGAACCCAAGGGGCCAAGGGGAAACTCCACAGCCTAGAGCATCATGGCCAGGACATGAACAGGGAGAGCTGGCTGGGAGAGGCCAACCCCTAGTCAGTGATCAGAACCTCCAGCAGTGGGTGCTGAGCAATTGGGTCAGGCATCACGTGTTGTTTTGGGTGCTGTTCCCAGTCATTCAAGGTATGAAGTTGGCATCAACATCTGCGTTTCATTTGCTCAGCTATTTCATTACCAAGATAATAACAGACTAAACTCCAGTCTTCCAGTCCACACAGCTTTACATAACACCCCAAATATATGTAAGAGTGGTTTAGTATTGCAAAGGCATTCATAACAGTGCCTCAAAAAATTCCACATTAATTTTCTAATTTAACATGGATTTCCTTTTTTCCTTCTAAATAAGCATAATAAAATAGAATTCACACTCTATTGCTAACATCAACACATCAAGGGTGGAAACCAATGCAGAGGGGGCTAACAAAATGCTGATAAGCTGAAGGAAAAGTATTAATGTTTGTTACTGTGTATTTCTTATTTTTCCAGTGGTCTGCTTGATTGAAATCACTGTGCCATAGAACGTGGGAAGTATTTCTAAACAGCCTACAATACTTCCATTTCACTTACTGATTAAACTACATCATCCTCTCAACTATTCAGAATGAAATTAATTTGAAATGGATAATTGATGCAATTGTGCTGTATCTACAAATGCAATTAATCACTCGCTAAAGATGATTTTTAGGCAGTCAACTATTATGAAAATAAGAATCACACAGCCTCTTTCAATCTTGTCAATTGAAATGTATTCAACTGGACTGGTAAAAGATATTTTTCAACATAAGAATAGCTGTATGTCTTCAGATATTTTTAATAATATCCAAGTGGATTCATGTTTAATTACCAGAGCACAAAGAAAAGCCATAATATAGTACAGCTTTTAGCAATTACATGACAGTTTCAGGAACCACAACAGCAATATTTTTCCCCTCAACTACCAATGGATTTCTTGAACATTGTAGTAAGTTGTGATCTTGGCATTTAAAAGGTTATTTTAAACCAAGGGCAAACAATGGACACTCTCCTGAGAATCAGTCTGGAATAAGAAATTATTTCCCCAAACTGTTTGTTAACAACCCTCTGCTGAGGGTCACCATTACAGCGGGACTGCACTGGTGCATTACACACTCCGTGTTCAGTGCAAACACTGAGCTGCCTGAAATCCCCGTGCCCAGCACGTCCGAGCACTCTGGCTGAGCTGGCACTGAAGCAGATTCGGAGCAGCTGTATCACATGTTCAGTTCAAGGGAAGTGCTCAGCACCTCTAGGAAAGGTGGGACAGGCATCGTGCACACACAAACACATTTTCAGAGTTATTGCTTGTGCTTTAGCTCAGTGGTCAACAACTTCAGTCAGAACAACACGAGGGCAAATTGTCAGCAGCAAACAGGATGTGCTGAGCTCACAACACCAGGGAAGGGTACCCAGCTCCCGGGTTAAGTGTGGGAGGCAATCTCATCTACTCTCCCAATCACTACTGGCCCCAAATCAGCACACACCTTGCAGTCCCTGCCTTCTACATCGGGAAGATCTTGTCAGTATCAAACACAGCTCCTGGGGAGCACCAGAACCAGCAGGAGCCAAAACCAGGGGAGCTTCAGTCCTTCAGGGACAAGCTACACCAGCCAGCTTCCCTCCTCTGCACTCCCACTGAGCTCTTCTGGACATGTTCAACTTCTGCATGTAAAACACACTTTGCCAATGTCAAGCCTCACAATGCTCTCCCTGACCCGTCCAGCTATACCTACTCCCAATTTGTCTCATCCTAATCATTCCAAAATCGAGCTGAGGAGCGTTTTCTGCTTGGAAAAAGCAATGCTCTGTTTCTTTTTAAAGTCCTACACAAACAGTAAGTTCTTTATTATTAAGAGCACCGAAGATTATTTTAGGCATGGGGATCGAAATTGTTACAAATTATTTTGGCAAGAGAACTCCAAGAATCCTCATGTGAAAAACTTCTCTATCAGTGAGAAAAAAAAAAATCGCTAGTTATAATAGTACTGGAGAGTTCACATCTTCCTTGGCAGTTGTTTTACATGGGTGAAGGGAAGGAAGAGGTGCAGCTGGAGTGCCTAAGTACTTCAATTTGTAAAGGGCTGAGAGAAAAAGAAAAATACAAAAAATACCTCAGGTAAAAGTCTCCAGAAGTAGCTTTCTTACACATAAAACTCTGGACTTCGGCCCAACAATTTTAACAATTTCTAGGCTGAGGTGTGAGCAATGCTTTTTCCAAAACAGCAGAAAGCTGCTTTTAAAAGCATTGATGGTATATTGATAAATATTAGGATTTGGCACCTCTACTGGCCAAGAACCAGTTCTTAAAATAAACAGAAATGTTCCAGTGAGGGTGAAAAAAACCCCAAACCAAACAACCCACACACCAACACCAACCAAAAAACTACTGGAAACGTAAGTAATATGGTATATGTTCACAACTTTTAGGAGCTGTCAATATTGGAATAATTATCTAAAGGATGCAGTTAACTGGCCAGCCATATGAACAATGGCACCTGTAAAATAGAGGATATGTTTATTAGCTCTCTCCCCATTTATCATGCTGGTTTTAATTGCTCATGAGCTCTCTGCCTGCACTGCAAGCCCACAGAGACAATACAGAGCAATAGCAGGAGGACTTTGTGCCTGAGTCTGTAGTATTTGCATCTCAGAAAGGTTATTAATTTGAACTAAGCCATTCTTAGAGCACTTGAAATATTTTGGCTGACCTGCTATCTGCTAGGAAATTACTATTTTAATTTTATTTACCATGTAATTTTTTTATTATACTTTCATATTTTAAAGACTGCTGCTAAATTTACTGTCCAGAAATACATGGGTGGCCATTTATTTCTAAAGAATATTTAACAGTGGTATCAACAGTGCAAGGCTGTGAAGAAGCAGGTGCTTCCGAGCTAAAATTTGTGATTTTTTTTCTGTATCATCCATTTGGAAACAAAAATATGTTTAAAAAATCTGCACAAACTTTGGACATCTGAGTTGCTATATAAATTATTTGTAAGCAATTATTCCCATGGCAACAAGCATCATTTAAAAGTGCACTATCATTAGCTCCACGAATACACACTAATCCCTTCTTTTGGTTGGAACCTGCCACTGGGCAATTAATATTGCAAAAACCAGGAAGGAAATTCAGGCTTCTACAAGAAAAATCTACCAAATTTTCTGAGACTAAGAGAACACCAGCATGACCTTTCTTTGGCTTGACTCCCTGTTTCAAGCCTCCCAAAACCTTTAATTGACAAAACAAGTTACAAGGGATTTACAAACTGCAAAGCTGCCTTTTGACTAATTTCTTCTTTGTTTAGAGACAAACTCCTTGTATTCCTTCTCTAAAGTAAAGAAAAAAAATCTCTTAACCAACAGTGCACTACATCAGGATAACTTCTTCTTAAAAGTAGTACACAGAGGACATCTAAATCTTGTCTAGACAGTGATAGGTACAACACCATATCCCTACTTTTCCCACAAACAAAATTTGAATTTTATTCCTGCCACATAAAGATACTAATTTTGGACTAAAAAAAAATCCCACAAACCTCATGCACAATAAAGAAAACTTTAGAAATGTAATTGCACTACTGAATCAAAACTTTCCGCTTTTGTAACAACAATATGCCTTCAATATTGTCTGAAAGGCTTCTAAAAGATGTGTATTATCTAGGAGCTCAATGTACAAGCGATACTTTAATCTTGCATCTTTATTCCTTGCAATAAATTTTTTACTGACTTTGCCTGTCCAAATTAAAGTTACATGTGTCTTCACCACCACCAATGACAGCGGGAGTGAACAAAAGGGGTTTCCAAAATCTAAAAATCAAATCAATTTTCAAAGTTAAAATGGGTCTTCATTCAAGATTGCATTTGATATATTGCTGTTAATACCCTTTATGAACAGCATGCATGAGGAGATGCCTTAAACATGCTAGGTTGGTCAGCAGGAATCCACAGATCCATTGATGCTGTAACAGCAAGGATGAGCACATTGTTACCATCAGCCCCGCTCGCAGCCTGTGAGAGCCAGCTTTAAGCTTTGACCTGGATCAGAAATTTCTACTCATTGCTCTGGAACACTAACATCAGTAAGATGCTGCAATGGTATAAGAATGCTTTTTCTCTTACTTCAGCAGTTAAAGCTGAAGTTATTTTAGTCAGTTATATTTAAGCCAAGAAAGCAGTCACCTCAGTAACCAACACCGGAGGAAACCACAAAAAAGACTGCCTCATCTTCTCAGGCATGCCTTTTTTAACACCCCACTGATCAGAGACAGCCTGACAGTCGCTGGGTCACAGACCCACAGGCCACCACAATCCGCTCCCCTTGGCCACCTCTGCTCCCAAAAGACAGAGCCCTGCCGCGGAACAAGGCTTGGCTGGGGCACTGCTCTGCCCCTGCTGATCTGCATTTGCCCTGTGCATTATGTGTTATTATTACAGTGCATTGTGTCAAGTTTTCCTCAGTGTGCAATGTATGTTAGTAATTGCTAGTTACGTTACTACTATTCCTCATATGGGATTATCACAGTAGAGCAACAGCACTGATTAATCAATTAGCATGGATTCATTAGAGATGAACGATAGGGCAATGTAATTGTGTTTACTGAACAATGGATGACAGTGTGCTTAAAGCCCAGGATTCCTTATAATGATATATACATAACATTATGAATATTTAGAGCACCATCACTGCCAGAGAGACAACAATCAGGATGTGATTCTGTGTGCAAGTAATGCTGGAGCCTGAAGAATGCATAGATGGGAAAGCCACAAGACAGATGGCACAGTTAGATGACTTTTTTTAGCTTTGACTAAATCTTTGTAGAACAGCTACAGCATTTCCTGTAGTCCAGAATGCACAGGCACGTCTGCACAACACAGTGGCCAACAGCATAAACAGTCAAAGCCCCAGGTTCTCAGAAACATTAACCAAGCCATGTTAAGCATAAGAACATGAAAAAACTGACAGAGTCCATTCTATGAAATAAACAGAAGCACATAAGGGTGACTTAAAACTTTTTCTTCAGATGTCTGAGGTGGACACCTCTTTACTGTATGTCCTTGTCAATGGCTGAACACTAAGCTTGCAACAGCCATTAAAGAAGATGAACACCAAACCCCCAGACACATCTCTCAATATCTGATCAGTGCCCCTTAGGCATAATGCAATGGTGTTATACAGACTCACCAGCAATTCACGTGGATATCAACAGATGAGACAACAATTAATTTCTTGAAAATATGGTGCAAAGAAGAGATACTGAAATACAGCTTCTGCTGCACTCTGCCTGAAAGGAAAAGCACTAAAAAGGAATTTAAAATGTTACAGGGGAAATACTTTGCTAAAAAGCTAAAGCAGAAAACATGTTCTTTATTATACTCCAGGAAATCAGAAATCTTCACCTAAGTTCAATACCTGGGGGTCCCAGAGAGAGCATGACAAGGACCTGAATGCTCTCAGAGATCACTCATCCAGGATTTTCCCAAGATGCTTCCACAATGTCCCAGGGAACCACAGTGTGATTAGCAGAGAGCTTCCTCAGCTTGGAATGCAGCACTTGAATACAAGGCACTAAGAATTACATTGCCTGTTTAGATCAAAGGCACTTTTATTCCTGCAGGGAGTTAAGTATTCCTCCTTAACTTTGTGGGCTGCAAATTTATTTACTTTGCAAAAGATTCACACATTGAGTTAATTTAAAACTTACCAGTTTCCTCCAGTCTAAGCAACTTACTGAATCAGTGACTAACAGCGTATTATCCCGCAGACATCTTTGTATTTATGTTCCATATGCTTAGAGATGTTAAAGTTTCAAAGTAAACTTTTATATTTATATGTAGATACATGAAAAACACAGCTCTGTGTGTGTATGTGAATGATAAAGTTGCAGATCGAGTCCTTCCAAAAATCTTATCTGGTCACAGAGATAATATAGAGGTCTCACAATGTATCTCAGTACAGGAAGGAATAAAGTTTAAAAATTCTCCCCTTGGCTCTGGGCATTCTACAAGCCAAACTGCCCATCTTCATTCTCAACAAAACCTCCCTAACATGGTGGCAAGGAAAATACATGACGGCCTAAGGAAAATAGAACACAAATTGATCTTGCCAGGCCTCTATTTGACAGGCAAGCCCTAGACCAGACACACTTCTAAATTTCTCTGTTGCCACACTTTAAATCAAATTTTAAAAAATAATTTGTCAGAGAAAAAACAAGCCATCTATTCTGAAGATTTTTGCAAGAGACCATGAAAATATCTTAACCTACAGAGCACCAAACAAGTAAATAATGGTTAAAATGTTGACTGAGTCTCTTCAAAGAATTGAGTTGCTTGCATCCAAATGGGAGAAAACATGCTGTCCTACATAAACCCCTTGATCTCCATCCCAGTTCTCAATGGAAATTAAGGCAACTGTACAGCATTTTAATTCTGCTGAACTGTATACAAAACCTTTTTTTAGAATCCGAAAGTACACGCACAGTGTTATCCTGAATTTATGAGTGAATTTTATTAATAAACCTGAGTTGACTCTTGTGAGCCAAGACATTACTATCACTGGCTTATCTTAAATCTAGCAGGCAATTTAGACTAGAGACAGATCACCTGAGAGTATATTGTTATTTCCAATAAATCCTTATGAAGCATAATGGTATTTCCAACCTCTCCTAGGGTTTTTAGAAGTCATCATAAAATAACATTTCATAAAATGATCTAGTTCCATGTTAATTATTAACCACATATTGAAATAACAGCATTGGTTAGTAAATAACTTGCCAACACTAAAATTTGCAGTGTAAAAAGACGGGATTTATCACATGATTGAAAGGAAACTGAGTGAAGAAAATATCTTAAGCAAAGATATATCAGCATATTTGCTGGGAATGAAATAGAACGGCAATTATAAGACCTTACAGATTAATTATGCTCAGGACATTTTAATGAGCACAGTTGTATCTACTAATCAGATTATGATGGGGACTCTCACAACCACAGGTTTTTTTAATTATTTGAAGAGAATAAGCAAACAAAATCCCATGGGTAACTTCAATTTCGCACTACAAAGTTGTTATCACCAGAAACAGCTTCTGTAAGCTTACAGGTGGACTTAATTGTACTGTAGTTGTTGACTAACAGCAGCACCTCTAATTGCAAGGACAAAGGTCAGAAAAGACATTGCTGTTGCTTAGGTGAGCACAACAGGTGATGTGGACAAACAAGTAACTCTCCAAAAGACAGAAAGCAGCAGGAGATAGACCAACTGTCCTATTTCTTGCATGGGCTCCTGGATTAATACACTGCTTCAATTCACTGCCTCTTTCCTTGCTTTTGAGAAAAACACAGGGAAGCAACAGAAGCATTGGTAATAAAAAGGCCTTTCAACAAAATTCCCAATTTTTGTTTATTCCTATTTTAAAATAAACATTCTCAATTATATAAATTATTTCCTAGAACCAAAAAGTCAGAGATATATTTGGTACATAAGTGTTTGCCACAAAGTAGAAGGAAATAGCTATAACCTGTCTCCTTGCATGCCTTTGTGAAGCTCTAACATTTCCTGACCTCTCCACACAAGATGCTCAAGCTGGTTTCAGATAGACAGAGAAACTACACTCAGACAAAAAAGTTCCCTCTTTCCCAGTTCCTCAGAACTTGGAAACCAAAAGTATGGCACCGAATAGCAGAATAAATAAAGTCTGGCTACCTGAGAGGGCCAAGGTCACTTAAGACGAAGTGAGGAAGTGACAGATGCACAAGTGACAAGGTTCAGTACATCTCAGCTCTTTATGAGGCTTCTCAGTTAAAACATGTGAAGCCAGATTGATTTAAACATGAGTATTTCCTTCACTTACAGTTCCCTTAATTTTAAGAAATGTGATGACAGAAAATTTGAGTGGCCTGAAAAGTTACCGAAGTTTGTATATATGTGAATTATTTAAGCTTTAAAACTTCAGTGCAAGATGCTTAGATACAAAGCATAGTATAGTTTTACATACCAGTGACATGTTCAATACTATTATTTATGAAGAAATTCAATGTTACTTATCCAGGTCAGATGGTAATTAAAAATACTTCACAACCAGACATGCAGGGAGACTGCCAGCGTGCTGGGGGTAAGAGTATGGGTTGTGGTTTATAGATTTATTTGTCTCACTCCTACTACCTATGCCAAGTTCATCAAAACTTACTATTTAGAAAAACAATTCTAAAAGCATTTTGTACAGTTGAGTTTCTTCTGCTATCACACAGAAAAGCAAAGCTTTTTTTCCTGAAGATTTTCTAATTGCATCATAATAACCCAAAGCACTGTTTGCTTGCATCTTTCCTATATTGAGCCCTACTGATCTGCATATTTAACAGCTCCACATCGCTGTAATGCATTCTGGGTACTCACAAGTAAAGACATTACCTTTTCTTCTAGAAAGAAAAGGTAGAAAGAAATAGCTTCAGTGGGTTACTTTGTGAAGGAAAGAACAAGGTAAGCTTCCTAAAGAAAAGCCTCTCATTCAGAGATGAACTTTACCAAATTCAAAAGCAACTGAAGGAAGCATTCACTGCTTTCTTCTGAAAATGAGCTTAATAGTACAGGAGCTGATACATCCTGCAGGCAAGAGCAATCCATCTTAGACAAAAGTTGCCCCCAGTAGAAACGAAGATTGTGGAGGGAATGACATTTTTTCAAGTATCTGTGCATAATCTCATGCAGGGCTTTTAATTTCAACCAAAAAAAAGGCACTGTGAATTAGGTTCAATATTTTAATAGAAACTACTGGATACATGGAAAAACCCCACTGAAATAACAGGGTAATACTGATCTGTGTTGCTAAACTGATGTACTGCTGCATTTTAAGCTGCTCAGAGCTTCTGCAATTTACATTCACTCCTGTACAATGGTAATGAAGTGATCAAGCCTGGAGATCACAAACCCAGGGGCCTGGGGAGCTGAACTCCAGCTCAGAAACCAGTCTGAACAGTTTCCTCAAGCATGAACTGACTACAGCACAGAGTCATGAGCACAGAAGTAGCCCAGGTTCTAAGAGGACAGAGATAAGGGTTTCTATTTGCTCTATCCTTTCCCAGCAAAGAACCCTTTCCTGTTTGAATGGCTACAAATTTCAATAGAGACAAGTTCAGCCAGTGAATGTTCACTGGAACTTAAAACAGGAACCCAACCAGAACACTTTCAGGTATAATTACACTTGATCTGGACTAAAAACTAGTTTGTTTCCTTTGTGCAAGTATCTCCATGACTGTATCCAATTCCAACAGCTACAAGCACCATCAATCTGGAAAACACAAATGGAAGGATTGAGGGAGCTGAGACAAACTGAAATAAAGTTTGAACAGTTTATTTTTGTTTGTTTTTGTTTTTTTTTTTTCCTTAAGCCTGAACTGTCTTACATACTGGTAACAATCAAACAGGAACTGTTTAGCATATGAAAGCAAATATTATTTCTGTTGTTATGGCTATTTGGACATCTGATAGCCTCAGGCAACCCAAAGGGGCCCCAACAACAACAGCTCAGCTTTAAAGTCAAAGGGCAGATACCTTTGAAGTGAGAGATGACACAGCAGCAGCAGTAGACCTTGAAGTTGGGTCTGAAAAAGAACCTGAACATTTCAGAGCAAATTCTATTCATCCTCACATTTCTGTTGAAGGCAAAATAGGCACAATGATGCTGAATGCCAGAAAACCTAAGGGCAAAATGCTCTCACAGCATTTCAGAGAGGTTCAGCAAACAGCGCTGGGGAATGATAATTGAAGTTGTTAATATTTTGTGACTTAGATAACTTTTATTTTATTTTCTGGTAAATATGAGTGATAGGGAACCTCTGTCAAAGAAAACATTAGCAATGCCTAGTAAGATGATTCTTTGGCATATAGGCTGATTTGGCATAGAAGATTTCTGATAAGACTGCATGAAGACTGCTGCTCATGAATCTATTCAAACTAGTGGAAAATACAAGACTGGATTTCCAGTTCTGCAAGTGGATTGATATTTTAGAGACTTACAACACAATTCAGGTTACAGATAAGGTTCAGTCTGGAAAATAAATGCTGGGTTCTAGAAGCAAGTCATTTCAAAGTGGAAGCTCACAGTTGTGTCTCCCAGATCTTTACCTGTATCCGTTTCTGGTGATGACACTGAATGGCACAGGAAAAGCCAAACGGCAACCCCCCTTCTGCTGGGAAAGGGGAACATGAGCCACTCCTGCACAGGTCAGACTGCGCTGTTGGGAAAGGACCTCACCCTGCCCCCTGGGAGAAATCACAATTGTTTGTGCAATTGCTGCTTCTCACCAATAAGGAGAGGTGCATTAATGTGGATGAAAGGCTTCCACAGGGATGTAAAAGCTGTTACACATTATGTGGTTTCAAAGGTGATCTAGGGACAAAGACTTGTCATTCCCCTTTAAATCAAAGATTAATAATAACTGTGCACCCAAGAATTGTAACAGTAAGAGTATATTTGCTACTGGCATTTTTTATTTTATTGCTGCAGACAATGACTTCAATTTGTGGTCAAACAGACCTCTAAATTCCTTGACTACTTTTAGAACATCATATAAAGAAACTGTGAAGATCTAGCATAAAATATGTCTTCACTGGAAAGTTTTTGGGAGTCAACAAACAAAAAAAAGTTAAGTTATAAACCATACTTCAGATTATAAATTGGTTGGCATTTCTGACACTGACAAAAGAAAATTGCTTTTCTGGGTGATTCTTTTTAGTGAAGGGACAGAAATTTCCTGGCTTTTGTTTTTCACAGATAAAACTGAAATGTACCAAGGACTACTGCTGGTTTTTATCCTGGATTCACTTCTGATTTATTTATAGGTAGGCTTTCTACATCTACCTGCAAATGTCACAACTGGGCTTGTGACTTTTATATAGTTTCTTGGTTTAATAACTATGGTAGGTACAGCACATGTTCTGCCTCTGCCCCTCTCCAAAAATAAACAAAACCTAATCACGTCTAAAAACTAGTTTATATCTCACTGTTCATAGCAAATAG
Organism: Bombycilla garrulus; assembly: GCA_013400315.1. Taxonomy (NCBI): domain Eukaryota; kingdom Metazoa; phylum Chordata; class Aves; order Passeriformes; family Bombycillidae; genus Bombycilla; species Bombycilla garrulus. Next base: position 147,909 of record VXBU01006960.1, on the reverse strand, counting down.
AAAGAGTTGGCCACAGATAACCTAATTTTCACCTGTTTCTGCTTACTGCATACACACTAACTCAATTTAGATTGATCTGCTAATGTTCGCAGACTACAGTGGCACAAGGGTACTACATCCATTCAGCTTATTCTTAAAAAAGACAAACCAAGATGAAATGCTGTTCATACTCCTTTTTAATTTTATTTTAGCTCTTTGTTTATCTCTTCACTTCAAAGTGCTTCCAGTATGAGGCACAGTTTCAGTGTGACAACTTTGTAAAATTAAAATAGAAAAAATGTGCCAGCATCAATCTGCTTTACATTGGAAAGCACAACAGCCTTGAGACAGAAATGACGACTTGTGAGAGTAAGCTATAATGAACCCAGAAGTGCTATCTGCTGTAGGAAAAATATATTAGACTGGAGGCTGAACACTCCTGAAACAATTTGTCTTCCTCAATAGGAGTCTCCTATTCCCCAGTTGTGGTGTACAGCCAAGTCTGACTCCAAAAGCAAGGGAAAATTAACAATATGAATCCCCACAATTCTGTTGGCTAGCATTTCTTATTGGACTTGGAGCTACTTAAATTCCAAATTAAAAAAACTCAGCCCAGAATAAAGCTGAGTCTGTAAGGGACATCCCCCACCTATGACAGGAAACCACCCAGGCAGCAGGAACCCCACAGGGCGATCCCACCAAGGCTGGGGCAGGTACCCGTCCCGGGGCTGGGCAGCAGCTGCACAGATAACAAGAGAACAGAGGAGGCTGAGCCAGCCTGCCTGCCCTAACCCTGAGCCTCTGCACCGGCGGGGCAGGGGAAACAGCCCAGCACACACGAGATCACCAAACCTGCCAGCTCCATCCCCAGCTCCCCAGTCCAAAACAGCCCAAAGCCATGGCAGGACAGGCACGTTAGTAACTGTGGTCCTGGTCAAGAGGATGAAGGGCCTGATCCCAACTGTGCCAGTCGAGATCCGTGGCAGGTGCACCCAGGTAGACAGGCCCTTCTCAAATTTCAGTGGTGCTAGAAAATAAGTTTTACTCTCTAGTGAGCTGTATTGTCAGACTCCTTTGCACAGACATCCTTTCATTACCTGTGAACTGCAATATATAGATCTGGTTCCTATTCTTTTCACAATAATGCACCTGAGGCACAAATTCAGTTCTCTTAAAATACATCCTTGGCAAAGGGCAGCACATGAATGTATATGCTACATATGCATGCACAGAATTAGTGGGTAGCATTACTTTACATTGCTTTCCCAAAGATATGCTTTCATGCTAAAAGGAGCTTCCAGTAGGCTCTCCCAATAGGCAAAGACATTTTCCTGTCTTCTGCTTGAAAATTACATTTTTTCCCTAAGGGAACTGGTGAAAGCTATGTACTTGCTTTCCAACTTTAATGTGTACCTTTTAATTTAATACCTGTTCATCAAAAGCTTAGATTATTTTAACTACTTTACAAGAAAAATAAACCTGTTATAAACTGCATATATTACACCAAAGAGTATTTTCCCACTTGCTTTTTCTGTCCAGACTGAAGAGAACTGCCAAACAGCCCTGAATGTGCATGTTTGGTTGTAACAGAACAAAATACTAGCAGCAATGGAAGAGAAAGCCTGACCTGATGTAAACTTACTTATAAAACAAATAATAAAGAAGTATTTATCTCATAGTCAATATCACATTCATATGAATATAGAATGATATGTAATAAATTCTAAATATTGAATGATGTCAAGAGAATTTAAATCACTATAAACCTAGAATCTGCACGTTGCTCCTGACCTTAACAGGAAACCAACACAGCAGACACTAGAAGTCTGATATAAAAGTAATTTTAACAGAACTAACATCAATAATTCGATGTTTTAGACACTTGTGTAATATTATAAATACATGTAATTGGCAGCAGATTATTTTCCCAAAAGTCTTATAATCTTTTGGCATACCGCCAACATAATTGAAAAAAATAAATAATTTTATTTATGAGTGCATGCATCTGGTTCTAATGTTTACCTGTAAATATCAGTGTTTGTGTAACTGATGACATTAACACAATAAAGTTATAAAAGTGCCTCTCAAAACAGCCTTCTGAAAGTGACAACTACACACGAAGTACACAATGAGAGGTAAAAAAGCAGCAAATCACAGCCAGGCAGTAGGTAATCATCAGGTCCAGTGTTTTGTAAACTCAAGGATAGCTTTGTTATTGTTAATATAGTAATCCCTAATCCAACAGTATTTCTTCTGTTTTGAAGTCCTTCAAAGAGAAAAAATATACACCATAAATTCTCTTGCGTGTACTACCTAGACTGTCAATTTGACCATAAGACAGCATCCATCTCATACCATCCTGTTATCAATACATGGACTTGTCCATGAACAGCAATCCAATTTCCCTTTTCTTCTGCATGATAGGATGTGTTGCAGTCACAGAGCCTGCTGCTAGGTCTCCTTGGAGATAGGAAATGCCTGGTCATGGACTAGGCTCTGCTTCCTGCCTCAAGACCCTCTCTTACCTCCTTGTAACACTATTGGCTCTATTCCACATGTCCTAAGACTATAGGTTATTTCACCCTGACCCTAAAACCATTGGATCATTTCCAAATCCTCACTAACCCTATAAAAACCCCTGCTTCTGCCCAGTTCATCAGAAGAAGCCGTCACTGGACACCCCTTCACGGAACCTGCATTAAACCATTCTGTGGAACCTCCACACGGCCTTCTTGTCTCTTCTTCCCTGAGCCAGACACGGCAAATCCCAGCCAGCTAAAGAGCTGAAATCACTGAGAGCTGAGCCGCCTGATTACCTCAGGCTGAGCTTCCTAGGAGTATGGCCTGTGGCTGGGACTCTGCTGCAGATCTCCAGGACAAGCAGTCTCTCCCAGGACTTGCTATCTGGGAACATCTGCGGCAGCAGGGGGTCTGACCCCCCCCGGACCCAGCCCGCATTAAGGATGGAACATTTTCCCAAGCTTAACAACAGCCAGTCAGAGACAGAATGGCCTGAAGACTGAAGTGGAACCGACTTCTTTCACACCAATTTAATTCTGCTACTTAGAAATTTACAGTACAATTAGTAAATAATAAAAACACTGTGCAAAAACTTCTCTAGCCCATTGTGTCTCTACTCCTCTGAACCTCCATGGCATGAACATAAGGACTTACAATAAAGAATTTTGTATTTTTTCCACGAGGAGCAAAACATGCTGATTCTAGGTGTTCTCACCACTATACAGCAGACCACCTCAGTCACCATCATTTTCCAGGTACCTTTTGTAGAATATTCTTCCTTCAGATATACAACACTACTGAATTCACTCTCCAATTAAAACCCCAAAACATCCAAGGCGGCTCATACTTCTCATGAAGGAAATGTGGATACATTTATACATCAGCCACACTGATCTCATAGCTGGCCTTTGTGCCACAGAATTTTAACCAATACCATTAATTAAAAAAACCCACAGCTTTGCAGAAGCACACAGCAATACCTAGGCACCTATGGTGATGCTACAGATCTGAGGAAAATGTTCTGATATTCTTTTAAAACAAATACACAATTAAGACTATACTCCTTGGCTGAAAAGAATGCCACAACAGAAATGTCTGAGCAACAAACACATTTGTCTGTAAGAACTGTGATATTTCACAGCCTTGACTGACGTATTTATTTTAAAGATGAAACACCCATATTTTGGCTATTTCTTTTAAAATCAAATTTAAGGGAATATCATTCTACCTGCTGATAAAGAGATTTTTTTTTTTAATTTGTCACTTAAAATCCATTTAATCTGGTTTTGTTCCCAGCCTCGCCTCCTTTTATCATGCTTACAATTTCTCATGCAAGTGTTTTATAAAATCCCCCTCGGAATATGCCTCTTCTGCATATTCTGAAAGAGAATTCATTTGGGCTTTTATGGAAAGTGTCAGAAAATGAGACAACAAAGACTAACTAGCCCTTTCTCAGCAGTGCTGCTTGCAGAACTTACTTTACCCCAAAACAATGTATTTCTGTTTGATTCCCATCCTACTGTTTGAAGGACAGATAAATTTATGCAGATCATAAAAGAAAGGGAGGGGTGGGGCTGGAAGTGAAAGCCACATCTGAGCAACCTTCACCACATTCTTTGACTGACGTGAGGCCAGGTGAAAAGAAGGGGGTTCCTTTTGTTTCTGTAAAGCTGACAGACGTACCATGAACTTGACTGTACTTGGTTATTCCAAAAGGCAGAGGAAAGAAAAAGGAGGAGGCCAATTTATCTCCACAGGTGTTAAAATGTGCAATCATCTCAGACGCACCCTATTAGATCAATGGAGCAAGCATGCTACAAGAAACAGCAGCTCCTTCATTTCAGGTCCAAGTTCACGTCACTCTAAGACAGCTGCTACACAGACAACAGCACAAATACCAACACAGAGAGTAATTCTAAATCTAAGATACCATGATACGCTCTCAAAGACACCGTGAGATGCTTCAGTGCAGCCACATTACATGGCACAGTTCAAATACTCAAATACAGAGAAGAGTGTATTATAGCTCCCTTTGGACTGACACAAAAAGGAAACTTTTTACTTGAATCTTAGAGAGGAGTTTGAGAATCCATATTCAAACCTATATTAAATCATGGTGAATTAAAGGCAAAACTTATTGTTACTAGAACTTAAAAGAAGAAAGTCTAAAGAAAAAAAAGGCACAAGCCACTACTCAATTCATTCAGAAAAAAAAAACAAACCAACAAAAAAATCTTACAGGAACAACTGTTCCTATAAGGTCTCTCAGGGGGAAGGGGGTGGGGGGGTGGCACATTTTTTCCCCCCTTATGATACTGCTTATTATGTGTAACACTTTGAACTGGCAAACACAGTTCTTAGGATCTGAAAAATGTCATAAGAATAACTGTGCCCAGTGAGATCACAGGTATGTCCATCTTCGAACACCAGGCTGCCTCACAAACTGCTAATTACTGTCCCTTACAATACAGAGAAATAGTGGCAACAATTTGCTCTTGCATCAACATAGTTATTCTACAGTCTAATCACTTGCTTTAGCTGAAGATTTGTATATTTATTATATTTTTTATGTCTTCATTTTATTTCTTTGAAGTTATTTCAGAGAAATTTTACTGCTGATGTTACAACAAAAGGTCACATTAGAGGCCAGAGACAAGAAGCAATCATTGTAATTTCTGTCAAAAATCAAAACTGGGATGTTTGTTCAAAATCCTGAAGCTCACTGACTCACCCTCACTATTTTAGTCGATATTCATACTGATCTTAGTTTATTATTCCTAACTCCAACATGTCAGAACACCTGCAAAAAAAAAAAAAAAAGACACAGTATACAGAAGCACTAAAATATTCCTCCCTTTGGTTCAGTTGTCCATGTCAGAAATTGTTTCACAGGCATGGAGTAAAATCAGGACCTGCTGCTATAAAAAAATCCAAAGGAATGTGCAAGTTTCAAAGACACTTATATTATCACAGCTCAAAAACTTGTAAATCCAGATTAGCCGAGACACCAGCAACACAAAAGAATAAATCTCCAGATTAAAGTGTCTTCAACAAGTTGGGTAATTCAGTGGTGAAGAGGCCTCACCTAACAAAATAAAGCAACCAAAAAAACCTCATCTCCATAAAGTGTGAATAACTATCAATCCTGTAAGAGAAACAAAGCCACACATCTGACTTTCTGAGAAACAAAAATATTAACCAAACAAGAGTAGAACTTCATACAACAGTGCACTGGAAAATGGCAGATTAAAAAATGCAAAATGAGTTTTTTTCCTAATGTCACAGCAATACTTGTGTCTAGGTAAGTATCAAAGATCTCTGCCTTTATTCCTAGTTGTCCATTAGTGTACTATATTTATGGAAAAAGTTACTTAGTAGCAGGCATTTCAGTAGGGCACTGAGAACCTATTTTATTTTAGCTAAATGTTTCTAGAGCTTGACAGTAAATTATATGCATGAGCCATGTTGACTGTCATCTTCCACTTTTGACTGTCAGACATGGAAGTAACTTGCTAATGTTTCATTCCAATTTCAGCACCATGAGCCTGTTGCATAAGCTGCCTGCTAAAAGCTGCTCCAGATGGAATGACAGTATTTTGTAGAACCCCAAAGATGTAGCTATAGAGATGAATATGTGTCAACAGCATTGGCAGCACGACCTTTTCTTCCTTTTTTTTTGTCAACAGCTCTTATTCCCACCCTTTCATTTTCCCATTAACTTTAATTCCCTATAATACAGGCCACACAGGAAAAAGAGTTTCAGTCTCTCGGCCATCTTGGATCATCTACAATCTCATCTACCTGACCGCACAAGGCAGAGGACAAGGGAGGAGGGTGTTTAAACAATGAGGTATTTTCAAAATTACAGCCAAGGCCCAAAATTCATTTGAAAGAGGAAACAAAACCCACTCTCCTACTAACATAAGCACGATGAAGAGCTTGGATGTTTTTCATTAGAGATACTTTCTTTAACGCATAGTCAGTAAAATGCTGGTACTCTTCACATTGGAAACAACCTGTTAACAATGAACAACAACTTGTACTGATTACACCATTTTTACTGATAATTTGTATACTATGTTAACATCACAGAACATTCATTATTAGCTCTTATTACAATAAATCACAAAAAAGTCTACTTATCCTGCTGAAATAAAAATATGTAAATTACACCCACTGCTCATTTTAAACAATACAGGTAAAACAATACAATTTTTCTGACACACGAGCTGTGCAAGGAACACAAAGAGCACTTCACACACACACATATACTGCTTTGCACCCTCAGAAGAGGAAATTACCACAGGGCATTTCTGTCCTTTTTCAGATGAGCAATTTAGTATTCTGACGAACATTTAATTTACATTTTTTAGCTTTTCCTCCACAATATAAAATCATTTCTTTTTGACACAGAATGCCACAGCACACAGTACAAGAAGGGGGAAAAATAGCAGTGCAGGGCTGGAAGGCAGCAGAGAGGATGGAGAAGGAATGGCTTTTATTATTTCGACAGCCCTCAGCTCGCTGCGTAGTTGGATTTATAATATGTTCTTTAAGAGCAGCAGTTTTCATGGTGTAAGAGTGCCACACAGCTCTGGTTCCTGCAGTGCTCACACCAACAACTTCAAAACTAACTCACTGCAGATGTCTCTATGATCATCTAATCAGACATCAAAAGCAATATACTGACACGCTCCTGTGCTGATTAGAAGTGTTCTATATATGTTTCACAGCGTAAACAGACACACAGTAGTTGCTTTTTAAATGGATTCACCACATCAGAATTCCCTTTTAAAAAATTCCAACTGTTTGGAAGTCCCCGGAGGAATGACAGAAAATCCTTTTAAATCTCCCCAGATCTTCTGCTCAGTTCCACAGTGCAGCATTTCAAGAGCAAGAATTAGATTATTAATAGAAAACTTTTAATAGAAAAAAAAAAAGAGTAAATGCCTTCCAGAATTAAAAAACCTTGCTATTCTGAATGACATCCTGAGACCACACCATATCAGGGAGGTAGCCTTGCCTTTACCCTCCAACACACGTGGTAATATCTAAATCTATTTCCAAATCTACTTTGATGTCTGATTATTATACGTCAACAAGCATGGATTTAAAGCATTTCAAGTGCACCAACGCTGATAGTTCCTGAAAAAAATAGTGTTTCTCCCAATCAATATCTGGTTTCCTTCTCAGAGTCCACTTCCTGCAACACTTAAAGAGGACCTGTAGGAAAGATGGGGACAGACTTTTTAGTGCAATCTGTTGTGACAAGACAAGGGATAATTGTTTCAAACTAAAAGAGGGTAGATTTAGGCTAGATAAAATAGAGATGATTTTTAAAAAGTAGGTGACAAAACACAGAAACAAGCTGCCCAGAGAGACTGGAGATGCCCTGGCTCTGGAAACATTCAAGGTCAGGCTGGATGGGGCTCTGAGCAACCTGATCTAGTGGAAAACGTTCATGCTTCTGGTAGGAGGGATGAAACCAGATGACCTTTAAGGGTCCTGTCCAACCCAAAGTGTTGTAGGATTCTATCACATAAATATGGGAGAATTTCACACTGAAATTCTAACACATACAAAAGGACCAGAAAGTAAAACTATCTGACCTAGTCCAGTAAACATACTGGACAAAAATTCTATCTTCTAAAATCAGACAGACAATACAACCCTCGTGGCAGTGCAGTCTCAGCTCAAGTCTTAGGAGAAATCTGCTGAATCAAGTTATAAACTCTACTGAATTATTCCACCAATGTTCCAAAAAAAGACCTTTTCTGCCTTGCACTACTTTGAAATAGCATGATTAGATGAACTAATATTTCTCTTTTGTTGTTTTTTTACTAAAATTTTGTAAGCACTACATTTTGTAAGTATTAAAAATTATATCACAGCTGAATTTGTAGCTTATCTTTACTTTTACATATGTATATAATATCATATAGAAAAGGAACAAATCTTTACACATGTGGATGTTATGCTAATTTACAGACTCCTAATCAGGAAGGCTAATACACCACAAGCACAATTAACAGCCAGAAGAACCAGTGGAGGTTTTGACCCTTTTTAACAACAGCTTGAAACATAAAAATGTTCTAATTATCTATCAGCCTAATTCAAAATTGCAAATTACACATCCACAATGCATAAAATACAGTCAATTTCAAGTCATATCTAGGCAAAAATTGAAACTGTATTGAGCCACTGGAGCAGCTCTACAATTGATCCAGCATCTCATTGTATCTTTAAATATGGATAAATGCAATTTTATCTGCCAGTCCTATTGATTAACTCCAAGATAACCTAAGTATTTGTCCAGAAAACAGGTAACTATAAAAGAAAGTAATGCAAAAAATAGCATACAATGATCATCAGCAAGTTAACAAGAGGGGTGAAACCTTAGTCCCACCAGATTTAATGTAAAATTCTTATCAATTCAAATAGGATTACAATCCTCTGTCCAAAACTCATGACAAATCAAGTCTTATGATAGTAGAGGAAGTCTGTCCCTGGGCAAAAAGAGAGACAAGCAGAATTAACAGCTCCAGAAACAAAAGTTCAGCTGTTATAATTATACATTAGCAATTACTACCTGAATGAACTGGACTGAGCAGAAGCAGCAAAACATATTCTGCTCCCTAACACCAAACCAACAGAGCCACACAATTCAGACTTTCTGCATCTCATCCCTACCATGCTGGGCAGAGAGATCCAGTCAGGAATATCTGAGTTGGTGAAGAAAACCCAAAACTTCAGCTCCACTCAGCAAAGTGGGGACAAGTTTTGAGCAAGTGTTAAACGCCCCAAGGATGCTTGTTTCTGCTGGAAGGTTTCAGGCATCTCAACCCCACTCCATGGCCTCGCTCCCGAGGACATCACTAGCTGAACACTACATGCCCATTGCTAAACCCACTTTGTGAGGCCAGGCCATTTGCAGCCAGAAAGCAGCTGGATCAGTCCTTGGGCTTTGCCAGAGCGAAGCTATGGGCACAAAACCTTTCAGAGAAGTAGAATCACAGAATCCTGGAACGGCTTGGGTTGGAAGGGGCCATAAAGATCACCTAGTCCCAATGCCCTTGATATGGTCAGGGACACTTTACACAAGACCAGGATGCTCTGAACCCCGTCCAACCTGGCCCTGAACATCCAGGGATGGGCATCCAGTTTTTCTGGGCAACCTGTGCCAGTGCCTCACCACTCTTGCCATAAAGAATTTCCTCTTCATATCTAACCTAAATTTCCCCTCACATGTGGCACCCATTATTCCTTGTCCTGTCACTGCAGTTCCTGATGAGGAGTCCCTCTCTGGATTCCTTACAGGCCCCCTTCAGATACTGGAAGGTTCCTATGAGGGCTCCACAAAACCTTCTCTTCTCCAAGCTGAACAGCCTCAACTTTCTCAGCCTGTCTTCAGAGGGGAGGTGCTCTAGGCTCCTACCAGCTTCATGATCCTCCTCTGGACTCACTCCAACAGGTCCACCCATGTCTTTCCTGTACTCAGGACCCCACAGCTGGATGCAGCACTCCAGGTGGGGTCTCACCAGAGAGGCAGAAACCCCTCTCTCAACCTACTGGTCACATTTTTTTTGCAGCCCAGGGTTCAGGTGACTTTCTGGGCTGCACGTGCACTTTCTGGCTCACGCTGAGCTTTTCATCAGTCATCACCCCTCCAGTCCTTCTCCACAGGGCTGCTCTCAGTCGCTTCTCTGCCCAACACACAGGAGTGCACAAGTACATTAAACTAGTTCTGTATCCCTGAAGTCCTCTCTGGATACCTAGGGAAGGAAGTTTTCATTCTTGGAAGCCTGGTCAGGGCTCTGTGATCCTTACTCGGCAGAAGAGCTAAAAAGTAGCTTTAATAAAGTTAAAAATTCATTACCAAATACTTTTTCTTCAATACAAACAAAGAAAAATTCTGGTGTGTGTTACCCCTATTTTTCCCTGATTACTGTCTCTAAATTTTTCAGTGGCAGCTATCACAATAAGGAAAGAGAGGTTTGGATGAAAAAAGAAACTCAAATTTTGTACCATCTGTTAAATGACTTCCAGTCTGAGGGAACAGATGCTGGACTTCACTATCGGTTTTTGATTGATCTAGAAGTATTTTGTTAATTGGGGCTAAAACTACAGCTAAGATGTGTCACAGAAAATAGGAAAGAATAGCTCAAATTCTCCTCAAACTACCTGGTCACTCAGAAAAGGTTTTGTTATTTTTGTAATCATCATATAGCCTTAAAAAATCTTCCTTTAAATAAATGGAACAACATCTGAAAAACAAAACACGTGCTCTGCTTGACGCCACAAATACTGTGAACAGCTCAAAAACTGTTCATCAGGTTCAACCAGTTCACCTGAATGGGATAGCAAAGCTCTTTTCTTGTATTACTGCATGTTTGCTGTTCTATTTCATGCACTACTCATTGTACAGTGCACGTTCCAGGAGGTAAATCTGCGTTGCCTTCAGAGAATCCCACGGTGGTCACCTCCCAAAAACCTGCTGAAGCACTGGTGGATCAGTGTGAGGCAGCACAGGGCATTGCTACACAGAGCCCACTGCCAGTTCCAAGTGTTCCAAACACCGAAATGCCAGAAGTGCCAAAACAGCTCAGCTAATTATGAAAGTCAGTTTCAATTACAAAATAATTGCTAAGATAATTGAGGCATAAGTACAGAGACTTAATTTTCACTACATGCACTGAAGAAAGTTTCATCTAGCAACAGTTCTGGGTTTTCTAACTTGCATGTGACTAAAGGAAGCAGTTTAAGATGAAAAAAACTCTGGTTTGCGGCAAAGGAAATTCAGTACTAGTCTTAAATTTTCACAGCAACACCGTATAGAACAAATGAATTTTTTCTATAAAGTGCTTTAACACTTGAAAGACTATAGCTATTTTCAAAATGCAATGTTATTTCTGCCATGTTTTTTCAATTGGCAGATATTGATTTTTTCTGCATGTTTTAAAACAATCTGTACCTTATTTAACCTATGTTATTTAAGCTTTCTGTGTTTCCCAGAACATTATGCCAAGGCATATTTCAGATTGACGATGAGAGTTTTATAAATGGTACTGTTGTGAAAATAAGAGTTAGTGTAATGTGTTTTGCTGTAATAGATTTTTGCTTTCACCAAAAAAAACCCAGAACAACACCAAACCACAACTTTCAACTTTCTGGGCCTCCCCTCACTCCACTTTACGTGATATATTAAAAAAAGTCCTTCTCCACCCCTTTTACTTGCCCAGCTTTGACTGTCACCCCTACAGCTGACAGAGGGACACTCTGTATTTTAGCACAGAGAATTCCTTTAGGCCTAGAAGATTATTTTGTACTTATGCAAGTCAGTGAAGCATGGTGAGGTTGTAACCTCCAAATATTACTGCAATCCTCTTGTAATGGCATAAAATGCACTTGTCACCACTAAAATTACTTTAAAAAACCCAACTCAGAAAATGCTACTTTTTTTTTCCTCAATGGGCTTCTCTATAAAGCATTGAAAACACACCCTGGAATGAAATGGATTTTGCTTATTTTTCCACCTGTTTTTTTGCCATTTTTCATGGCTATAAAATACCAGGGGGTCAGCCTTACATACTGACATATGACTTACTCACTTTATCCGTTTCCCAGCTTTGCCAAGAGTGCAAGATCCGTACTGTTAACCAAGAATTCCTCTTTGTACTTTCATTTATCAGACTAAGTCAGTATTTCATTAATATGTAAATGCTTGCAACAAGCATCAAGAAAAACCTCTCAGCTCAAACAGGTCTGACAAATGATGCAGAACTTTGACAAAGTTCAGCCCCCTGTAACATCATCATGTACTTGGAGAGTCACTGAGACTTTAAAAACTGCACCACTTAGCAAATGACACAAGCCATTGTAAAATCAGGTGCACACAAAACATTTAGATGCACATGCATTTGACCATGCAAAGAGAAACAATGAAGAGTCAACTAAAATCCTGTACTGGCCTTCAGAATTACAGTGTTAGAGTGAGACTCATAGAACATCATTTGCATGCAAGTCAACTGACTGTACTTACTTCCTTTATACACATGAATTTAACTGGAAGTTTGGTCTTAAGACATCTTCAGCTGAAAGGTTTCCCCCTCCAGCATGTGTTGCTGAACCCCAGCTCTCTCCCCTTAGCCTCTCATGTGCCAACACAGCCATTTGTGGAACCTTGCTCTAAACCACTTGTGATCTATTCTGCAACATCCCTCCTGCACCAGACAAAGACTCAGGGTTTCTGAGGGTTGTTTTGTTTTGAAATAAACCAGCAATAGATTATTTTGCACAGCTGGGGACAGGGAGTGAACAGGAATGATTGAGAGTTACTGCATCTTCACTAATCATGGCTTTGCAATAAAACTTAGCAATAACTATACTGAAAACAAATTTGTCCTCAGAAGGGAAGAGTCAGGTAAACAGAAAAGTGAAATAAAGAAGAGACCATGCAGGATAGTAGCAGGGTGCCAAGGACGACAGAAATGCCATTAGAAAAAAAGACAAGTGAAAAAGGGTGCGACACCAAAAAAGCAATGGTAAACTGGACAATATGATACTGAACAAATAAATAACTGCTGAAAGTTCAGTTCATATTCCAAAGCCTTTTGACACCATTGAGCTTCATGTAAAGCTCTTATTAAAAAAAAAACCAAAAACAAAAAACAAACCAGAACCACTGTTAATTGATTGTATCATCTAAAAGAATTATTTTTCCAGAGGAAATTTTCTACAGAAATTTAGCATGACACATTTTGTCACAGATCCAAATATGCATACAGCTTATAGAACTGCTGTATACCAACAGGTAAGAAAAGCTTTGGTCTTATGAAAAAGATGAGTTACATGACACCTACTGCCACAACATGCTTGACACCATGGTCACTGGGATGAGAAGCACTTGGGAAGTCACCAGGTGCACCCAAAGCTGGATCACTGCTCCTCCGAACCAGAAGCGGTGTGCCTGCAAGACAAAACAGAATTCAAAGGTTCAGGGATGCTAAATTAGCACAAAGGAAAGTTTCATGTGGTTAAATAAGAGAAGTGTGCAGCACTTAAATATAAGCTTATCTGGGGTAAGATCAACCTGGTAAATTACTAGATTTGATAGGGTTGTACCATTTCAGATTTACTTGGATAAAGAAATTATAACATTTTTACACACTGGTGTAATAGACCTCCACCCACGAGCAACCTAAATTAGGTAAAAACCGCTGACAAACAGGAGAAAAAGGCACCTCCTCAGGAAAAAAAAGAGACTAGTTGCATGTACCTGTGACCCCACGTACCGTCAAGAGAGTGAAATTACGATTATGGCTGTCAGTTACAATACTAATTACAGCGGCTGGGGCCCATGGCAGACATAATTGTTAGATCTATAAAAGGAGTTTGAACAGTTTTCTTGTTAGAGGCTAAGAAAGCTGGAGTGACTCTACCACATTCACCTTCAGCACAACTTAGTCAATACAGCTGGAATAAATACCAGCACCTGATGAGGGGTAACCAGAGAACCTAACGTTCTCAACCCTTCCTCACGGTGAGCTCATTTTCATACGTAGGTAATCCCTTCTATGCTCAATTCTGCAGGAAACCAGTAAGAAACGCACAAGTAAGACTTCAATTTGTGTCCTGGTATTAAGGGAATGCTTAAATATCAGAAAGTGAATATTGGTTTTTCTGCCAAGTGATTATCATCTTCATACCAAGAGCTATACATGTTTTTACAAGGAAGTTGAGTAGAAAGAGATTGATCACCAAATTCTGTGGGATTTTCCAAAAGTGTCAATAGGTCAGAATGAACCAAATCTCTCCACTCAAAATATTCTTGTTCTTCACATGAAGATGAGGAAAGATTTTATTTCCCTCTAGGTATATTTGGTAAGAAAGTGTATAAAAGCTAAATACAAGTTACTCCCTTCTTTAAGATAAATACTCATACCTTAAAATAAATTTTTCTGTGTATGAATAAAGTTTCTGGTGGCCTGTATCCAATCTTTTGTCTCTCTTCAATACAATAGTTTGAAAAAATATGCTGAAACATTGTTGTGTGATTCAACACAATTTTGTCACCAACTCCCTTTGACAAACATGAACAATACAGAGAAACTACTGAAAGCCCTTTGCAATGGTACCGTATTCGTAAAACTTTTACAACTCAGTGAGCATACTGCTCCTTACACTCTTCAAAGCCATCATCCCAACCTCTTTCCTCATTTCTGTCCTCCTTTTTCCAAGGTGAGAAATCCACAGTAACTCTAAGAGGGTACAAAAAAATTCCCCACAGTCAACTTAACAGGTCCAAGGTTTGAAGGGAGGGGGATGAGTGACCCTACACACAAAGATGACTTATATCAAGCTCATCCTTCTCCCAAAGCCAACACCCAGAAATTAGATTTCTCCTTTTTTTCTTAGCTGTCTTCTGCAATTAACTCCTCATTTCTTCCTCATTCCTTTGGCTGAGAGAAAGATGAAGGCTCCCAACTCTGTGACTGCTGGGAGACGATGTTTGTTCCAGGGCCTTCCAGCAGCTACAGAGCAGGTGAAAGAAGAGGTCTCCTGTTCCCCATCACTGCAGCACTTCTGTCCGCTCTCTGTATTGACTGCTTCGTCTTAACACATTCCCCATCCTCAGTTCTGAAGATCTCCTTTCACTTGCTTTTTGTCAGTGTTTTCCAAAGAAACTGAAATGAAATTTACAACTGTCTAAACTCTGAAACCGAAGTCTGCGGGAGAAGCAGGATTTTAGAGAATATCATTCTCCAGTATGGGAAGCTGGCCTTGCAACTATTTTCTTTCTTTTTATTCCAGCAAATTTTTGCCTATTGCCATGAAGAAATTAAATTTATGGTGCTCATCTGGAATGCTTCCCTACTTGCAGGAAAGAAACTGGACTTTTTGGCTATTTATACAATGTTTTCACTTTTCTCCCAGTATGTTGTAAATTTTAGGGTGCTACAAATGATTTTTGACTTGTAGAGAAGACCAGAGTCTATTTTCTTCATTTTAAAAATGTATTTAAGACATGTAACAATTCCTTGTACAGAAACATCACACGTCGTAACACCTCCGTGAAACAAGTCAACTGTAGTCTTTAGCTAAAATTATACAAAACAATCCCTCTGGCCCTTAATTTTTTACATGTGCACACCACAAAAACACAAAACAAAGCTTTTATTAGACAAAGATAAACTGAACCAAAATGTGCTTGTTAATAGGAGAAAATCCACAGCAAAGAGGAAGGCTGGATGAAAGAGATGAGAAGAAGTGGTACTGCCCCTCCTTTGCAGGAGAGTCTCTTATTCCCTTTCCTGAGACAGCAATTCTCAGCAGCTCCCGGAGCCAACAAACTCTGCCCTCACCTCCTCTGCGGCCCAGGCTGTTCCCTGCCACAAGAACACATTCCCTGCCGCTCGCTGCATTCCAGCCCGCGCCTCTCCCGTGGGCTCCTTTCCTTTTCCAGCCTTTCCTGCCTCCCTGCACTGCACACTCAGGTCTCTGGAAAGCAGGCACACTCCCTTGCATTCCCAAAGAGAACCCTCCCCACATCTACTGCCCCAGACTCTCAGGAGCTGGACCACGTCCACTGTCCACACATACCTTGATTCCATCATCCCCATCTTCCCCAGCCATGAACAGAAGGCACTGAAAAGCCATCAGTGTTACTGTTTATTACAGACGTGCTGCAGAAAATTACACGCATTTTCTTAAGAGATTCTGTCATCTGTTTTCTTCTGTCAGGAGATGGAATGCTGCATTTTTCCTTACAGCTTTCCTTTAGTCATGCTGTGTTTCCACGTTATTCTACTCACGCTCTTACATCTGTGCTGAACATTTATAACAACCAATGTAAGTTCAAACACAAAATCCATCTTTCCCTGAATGATGAGAGAGAAACTCCTTCCTGCATACCAAGTTGATCATAGAAACACATTTTTTAATAAGCACTACTATTTTGTGCCAGCGTAGCACTTTGTAATTTAAACTTAGGAACTCAGTTTTAAAAAACAGTTATCCTCATCTTGCAGCACTGCATCAGGAGTTCACAGACAACAAAAACTGAAACACATATCCAAAAATTTTTCTCATAATGACAGCCTTTAATCACTCCAGGGTGTACTTCCCATTCTTAAAAAATTTGCAGAGTACCTTTTATTATGGTACCACAGCACCTTCTAAGCACACATGTCAGCCTTATTCACAACATATAGGTTTAGATAAAGCTGATGAGGAAAAAGTCATGTAGTTGTCCTTGTTTAAAGTCTATCACTTATTTTCAACCAATGTAGATCAATCTTTTCTTTTTGCTAGCATCACCTCAAAAACTAGTATCTACACAGACTCATGGTTAACAATATTTTCTCTGAACTCTTATGTTTTGGAAATATTTTTTTTTAATTGCAAATATGGTTGAAACAAGCATATGGTAGAAACCACACTTAGATTTAAATTGGTTGCATTAGGGAAGAAAAAAAACCACAAGAGAAATTTCTGCCATTTGTGTACAATTAAGAAGTGAAAACTTTCATCAACACAATGGCAGAAGAAACATCTCCATGCCAGATGTAACCCAATTGTATCAGTTTGTTTTGCCAGTTATTTCAATTTCACCAAGAAGCTGTACACAGACATGAGCACACACCATGACCAGCAGTGTGCTCTGCCTTGCTGAAGCCCTCTGGCAGCTCAAAAATCAGCATCTGAGGTTAGGAGGGCCCTGACAAACTAGAAGTGATGCATTCAAGAATACTGTGCAACTGCAGGAAAACAAAGCAAGGTTTGATTTCAGGACCTGAACATGGTCAGGGGAACTCTGGAGCTCCACCTGCCCCTAAGATCTATGGGGCTTCAAGGCTCTGAGCTCTGGCATCAGATTTCAGACCTATATTTAGACAGCTGACTACCACTCAGTACGACTGATATCACAAAAAAATATTATTCCTATTCTTCCTTAATTTCACTCATTTGCTCTAACATCTCTTTGCTCAGGCAGGCAGAATCCACCTCCAGCCTGAAATCCCTTTACTCTTTGAGATTTAGGTTGCAGGTTGCCAAAAAATGCTGAAGACAACCAGACTTTATTTCCCACAAGAATTTTTGGCAAGCTGAGCTATCTATAATGCCGTCAAATCACGTACTAAAAATCGATTTTAGCAATGCTTTGGATGCAAACACTCTCAGATGATTTTTAGGTAAGCTGAAAAACCAAGGAACACAGGAAACACGAGCACAGGTGTATTGTTGTGCTACTGCATCAGTGACAGCTTACATTCTCTGCAGTTCGTTGGTTTACTTTTCTAGGTAACAGGGAAGAATTATTCTAGAGCAGAACTGAAGACACACTTGGACAAAAAAATAAAATTTCTGCCTCTGTAAGTTGGCAGAAAGAGATTTACAATAAATCACCTAGGCAGTAAAGTCATAATTTAAAATTCTGCTCCTGAATATAACAATGCTGACTGTGATGGGAAAAGAGCTGTCCATCAAGTGTGTATCAAACTATCAGCTGCTGCAGGCCATACCAATGACAATTACTCTGCTGCCTGCTTCCAAATTACCCCTGCCTGGACAGACAGACAAATTTTCTTACCTGCAGATACCTTCAAATATTTTTTCAGAGCACCTTCTGAGCAAATCACATTTCTAGTCAGTTGAAACAAAACACCTAAACATTATATGCATACACACAAATGTAAAATTGCACCTCTAGCCAAGAATTGTCCATGCTGAAGAGCTCTGAACAGACACAAAACAAACAACTACCGTTTATACTGAGAAGCCAAAACTGCTTTTAAACTGGTCTTGTCATGAAACAGGTCAGGCCCTGGAAACAAAGTTACAACACGCTTTTAATTTATATTTAAATACATAAAAGATAAATATGTATGTCCCTTTTTCTCCTTTTTATCAGACAATTTTCACATTAACAGGCATATAGACAGTTCTTCCAGTCAGCACTTTTTGAGAGCACTGAGCAGTCAGTGTGTGTAAATCTGGTCGCACTCAGATATATTGCTTACCACCACATGAGGCATCATGGAATGGTTCTGCCACTGCTTCAAAAGTAGTTGACTCAGGCTTGTACATTCTACCTTGTGATGGCACTGCACAGCTGTTTTTTATTTTTTAAACATGCACTGCTATGATGGTGTGACTTCTATGTTTAAAGCAAACTCAAATTGCTTATAATAGCACTATCAATACAATTTCAAATCTACAGCTGTGCTTCCCAACGCGCTCAGCGCACTTCTTAAATTCCTCCGGATAGAAGATTAATGAACTAGGATGGTATAAGAGTGAAGACGATTTACATCTATAAACAGGGGAAAAAACAGTTCCTGCAAAGGCTGTCTTTCACACATCAACCCAGCACTAAGTACTGCCCTATCAGTCCAAATGAGGTGTGATTTTCCTTACAAAGAAAAATGAAAGCAATGTCCTAAAAGTAACACTCAGAAATGGCTTTAAACAGATATTGTTTTGGCGTGATATTTTTCAGTTCCAGTTATTTTAAAAAAATATTTTCTCTGGTTGCATTGTTATAATGTATCAGTATGACGCACAAGAACTGTTCTCTCAGTCTTTATGACCAGAAGGGAATTTCTTTGCTGTTAACAGGGCATAATGAAACAACTATGGAATGTTTACATTTACAGTTTTTGCAGTTTCAAAGATGGACATGTAAGAATCACCTACACACGTTATTTCAGCCATAAAAATCCTGTTTTCAGGATCAAAATCCACATCCATACGATATGAAGTTAATAATTTCTCAAGGCACTAGGACATATCCATCTACAGAGGATGTACAAATAATGCTGGTACTTTCTTCCCATTCAAACATTTTTCTCAAAAGAGATTCCAGAAGGACAGGACTTGAGTTTGGGTCTTAACCAGGTATTCTTTTCTTGCACTTAAAGTCAAAACACATGCCAGATACAGAGTGATTTTAGAATCTTCTGACCTCTATCAACACAGTGCTCCTATTATCAGCTCCTCATCAGACAGGGAGCACCCCGACTTACTGGAGTCCAAGGAACACCATGACTCTGCTCCAGAGGATCTTGGCTACAGGTACCACATAGAAGAGACTGGGTAAAGGGGAAGGAGCTACAGCAGAGTGCTGGAGCAAGGATCAATCAGCTCACAACAGGCTGTTGTGATTTTTTTTTTCCCACTCAAACTCAAGCAAATTGTGCAACTCTTCCATTGCTGGGCAGACTGGTCAGGAGTTTTGTGAAAACACACTGGCTGTTACAAAAGAGAAGCTGTACTTTTCAGTATGAGCCATGTTTTTCTTTTATTCTTGTACAAGTGAAGCATCCTCATGAATCTCAGTATTTTCTACTACTGATGTACATCCAACAATTTACATCTTTAGACACAAGATTAGAAGTTACAGCCACTTCAAGCATCTTATGTTTTTCAGTTACTACTTTGGGGAGAAAAAATGTGCTACAGTAGAATTTCCCTACACACAGGGGGTTACTTTGGTTTTGACTGGGGGGGTTTTGATTGGTTTGTTTTGGGGGGGCTTGAGGTTCGGGGGGTTTTGTTTGGGTTTTTGCTTTGGTTGCTTATTTTTTTAAGCTTAATATCCCTCCAATGGCATTCAGATATCAAAAGAAACAGAACTCCAGATATACTCAAAACACAAGTTGTCTTAGTCATCCAGCTTGCTGAACACAGCAAGAAGTATTCATCTTCTTAAACACATTGGGTTTTTAAGCAGCATATTACCTGTAGTTACTGAATTTAAATAAATCATTTCAGTGTAATATATCCTATAAGGTTTTAAAACTAATAGATCTTAGACTCTCGCACCTTATTTTTATTCGCAGATTGAAAGGTGAAAATAAGTATTTCTTCTGTTTCCATTCCCAGCCCATTTCTCAACTTCAAATGAAATACTTAATGAACTGTACTAGTTGAATAAACTGACACAAAGAAAATACTCTGTGCACCTGCAAAAGAGGCCATGCTGCCAAAAGCTGGTTTAGCACTTCAGCTAACATCAGTTACAGGTGCTTATGCAGTCACTTTTCCACGGTTCAATGATTTAATTTTCTTTAAAACTTTGGCAGCTAAACTGTACAGCTTGAATATCACTTTGGCAGCATTTTATTGCAAGTAATAGAGCTGCAAAGTAATTTTTTGAGTATTTTAATTGTATTTTAAAGGATGATCACAAATTAGAGCATTAGTAAACATTTCTGTAATAATTACATATGACTGGTGTTTTTCATAACTAATTTAAATTAAGAACCTTTCCTGCTTTGATGTTTCTATAAAAAGAGATGTCTAACTCTTGCAGATGTTCTTATTTTCTGTTCTGGTCATGGTAAACTAGTTTTAGTCTTAAATTTCAATCTTGTTCCTGCCAATTTTCAAAGATAAAATAGTGAAACCTCTTGAACCAGAAACTTTCTGCGAGGTTGCAAGGAATAAGGTTGTAAGAGGAGCTATACTGGGTGTACCTCACCCAATATCCTTAATCTAACAGTGGTAGCAGAGACTTCTGGGTAGGGAGAAAGCCTAAGAGTGCTGTATCCTACCTGTTTGCAAAAAATAACCTTTGAAATATTGCCAAACCTGTGTGGCATCTAGACAACCATATTTCAAAGACACTGATGAGCCACGTCCTGTGAATTTATCTAATCCTATTATAACTCATCAATTTTTGATGTGTTACATCAAAAAATTTCTAGTTTAGTTGAACGCTTCATGACAAAATGCGCGTAGGGTTGTTTGGTTTTGCAACTTGTTGAACAATAGTTGTGTTTGATACTTGAGTTTTTACATGATGAGGAAATTGAATAATAACTTCTTATTGATTTAGTACCTTGAGATCTTTAGCTGAAGTCCCAATTGTTTTAATTTGAACAATTTCCAACTATCAATCAGCCAGGCTTAGGAGGCTTGTTTTCCTCCTGAAATACACATTTCGCCATATTGCCTGAGAGCTAATACACCCAAATTCTGTGCAGAATTATAAACAGACACTCTCCTCTGTCTTACTCAACACTAGAGGGTACTGACAGAGACTGCACTACGGTTTTGAAGTATGATATCATACTACAGCCTTTCAAAACCTTCAGCTGCAAATACTTATCTAAGTGGGTTGGTCTTTTCCTTTTTAAAAGTTATTACCTCTAAAACCAGCTATACATCATAATATAAAAACACCAAGAAAATCATCAAATCCCTAAGAATTCCCTAAAACAGACAAAATCTGAGTAAAAGCACTGACATCAAACAGTGTGTGTCAAAAAGCACCGTTGACTTTCATAATGGAATTTATTCTATCATTTTAAGTCCCATTCATTACCTTCCCCAAGGCAATAAAAGGCTGGAAATCAACATCCCACCTAGAGAGCTACTGCAGAAAACTGTCTAACTTGTGATGGAAAAACATTTTTCTCTCTAGTTAACATATTTTCATGAAGATACCCCTCTTACTCCAAAGTAAGGCATATTAAACCAAGTGCAAAGGGAATAGAGACGGGCAGAATAATTGATGAGGAACAATCTTTGGGGAAATCAGAGGCACAAGGGCTATTAAAAAGAGAAGAGATACTTTGGTAACAAACTATGCACATAAATTTATTACCTACCCTAGCACTAAATTCCTGGGTACAGTGAAAGGAAGGAAAGACTGGCTTTTTTGTAAACAGGCAGCTCAAAGACAGAAAAACACTCGGAATTTTTATATACACCTTTACAGAAACCATTACCGTATTCTTTTGCTGCAATACAAAGATAAAGCAAAACTCATTTCCATGTATCAAGGACAACTAAATAAGACCAAGCTTAAGTCATGAGGTCAAAATATACCAGACTTTCCCTCTGACTGAAATGAAAAGTTATCTTCAAACCTTTAGCTTGCCTGAGAACAGAAACCATTTGTTTTAGAAATGCAAGTAGACTTGAATTATCATCACAATTCTTTTAAAGCAGATTACACTGGATGCCACAGAGGAGAAAAATCTATCAAGTACAGTGTCATCCTCCCAATGCCCATGGCAAATGGCAGAGAACAACACTTGATATCATTACTCTGAAAGGAACCCTCCCGTGCAATGAAACAGAATACAGCCATATTTCCTTAAGGAAATCAGCAGTATTCCCTCAAACTACAGAAAACAGCACGTTCTTCCATAATGCATTTCTTCTGAAATGTACCAATTTCAAAACGCTAGTTTTTCCAGAATCTTACAGGAGAAAATTGTTACTTGAAGGCAGTACACTCTATGTACTGATAAACATCAGAATGCTCAGCCGATAAACTGATGTTGCAAGATTAAAAAGAAAAGAATGGCTTTTATGCAAGAAAAACTGTCTTTCCTACTCACTCTTGTATGCTATATATAAGGCATTAGCAACATTTGGTTTATCAGATTAATAGTTTCACATTGTATGTTTTCACAAATTTAAAAAATACATAATAATGCGGTTTCCTCTGTATTTAAAAACAGTCTGTGTATCTGTAGTATCTCAACTCCAACTTGAAAGAGGACTAATCAAATATATGTTGTTTAAAATGCCCCCAAGCCTACTTACAATGCTTCCACTTCAAAGAGGATGAGAAAGAAAAGGAATTCTTTCCGAGCTCTGAAGTTACACAGATATTGTCAACATCCGTACCCTGGAGGTAACAATTTAATCCCTGTCAGGCCTATCAGGGCAGACACTTCCAAAAACTCCTGGAAGAAACCTTCCCTTCATTCCCTTAGACTTCAAACTAAGACCCTGCCAATGAAAGCACCTCTGCTGACTGACTTAGCAACCCAAACACACCAGGCAAATCAAAGTTAAATGTTTTAAACAATCCCACAAAGCACAATTTAAACTAGAGAAACCCCCCAAACCACAGGAATACATTAAGCTAATTGAATATATTCTCTGTCTGAAGCACCTTCAAGGCAACTCTGCAAGAATGCAAAGTAAGCTTTCCCAAATGTCAAAAAGACATGGCCAGAACACCACCAACTGCATCAAAAATAGAAAATGAAAACCTTCTAGGCTACTACTCTTATTATCCTGTACTAACTGGCCCTTCTGAGGGTTGAAGCATTCCCAGAAATCTGTTTTCAGGGAAAAAAATGTTCACTGAGAAGAAACTACATCAAATGTCCAGAACCAAAAGAACTGACCGCTCAAAAGCACAAAAGCCTGCATATAGCTTTAACTCCAACTACCATTACCATTTGTAAGCTTATTTTAGGAGACAGATTGTAATTAATCCATCATTCCAACCATTATTTGCACCCAAGTCTTCCACTTGCCTAGAACACTTATCAGGTGTGCAGTGAAAATCTCAGAGATTTGCTATAAAACAAAGTCATGCAAAATTTGAAACACTGAAGTAAGAGCTTTCAGTGGGAAAACCAAGACACTGCTCTATTCAACAGTGAAAGCCTGCAAAGGAAGGAGTTAACTCCCGTAGTTTACAAGAGCATTTTTTAACCTGCTATCAATAACTGTAAAAAGGAATTATTTCTTTATCCAATCTTAACTTTAAGTGAAGTTACTAGTTTACACTGGTAAAGGTATCAATCGATTAAGAGCATAATTTTATTGTAATAGCCGACAAGGTAATATAATTGTCTCTCCTTCCAGACTGTATTCAGAAAACAGCTTCAGGATTCTTCAAACCAATTCCCAAATACAGGGAAAATGAATAAATAAAACAACGGACCCAAAAATAAAACCATCACGGAGATGCCTACTTTAGACCTTACTTTCTCCATACCTTAGTATTCAAAAGCAACAAGTATCTTTGAATACTGCCTGCCTTCCTCCAGGCAAAATCCTGACTACGTAACACCAAGGAGATGAGCAAGACAAAAGCAACAACTAATTTTGCATGTACTCAACCATCATTTACCAAATGAAGCAAACAAAACACTGAGCCAGTCATGAGGGCATTTCCAGCTCAGAGTGACTTGTCCGTAAAACGGATCCTCCATAAATAAATTAGTGCTCTCTCCTTCCTGCCCATATGGACTGGAAAGGAAAAAACAAATTGACATAATGAAAATAACTCCCCTCTTCCTGTTCCACGAGCTACCATATGGGGAAAACCACTACTAAATAACAGTAAACTATGAGGTGCAAAAGGAAAACAGGAGCACTTCTGGCACGCTTACAGGTGCACAGAAAATTACAACATGGTTTATGAGGGCCATAATCTTTCCCTGGGATGTGTGTTACCTTACACTAACCATGGGCTGAAGTCATGCAGCTACAAAGCATTCAACACACTGTGATTTCACTGTTCATTGCAGGGTTCTGTCTGTACAGTTTTATAATTAAGAAACACGGTACAAAAAAATGCAAAGAATTTGCAATAGTATTTCAGGTTAGAGATGTTGAAGTTTACCTCCAATACAATTTTCAAATGTACATCAGCTATTTCAGCATTTAGTTGCCTGCATCATTCTTTGAAAACTGTTGTCATGGCCACATTATTATTGTACTCTGGGAAATTCTGCTCACAAGAAACAGTAATACAAGACAAGCTCTGCTGCCATCTTAGCAACTGTCTCAATACTCTCGTATCCACAGAAATAACAAAATCAGTAGATCAATTTCTTCCCTGTTTCAAACAGCTGCCTGAACACATTAAACAGTTGTGTGCTTCTCTAAATTTTGTGATATATCTTAGCAGGTGCTTTATATTATTTGTATTGTAGCATGAAATGTTTTCTTACCCAAGCACAGATTCTGTCAAATTGGGATTTTTGCCTTTTCACTACTAAAAGACACCGTCAGAAACAGCACCTGATAATCCAGTGATGTGGGGCAGGGAGGAAGGCACTTAAATATCTTTGCACCCCACCTCGTGTTATAGACACAGAAGATGTCGTGTCCATGAACACTGGAAGCCTTCCTGCGTTTTTCTTAAATACAAGAACCCACAACTGCACCTGTTTGGGAACAGAGCTAGCTTTAAAAGTAGAGCAGTGTTTATTTCAGGGAAAAGAAAACAAATAGCTGAATAATTTCCTGAACTGTTTTAAGGAGATATACACTAAGAAAGCAATTTGATATCAAGTAAATTAAACCTACTTTTTTGCTCTAAAATTCTGCCAATATATGAAAACAATGTGAAATATAAGTTTATTTTAGCTTTTGAGTCAACTACAAGATTGTTTTTACTCTGGCTCACTTTCAGAGTTACAGACAATAAAGGGAAAAATAATGGGTAACCAACTACATCATGGAAAATCTATGATTTCAGACAGTCAAGCTGATCAGAATTCTAGAACAACAAAAGAAAAAGACCCTCAAAGAAGTAACCATACAACAAAAATACCAAAATGTAAAATTATTGCCATCTCTATTTAAACAGCAAGGGCTTTAAGATTTGGTACAATATACAATTAACCTAACTAGGTCACATACACAATTTATGAAAGACAGAAATGGTTTAAGGCTGTATCTCATGTGCCTGTTGTAAGCCAGTGGCAATTCTCTCATGTCTGACAAGAGCAGTGTTTAGTTTCACGTGCTTACTAAGCACCAAGCACTAAGTATTTCACAGGCAGATCATTAGGCAGACATTATTTCCACATAAAACCATGGATCTGATTTTGTAAAATATAAAACATCCAATAGAAATTAAGAAGGCAAAATTGTTCCACAATCTGACAATTCATATAACAATGAATTCCCTGCCTTTCCCTCCTAAAAGCATTCTGGGAAAATATTCAGAAAGGTAAGTACATGATAGTTCTTGAAGCACAGCTCTACTATGGAAACTAACACTTTTTCCCTACATATATTTTCAACCACATCCTTGCTCCCAAAATAAGAACAGCTTTATAAATAAATATTATTTATTTCTGCTAGCAAGTGGGAGTCAATTCAATAATTAGACAGGAAGCCAGACTACTGTGGTTCATGCATCAATGATATTGATGCAACCAAACTGCCCTTCTATTTCTTCATTTACTTTTCAATTTGCCTCTAATGGAAATAGCCACATAATTTAAGGCCCAGGGACTTGTACACAAAAGACAAAGGCAAAAATTAAGTCCAAAGAATTGTAAACCATGATGTAAAATCCAGAAGAGAAAACAATTAAATTTCAGAGCACAAACTAAGTTACAGGACTAACAGGTAGAAAAATCTTTCCTGTAAAATAAACCAATCTGAAACAGAACTGATGAGACAAGCCCACTACGTTTATGATCTCTTCTTTTAAAAAACAAGCACCATTTTAACTTCAAATATATGTTAGTATTGCACTGAAAACAAAACAGAACCCTGACTGCTCTTCCCACATGATATTTCATCTTCATGCTCTACAGTAGGATTTCATAAATACTAGGAAATTGACTATGTGGTAGCTTACTGATGAGCTCAAGAGCTTGAGCACTTATTAACTGCTTTACATAAAATTGTGTGAAGCTGAAGTACTCCTCTCTCCAACCCTCAACTTATGTAGCAACAGTGTGTCAGACAAAACACTTTTTTTTTAAATAGTGCTCAGAGGTATTTGGAGAACAATCTCTACTTTTTGAAACATGCAAAAATGTGGTAACAGCGCAATTTAAAAACAGGCAATAAATGAAGTGGCAAAACTTTTAACCACTGTACCTTGAGCTACAAGCTATTCTGTATCTCATGCTTGCCAACAAAGACACACAAATACATACAAGTTATGTCAATAATAAGTCTTGTCTCAAGATTTTTAATGATGAGAAATTCCTGTGTTATTAAAAATGGAAAAATATTTTTCTACTTTAGAACATAGAAAAAAGCAGATATGATCCATTAACACAAATTTTACTCTAAAAATTCTCATGCAGATGAACTTTAGAATTTTCTACAGCAGGTACAAAAATGAGCACAAACTTCTGTTAGAAGTTACACAGCTTCATCCAGTGAACTTTAGTTGAAATTTTATTTTAGCTCACTGCTTTTATTAATTAGCCTTTTCCTTTAAAAGGTAATTAAAATAGACAAGTGAACATTCCATTTCTCAAATTGTAATCAGACTACTCCATGAGAGCAGCACAACTAGAGATAGTACTCCTACCCTTCCCCCAGCTGCTTACACTCAGATTTTATTGCCCAGCAGCTGGAGATTGCCAGCAGCACTCAGGAACTGGGCTGAGCTGGGCACTGCTGGGGTGCAGAGCAGGCTCTCCTTAGCACTATTCATTTGCTTTACAAGCAGAGTCACAGCACTCACCTTCAATCTGGTTTTGAAAGCTTCTGTATCCAGAACTTAGGTGGCAGCTCAGCCTACTCTCAATCCAGTAAAGTTTTTCAAACTGCTTTGTGTGTAACACACAGGACTCCAGCTGTTTATAATTGGAAACCAGTCTGAGCTCCTGGCCACCCTGGCACACAACAGGGCACCAGAGTTGCAGCAGTTCATGCAGTACCCTCTGATGGAAGAGGGAATTAAGCAGCAGCTTCTCCTAATCACAGTCTGCTCACTTGAAAGTCAGAAAGGCAAACAGGCCCAGTTGTGCAACTTCTTCAAAGGCAAGGAGCTGAGCTGTCTGCAACCAGCATATCCCTCTTCCCACCTCCCACACCCAAAACAGGGCACTAGCTTAGATAACCGGTAAAAGTACTTGCATACAGCAGTTTTACACTCACTGAACGCAGGTTCCTTAAAAAAAAAAAAGCTTTATTTTTTTTTAAATGACTGTGCTATTTGAAAATACTAAGCAAAAGTTTTGTCTTGTGTGCTCTCAAATACTATGACAGCTTGTCAGCAGCTCCTGGCCCAGCAGAGGACACCCCCAAGAATCACACTATGTGCCAAAAGGAGTTGTCAAAATGCTTCTTGAACTCTGTTGAGCTTGGTGCTGGGGAACCTGCTCAAGTTCCCAACCAGCCTCTATGTGAAGAACCTTATTCTAATATCCATTTTAAACCTCCCCTGACTCAGCTTCATGTCATTCCCTTGGGTCCTGTTACTAATCACCAGAGAGATCACTGCCTGGTCCTCCAAGTCCCCTCACAAGAAAACTTTAGACCACAATCAGTCCTCATTCTCCTCTTCTAATTAGACCTCAGTCTGCCCTTTTCCAGGCTGAACAGACCAAGTGACCTCAGACACTCCCCACATGGCTTCCCCTCAGGGCCCCTCACTGAGCTGCAAGGCAAACAATAGGATGTTTAAAAAGAAAAGAATCTTTAAATATATAAGAGTGGATTACAGACATACACAGAAAAAGAAAAATTAAAGAAAAACCATACACGATATACATACCCAGTTTTAGGGCAGAAGGAGTCACTTCAATCTCACCAATGGGCTGAAAGGCAGCCAGCTGAGTTGCTACCTCTGTCTCAAAGGAGTCTGGGCTATTTCTGTCTGTCAAATTCCCACTGGTGCCATCAGTTTTAGAGGGAGTTTCTTGTTCATCATAAACGGCAATCAGCTATCAAAACAAAAGATAATGTAGTTTGTATATTTCAAGTATTTCCAAACTTCATTCTTTAAAAAAAAACCAACAAAACAACAAACTTACTTTTCCTTTAAAGTACAAAAATAATGATCTTATTTCTGAACAGCTAACAACAAACAAACAGATTCCAGAAAGCAGAGACATTTGTGTTTAGATACATTGACTTCAATATGACTTAAGTATACGCTTCAGCACTGCCCTGTGCTGACACACATTTCTCAGATGCTACCATTAGTGAGCATTTTACATTATTTCAAAACACTGAAAGATGAGCATGTTTAAAAACACAGAACAGCATTTAATTCTTGGGGGTAGAGGCTGTTATTAAGTCTAAAAAATTTTAATGCTACTGACTGACATGCCGCACAGGGGTAACCCAACCGCAGAAGCTGCACTGAGCAAGTAGATGCATGTTTTGTTTCTAAGAACACAACAACTACATTTCAAGGACAAGATCCATCCAGCACAATGACAGAGCATGAGGCCTCCCTCGCTGTCTAGCCCATGTCTCTAAGGATGAAAGTTTTTTGGTCCAGCACAGCACACACACCTCCAGCACTTCTCTACCCTCCACAGATCTGTCCCTTCCTCCCACGTTTCTGAAAACCATCACTCAGTCCCTGGCTCTTACACCACTCCAGGCACACGGGAAGGCTCCAAACTCTGCTGTCCAGGGTCACACCAATGTGGCCATGAAAATGATAGAAACCACCAGAATAGTTATTTTTTACCTCTGTTAACCTGGCCTTGCACAAAGATCATCCTTTTGGTCTCTACTAATAGAAAGTGATCAGACAGTGGTGTGCAGCCTCATCAAGAAGTGACTCACACACATGTAGCTGGGTGTAAATTGTATTAAAGCTCCAGGAAAACAGTTAAGCATGTTACAGCTCTGGGAAAACAAACCAAAATATGATTGAAATGAAATAGAAGACAAGATGTTTGCAACTCTGGGATGCTTGGCACTCCAGAGTCCTCTTAAAAAGCAGAGGAGTTAGGAGCATCAGTTCAAGTGGTTTCCCTACCTAACCACCTGACATGACAGCTCTTGTGCCATTTAAATGGCAAACACTTTGCCTAAGGTGCTCATTTATTTTACTTTTTCTGAACTCCTTCAGATTATCCTATTGTTTTCCCAGCTAATCATGAAAAATCCCACAACACACACCAGTGGTTAGGTGACATCAAGATATACACAGAAATAAGTTTAAAGGATTGATTTACTACTTTTGATCTCTGTGTTACTTTAAGGTATGCATACACTCCCTCTTATAAAAATATGAATACATCAAACCTCTTCTGACACTTCCAAGAAGTGTCAACAATTATATCCCATGAAAAACAGTATACTGAAACAAGCATTTAAACAAACTCATTTGCCCAAGGGAAGAAATGAATGTATGAAGGAAAAGGAAAGAAAAATCCTGAAGTGCTTCTAAAAGGAAGACACTGACATTTTCAGGTCTTCCACTCATTTATAATTTGGTTGCTAGAAATGTGTCAGCTCATATTTACCAAGGCACATTTCAGAGACACACAAACCCCTTTAAATAATTAGGTGGAGAACTTGCTCTCTTTTTCCAATTCTGTTTCCTTTCCATGGCCATACAACCGAGTTTTTACAACATACAATTTTTACTTGTCCAAAGCATATAAAAAAGATTCACTCCAGTAACAAGGACAATTCTCTTTGTAGTTTATTCCTGCATAACATGTAAAGTACCCAAGTGTTCACACTGCATTCGTTATGTCCCAAAATTACATATAGCCAAAAAGGCTGACTGAGATCCAGATACGAACAGATCGCAGCAATTTTCTCCAGTACCAAGAAAGAACAAATCAAAACCCCCATCTTATTGTATCTTTCCTTTGTTTCTAAAATGATTGTTCATGTTCCTGCTATTATGGCAGCTCATCCTGATTCGGTAAGTTCCACCAGCATTCTACACCAAAAGGTTTGCTTTCTCAGTCTCACTTCTGCTGTGGAAATTTAATTTCTGTGAAAGAGGCTGTTACTAATGAAGAGGAAATTGGAGATTGTGTAAGACTGTAGCACTGAAAGCACTTTAGGTAATAGCAGGATACAAAGTTCATTTGAGCATGCACAATGTACAATGGAATAAATGGAACTCAGTTGTGATTTGATGGGAACAACTGAATTCCTCAACCAGACCAAGCTGAGCTTCCCCTTGGTTCCACACCATAGAAATCATATTAAATCCTAGATTACTTGGGAATATTCTACACTTACTGCCCCAGGATGTTGGAGAGGTGAAAAGTAGGAATAGGTTAAAAAAAAATTAGACAAAGTCTAAATAAAACACCAGGAAGAGCAGTTAAGCAGATAGGTACAAGCACTGCCTCAGTCTCAGAAACCTCCTAAACATGTAGTGGTATAAACCAGAAGGGTAAACCAGAAAAAACTGATGCTATAATTACTCTACTTTGATGTGCTTTCTGCAAGTATTTTCCACTTGCCTGGTCACAGGCAGAGACCAGGGCAGCAGCCAGATTACATCACATACAGTGGTTTCTAAACACCACATCTTTCCTCAGTCCCCTAAAGTTCAAGTGAATTTTGTGCAGAAACGGGAATATAAAATCATTTTAACAGGTAAGTCAGATCACAGACTCCCAACACTGTGAGAGAGATGTCACCTTTGTGCCAGCCCCGAGAGGCTGACGGCCTCATGGCCACAGTGCAGCAATTTCCCTGCATCCCTGGCAAGGCTGCTCCTGCTCCTCACCCTGCCACCTGTCACCTCTGCAGGGCAGGTGACCGTGTCCCCACAGCTCCTTTCCAAGGGCCCCTCAGTGCAGGGACATGGGTGGTGGGCGCTGCCCCTGAGGGCGGCCTGCATTCAAAGGCCCTGCCCTGCAAGAGCCCAAAGGCATTAGCAGTGCCCGCCCCACCCACAGAGGGCCCAGGTTAAAACACAGTTTTGATTGCAATGACAATATCCTTATGTCACCAGGGTCCCTAAAGCACCTGCCCTAGCACTGGCTGACACTGCCCAAGAGCTGAGGTTACAAATCAAACTCCTTCCTCGACACCTGCTCACAATGAGCTGGGTTCAGGCAGGCTGAGGGGCAGAAATCACCCCAGATCTTCTCCTTCTGTGGAAGGATTACAAACAGCTGATTTGATGCTTCTGTCAGCTCTGCCCCTCCGTTCACCAGCCAAGAAGATTCAGCACATGGAGACACGCTGGCTCCTCTCCTGCCAACCCCTGCAGCAGAGGCTGAGAAGGAACGACAGCGCTACACCCCTTGCCAACTGTGCCCACACCAGCACTGTGCTTCCACACTCTGAGCCCGAGCAGACAGGGCACAGCTGCCAGCCAACACCTGCAATACAGCCTGGCAAACAGCTGGAGGGAGATTCCACCTGGGCCAGACCACAGAGACCCAACAACTGCCTGAAAACACAAAGTCTCTTGCTGCTGACATTCTGTGAGTGACTTCTGAGAGAAACCCACAGTTCCTCAGTCTACACCCAGGCACTATTTTGACAGATGAAAAAAAACGTGAGGAAAACCTACTTCTTAACAGTATGGAACACACCAGTAATTAAGTAACATGATCTAAATTCTCATTTTTTACAGAGTGTGGAAAGGAGATGCTACAGTACTGCCTGTGGAGGTAGCAAAGATGTGATGCCTTTCCTCCCAAGTGAAATAAACAGCCATTTGTTTTCCAAAACATCTCTTTGGGAGAGAACTCCTCAGGATCACAGTTGCAGAAGCACCTTATCAGTAGCAATTCTAACATAAATACACTGCTAATCAATCAAAGCATTATAAATATCTGCTTCAGCCTTTCAAAGAGAATTAATACAATTAAGGTTATGTAAATTACCTACTCAAAAATAACTCTCCTAATTGACTTCTCATTTCCAGTATGGAAAATTCTTTAATTGGAACAGACTGCCAAAAATGTTCTGATTGAAAAGAATTTCAGGATGCATTAAGAAATCCCCACAAACATAACAATAAAACAATACCACTGCTTGCAGCACTAGTTAATTCTTTACCAGTTCAATGTTCACAAATACTGAGAATTCAGTAGGTCAGATGATTGGGGTTTTCTTAACATACCAAAAAATTACTGTAGACATTTGTATATTGTGCAATTTGTATAATTTTGTACACTTCCTGTAGTCACACATCTCTTTTTAAAAGGTTATTGAAAGAACATGAATATTTATTGCGAAAGATATATATATTTCTGTATAGGTGAAATGGTTCTACAACCATTATTATTGTTATTGCAATATCTATTAACATCCTACCAGTTACATAGAAAACGAATAAACTATCAAAATTTACTACTTAGCCATAATTTTTGGATAATGCTGATAATAATAATAACATTGACACAGTCACAATGCAAGGCAGCAATAACGAACACTTCAATTTCATTACCATTTTTGGTGATATCTTATTACAAGGCACTGTGATACAGCCAAATTTTAACTTTGTATGCTGCCCTGTGGCACAGTTCTTCCAATGCTTTACTGATATTTCAATTGCAAAGCCTGCAGAAAAGTAAAACAAGATTATGTACAAATGCTGTGGCTCCATTCCCCAACACACTCATTGGATTAAGATCCAGGCAAGTGCACACTGCGGCCGTGGGGAGAGACACCACACACACAACAGGCAGCAAAAGAGGTCCTTCCAAATTAATACTGCAACAGCTTTGTTTCAGTCCTCGCTAATTAAGCTTAATTAAACATAACTTCAGAGTTTCAGAACTCTAAAGAAAAACACCCTCACCTTTGAGCAAACAGCAGGGATTTAAGGCACTTGTTTGTTAAGTCAGAAACAGCTGACTTTACACTGCCCTAAACATAATTTTAACTAAAAGGTTTCATAATTATTTCTCTGCAAACTACACTTTTGACAACTAGATTATTGCTAATAAGGTTAAAACCTGTATATTTTACTAGCTTTTCTGTACTGAATTAGAAAATAGATACCACTACTTCCCTTCTGACCCCAAACACCAGGCATTTACATGAAGTACTAAGGAAGAAATGGCAAAATACAAGCTTGTTTGCAATTAAATTAATCAGCTTTCAATTACTGTCAGGATAAAATCACTAAGAGAAGTTCTCAGTCATAGGCTAGCATTGGTATATGATTGAAAAGATACAATTTTCAACAGCTGAAATTATATACTCAAAAACACAAAAAGCAATTAAATGCTCAACTTCTATTAAATTTTTCATTCAAGTTGGATAGAATTTTTTCCTCTTAATTTTTTTCCCACATTCAGTTTATCTAGATTCTTCTCTCACTTAGGGACAAATGGAGGCAGTAAAACTATGGATTTATTCCAGACATGTTTGTTTCCTGTTCAGGTACTCTCTGTCCATAATTCCAAATGCCCATTTAGGAAAAAAGACCTTTTTTAATCACATCTTTACTTGTAATGGCCAGTGCTCATGTAAAAATGGTTGTCAATTCCTCATAAAATAATGTGGCTAAAAAATTCTCCCTTTTTTGGGTTCATTATCAAAAGACTGTTCACAGAAAGTACCTGAATTTTAACAAAGAGCTGTCAGGAGGAGTGAATGAAAAGCTCAGTGACTATTTCATTGAGCTTCATGGAATAAGGAGAAGTGGTGGCCCAAGTTACAGCAGAAACTGATGTTCACCACAGGACCACATTATCTTGTTGTCTGGTCCCTCTGTTTGGGATCCGTAGGACTAATTTGGCATTTATGCCTACACATACATAACAAAGAGATACAAGATACACAGTGTCTCTACGTGACAAAATGATACCAGAAAACAGCAATGTTCAAAATAAAATTTAAAAATTATTTTAAAAATCAGATTTTCAATGAGTTATACTTTTAACTTATGCCCCCGAGGGGACAAGAAGACTTTACATCAAGGCAAGAAGACTGGGAGTAAAGTGTACCATATGTTGAACCAAAAAAAGAAAAAAGTATTCACAAAGACACAGCAAAAGATGCTTCAGAACTCCACAAACCAATTAATGTAAAATCAGATTTTATATATTCCTTATGAAAGAATACTGTTCAAATGGTTAAAAGATGAAAGCCTGGTAACAGTGCAAAATAGAACTTAGGTAATTAGGGTACCTCAAAATGGATGAAAGTGTTATTTAATTTTTCAATTTAAAACTTTCCTGGAGCTCTACAAGCTTTCTTCAATATTCTTTCAAGGTATTCTTCTGGTATACACTGATGAGTGTTTGAAACGGTCTTCTTGCATAATAGTATGTCTTGGAATTCCTTAAAATAAAGGCTGTCAAGGAAAAAATACCAATATACACACCATATGGCAAGCCTTCCTTCACACCTACATATGAAAACAAATTACAGATAGATTACATGAAAGCTATGGTGATTAGCTCATCTTGTTTACCTACATGCCAAGACGGCATACACCAAAGTGTCTTCCCAAAGACCACCTGACACTTTTCCTGTCCTTGTTATTCAGATTTTTTGAAGCTGTCCAAAAGCAGCCAAGAACAGAATCCCACTACACACATACAAACACAGGTAGCCTCTGCTTTGCACAGCTTCCGAGAATACAAAAATATTAATTAGGAAGAGAAGTAGCATGCCTAGCAGCTGCCAGCCTAGCTCAAGAAGCCAGCCCAGCTATTTCAGGAAGAAGGGAAAGGAGTTTTTGAAAGGTCATGAAAAAAAAAAATTACCTGATTGATAAACCCTTCTGTAATTCTTCTTCCTGTCCAACCTATTCCTCCGTGGCCACACGTGACTGTACTTCAAACAATGCAGCTGATTGGGTACTTAACGTTGATATTTGTGGCAAAGTTTGATGAGCCCTTCAAGCATGACTGAGATGTAATTTTTTAAGCCACTTAGTAACTACTTGAGAGCTGTTATGGAGATCCATAGTACAATACAGACATTCCTTGAGGGTTGACTTTGGGTAGCTTCCCTGGCAGATATAAATGCTAGTGCTAAAATGTCAAGGATTTATAATTATGATGGCGGATGCATAAAACACATAAAACAAGCCTTATTAGGGTTGATTGAAGTAAATATACCAAAGGACATTTCTCCTTTCTTCTGTAAAAGATTCATGTTCAATGCTATTTGTAGCCTGTCACACTCATTATGTTTTCATGTGAAATAGCTTCTGAGTTTTGCTAGATAACGAATGCCCTTTGCTTTTATTCTTGCTCTATCCAAGTGAAAAAAAAAAAACAAAACAACAAATTGAAGAAGGACTGTGGAATGCAAGACTGATTATTTCCTTTCTGCTAACTTGAAACTGAGTACTGTCACCTATACGGACTTCACAGAAGATGAGCTAATTTTGGAGAGTCTATTTAAAATGGCGCTATAAAACCACAGATTATTAATACCAAAGACTGCATTATTTACTAGAACCATGCTTGTCAAATGCACTTATTGGAATCAGTCATTGAAAAGGAAAAATTTACTGTGCCATGAAATAAGTCTATACTTAGAAATGAAAGTGACATCGTAGTTACTATATTGTGAGTAAGCAGCAATGAATGTTCACTCTCATAATATGAATTATAGCAACTTCATAACATGGATTTTACCTTAGAATACTACTTCAATGCTAAACTAACTGCTTAGTTACACAACAAATGCCACTGGACAGAACAAGCATCTTTGTTGAACGAGAACCTGCAGTAACTCTGGGTACACTAAACCACACACAGTGAATTGAGGCGGGGGTGGAAAGCCAAACGAGGAGCTGCTCCCAGTTCCTACTGTGGCACAGGCATTCCCACTCCTACTTTTAGCAGGCACCTTGCCTGGCATTCAGCAGACTTCCAGCGCTGACCTCTTCTCACACCTTTCCAGATGCTCTTCAAATAACCTTTGGATTACACAGGCATATGAAAATCTTCAGAAATTTAAACCAAAGTAAACTGTGGTGAAGAGGCATTATATGACTTCAACTAAGACCAGAGGGCATAACTACAATTTTTAGGAATTTACATGGTTCTCCATACTCCAGGCAATGATTCATGATGTTAAAAACCAATTTGTATTGAGCGCTTGAACCTTCTTATATTTTCAGATTCCAGTTTATGAAGGCTCACAGAACAATTTAGTTTGGAAGGGATGTCTGGGAGTCACTGCTCCACTCTTTCATTCAAAGTAGGGCCACACTGGTAGCACTTGGCTCAAATTTAAAGTTGACTCCGGCTGCTCAGAGCCAAACCAGTTTTTCTGCATCTCCAAGGATGAATATTTCACAAGCCTCTGGGCATCTGTTTCAGTGCTTGACCACCGTTGCTATTCCAAAAAAAAAAAAAAGTCTCTTAACAGAATCTTCCTCATAACCATTTAATGTCCATTATCTCCTCTTTTCTCACTGTCGACTTTCAAGAAGGTAGGGTGTAGTCTCTTCTACACTTCTCTTATCCTATGAAGTTCACTTACACTTTCACGCCAAGTCTCAAGTTCAATCCATGATCTTGCTGGTGATCCTGTGCCGAGCTGGCTTCAAATGTGTCAGAGTCTTTTCTTGCATCAAAGGAGACCAAAACTAAATACAACAGTCCAGCTGTGGCCTCACAAGTGCCAAACAGATGGAATTGCTTCCCTTGGCTACTGTCCTGAGTGTGTATTTAGGTTTGTTAGATGCAAACCTGAGACAAACCTAGAACAAATTCACTCTTTCTCATTGACTTGACAATATGCATCATGTGCAAAAATATTGTTTTTCTTTAGCCTCAATTACTCAATGATAGCTTACAAATTAGCTGTTTGTTTGGTTTAAACAGCTTTGATCTTTTTAGAGGACATTACAGGATGGGGTAATGGAACTTAGAAAGTAGAAAAAAAAAGGCAGCACAAAAAAATGCTTGAATTGTAAAACCCATCAGAAAGTGTAAACCCATCTGTACAGCATAGCACACACAACAACTTCCATTAGTTCAGACAGGCTTGATAAATCTTGGGATGTTGCCACACGTCATGCAGTTCTCACACTGTGTTTCTGTCTGTGCAGAAAAACACTTCAGTATTTACAACTGCCAAGAGTCCTATTCCTACTGATGCCTTGCTTAGTGAGACTGCATTATTTGGCCTGTCTCTGACAGTTTATATGTCAGGCTCTAGAAAGGCAAAAGTAAGCTTACAAAACTGGTTGTCACCTTGATGAGGAAAGGTCTGTCCCTAATGATAAACTAATGCTATCAGTCTCTCCTAGTTTGTTATTAATTCTGTCAATACACAGTATTCCTGGGCACTTTCTAGTGCATTATAATAAAGTATGCAGAGCCCTTTGGAAAAAAACTAGAAAATAAATACTTTTTGCCTTTCATACAGTGACCTCATTTGCAGCAGCATCATGACCCTACACACTTCAGTAGTGGAAGTCAGGTGACCTTGACCTCCAGCCATCATGTCTAAAGAAAGCTCCTAAACACCATGATGCTCTTGTGCATAAAATTTGAGACAGAGGAACATGAGGAGAGGGGAGAAATGTTTAAAAGAAATACAACAGAAGTATCAACAAATTCCTCAGAATGTATTTACTGATTGGCTAGTTCACATGAATTGTTTCACCATACTCATTAATAGAAGACTACAAAGTTAATCATTGTCACTCACAGAAGAATTGTGTTTTCTTTTTTTAAGGACAAACCAGTTTATGAAGACTACAGCAACTGAAGAAGAAACCTATAAAGTTATGCAGTCTCAGAAAATCAGGCAAAATTGTGAAATATTTAGGAACTTCAGAAGCGGTGCCATGGTTCCAAACACAAATACATATTCCCAAATGAATTACCAGAACAGAAGGGCAAAAAGAAATTTATTTTGACTTGACACTGTAATGCACCACTACTGTGAAAACAATGAAACTAAAAGTAACATTTCTAGAGATAGTCACATCCCTGGCAATAACAAAAAACCTTTCAATAAGAATTACTCATTTCAGCAATCAGTTCATAACAGACATCCTACTGCTGCCTTGCTCATTATACTCCTTAAAAGAATGCTCTACATATTACAAATTTCAGTCATTTTTTTACCTTAACATTAGCTGCCCACAGCACAATTGCATAGGTAAGTTTCTTAATTTCTTAGTAAACAAATTAAATGTTGACATCATGTCCAAGATCCATAGTAAAATTAAACATCTTAAGGATTTCTGAGTGATAAAACTTAGAATTCAACCGAACAAAATGGTATTTGCAAAGTTAGTAGCAGCTATGTATGTACACATCTGTGTTACGCACACCATGGACATGAATGTGTTTGCAAGTAGACAAGACATCACATAAATACGCTTCTAGTACACAGGGAGTGATCCTTGTTATCCATACATGAACACATCCTATTAAAACAGAATGCACAAGAAAAAAAAACACTCAAAAATTACAATAGTAATAATGTCCTTGTCCTTCCACAACAGGATAGGACCCAAAACTGTAAAATCAAAGCATATTTTCTGTAAGTGATATTATAATTGCTCACTAGATGGATTTTGACACAAACCTCATTTCTAAGGCTGAATTTCAATACCCTATTAAGTACACTGTTGAACATGTACTTGATGCAAAGTTTTGTGTAACATTTAGCTATAAAAATGTCTGACTTCAGAGCAAGGATTAAAATTATCTTAACATTTCTTAAGGACACTACTTTCTGCAAGAAAAACCTTGAAAGAAAAGGGAACTTATTTGTTTTGAATATACTGTGATATACTGAGCATTGTTTCTTACCTACCCTAATTAAACTAAAAATTTTTATTGGACAATAAACACTAAAGAATACATTTAGCCAAGATGTAGAATTCAATTAACCGAGTCCTATCACTCTGAATTACTGGTTTAATGTGATCCAAAGCTTTCTTTTTTGGGAAAAAAATAATCTTCATGCTTAGGGCATAGTTTAATTTTGATTACAGTAGTTTGAATATTCTGTAAAACAGTGATATGTCTTGGGAATAAATGACTTCAGACCATTCAAATCATTATTCAGAAATTTCAAATGTGATTTTTCAGAGAGAAGCTTGTTCATCCATTTTCCACTCCTCATTACAAATGATTAAATTATATTCATAAGGCAAAGCACTTTTATATAAAAACCCTCAAAGTGAATGATATACCAGGCTCCACTTTCAAAAGCAAGCTGAACTACTTAATAAACAACACAATGGGAAAGGCGTAAAATACTTTCAGCTAATAGAAAATTCTCCTGAATTTTTTCAGTTGTCCTTCATCTTCCAAACTCTTGAACATCACAAAGAGGCATTAAAACTGAAGGCAAACCACCAGCTCAGTATTTTGGGCACCTCCAGAAAAGTGATCATGGCTGTTTTCCTGACCTATCCATGTTGAGGTCTCACCAGACCTTATAACAAAGAATTGATGTTTTTGCAGCTTTATTGAGACTTCTTGAAAGGATTCACAGGAGAAACACATTTGCCTTCCTCACTGCCACATCACCTTGTTACCCAGCACTATTCAAAGGGTCTGAAATACAAGAATGTTTAAGTTGTTAGAAAAAGCTACCAATATTGATTCAGTTCTTCATCAACTTTTATGGAAGATTTTTTTTAAACATTTTTCTTCCAGTGTGGGAAAAGAAACCAGTACCACATTATGCAAATGACATTCCTGCTCCTCTGACTCAGTTCTTGCATGCTGATGGCTTTCTGCTCTTCTGCTGCCATGCCACACTAAGCATTCAGTCACCTCTTCCATATGAAAAGCCCCACTTTCATAATGGCACACTGCTCTGTGAGGCTTCTGAGGCTTTAGAAAACCCAAGGGGAAAAAAAATCCACACAGAAAAATTCCAGACAAGTTAACAAATATATTAGCTCCGCCTTGAATCCTTATCCTCCAGTCAAATTATTTTCTGTTCAAGAGACTATAAGTGTTTTTTCACAGTTAGCTGAAATCAAGTCTCAGGGGTTTCTATCCAATATAAGTTAAACAGCTTTTTATCAGTAATTCCCCCACATACACTGCAGAACTTGCCACTGGTCTTCACATAGGCAGGCCCCTGAAAGTACCTTTACTTCTGATTTAAAGATCTATGTGCCTTTAAAAAAGAAACCAATCCAAAACCCTACCTAGAAACGTACAAAAAAAAGCCCAAACCAAAACACCACACACTCCATTAGTGACGAATGGGAGCCATCCTGGCAAACCCCAGGATGTCCACTATTCACTCCCACATAAATTGGAGAGAGATGTTTAAGACAAAATAATTCCACTCCTTTCTCCCTCAGGTTGTACTTGAATCTAGAAGTTCAACCAGGCACCACACAGGCTGATGCTGCAGCGCGGTGCCCAAAGGCCGGGCTCAGTTTGGCTGTTCTCACTGGAGCTCCATGGCCTAACACTGACAAGGCCAGAACTGCATTTCTGACAGCCTGCCCCAGAAGGTCACTGCATCCCCCACCTATCCCTTGCACGCAGATTCAGGGACTTCAGAAAGGCTGAGAAAAGAAAACAACAGAAACTCATCTACTCTTCAAAGACATTACATGACAAAGTAAAATCTGCCAAATCTGCCCAATATCCACTGCATGGGACATATCAAAACAGAACTGAACGCTGTGCTCAGATAAAGGACTTTTTTTTCCTATGCTTTAACTTGGAATTAATTTTAAGTAAGTCTGCCTAACACAAGGGAAACACAAAGACATTATAAAAAATGTGACAAGGGATACATACTCTAAACAGAAGTTCTGACCATATTTGTGGTAAGATTTTTTTTTTTCTCTCTCTCTTTGCATTTTCCTATACATGCTGCTTAGGGTACATGGGAATAGCACACAGCTTGGAATCAAAATGAAGTCTGCAGAGTTCTGCTTCTAAGTCTGCTGGATCTTTCCCTCTATCAGTAGCCTACTAATGACTCCTTAATACTTGACCTTCAGGGCTTCAGGACAAGGAAGAGGCAAGGAGGGCAGCTCCATCCTCTGCCCTGGGCTCCGGTCCAAAGTCATCACAGTAATTACAAAGATGCCTCATTTTGCCTCCTCTCCCATTCTGTGCTTTCAGACTCCACTAGGAAACTCGACCACTTCTTCTGACTCATCTGAGCCATCAGTCTTTGGACATGTCACCCCATTCCACCAGGATTCTAACTGTATACTAATCATTTCCAATCTACACTGCAGCCACAATTTAGCAGCATGAGACAGGTAGGCTGCTGCATCATCTGAAAGGTAATGTAACTTAGACTAAAAAAAAATAGGAGGATTCCACAGTCAAAATTCCTACCTTCCAAACAACTGCTCACAAGAAGCACGTTCCTGTGCAACATCTGAAGGAAATTCACAGGAGGGGAAAGCACAGAGCTTGCATGGAACTAGAGCTTTCTGAAGAGATAAAATTACGAGCTCCTGAGAGAAGGAAATGACAATTCTTGGCAAAGAGTATATTCTAATTTCAGTTTATCAAGTCAATTCAACTCACAAAGAAGCACATCCAAAATGAAAAATCATCTGATCACTGCAAAGCAGGGAAACTTACTAGTCTTTTTTACAGCCTCTGAAAAACAACTGATCTCAAGAATTGAGCTCCATTTACTCCAAGACCCTGAGAAATTCCTCTTGGTCTCATCTACTCTATCAGCTGCATAGTCTATCATGCATCACCTGCAGATTGCTTCTGTTCAATATATCAGCTTTAAATTCAAAACTTCCCAATACACATTCAGAATGTTTCCCATTTTTCCTTAACTAAAATTCATTTTAGTTCTCCGCAGCTTTAATTGAACTTCAATTACTAAAACTAGCTTGACACAAGCCATGAAGAAGGAATTAATAGTCTACTAAATAAGAACTGTCACTCAGCATTTCCTAAGCTAAATGTAAAAATTAAGGCTCTGAATAAATGTATGATAAGTATCATTGCATAAATATGCATATAATGCATTTTCCTCTTTTAAAAAGTGTTAAATTTAATGTAAAGACATTTGATTGCACATCAACATTTTAGTGGCGATCAATCACTGAAAATCAATGATTCTTTTAAATAAATGCAGAAGTATATTTAATTGAAATCCAATTACTTTAAATACATTTTTGTTTACTTTTGAATCACTTAAGACTTCAGGCAGTTCACTCTATGGTTAGGAAATAGGATCTCAGGACATAACCCACTAACTACTAAAGCTTTTTCCCTTTTGCAATCAACACAGTTGTTACACTGACAGTGAAATATACCAGAAACCCAAATTTCTCATCCAAAAGTGCATCACTGAGGGTTTACCCACACTCAATCCCTTTACAGATTTTTTGTTATGCCATTAAAAGATTCCAATCCTATTAGAATGCAAATATAAAAGGGTAGAGAGAGCACACATAATACCATTAACATTCAAAGATTTCTTGCTCCCCATTATCAGATATTAATTCTCACATTAACTGATGTTTTGTTAAAAGAAAAAACCAACAAAAACTGGAATCCATTAGCAGCTGCATTAAAAGCGAACAAAAGAGGCAACAACTGCTGATGTGATTATGCACCTAACCCTTTCTAAAAGTTTCCATATCCAAGAGCACCAAACAAGCAGCGCTTCAACTTTTATTTCACACCAGGTATGTAAGTACCTGTTACTGAAAAACAACCTTGACAGGGTTTCCTGCATACCGGTATTTTTAGCAAGCTCTGAAAAACAATCACTCAGTTTTAGAAGTTCCTAGATGGCTTCCTTTAAGCTTTTTTAGAGCCACAATATGGCACGTCTGGGGGGAAGAAGAAAAAAGGCTTTTTTTTCATATAAGCAGCATGTTTCTGTTTCAACTGCACCAAGGTGGCAGGTGCCAGCCAGGAGCCTGGCAGCAGATGGAATAGCCCAGCTCAAGCAGGCACTTGGAACACCGTCAGCCACCAGACCTGGCGTATCCTTCCCTTCACATGCTTCTCTCTACTGCATATGATGGCAAGTGGTGCTGTGAATGGAACAGCCAGAGCAGCCTGACACTTCATCCAGGAGAGAGATCCCAGCAAACAGACACAGGCACACAAACAGCACTTGTCCACCCCAGCCTCTTCATGGCCAGACAAACATCGGCAAACGAAAGGGGATCCCCGGTGACACATCTTCATCACAACTTGCATTCTCTCTCTGGAAATCCATGAGTCCACGATTCTCAGATCAGTACTACATAAACAGAAATCACGTAAATTGACACCACATCTCTATTTTAGTCATATCCCCACTCACACCTGCAGGACTCTACCACTACTCTTCCTCATCTTCAGTATGTGTTGACCAACTTGATTAGTCCACAAACCTCCCCCAAAACAAGGTCACCGAAAACACCAGCAGAAATGCACTAAGATGTACTGCACATCCAACCAGATCAGAGCTTCATCAACATTCATAAGTCACTCAACTAATATTTCCTCAGGCATTATTGAAAAACACAAGTTAAATCATCTGAGTCAGTAACAGCAAGTGACTTATCTATATTGTGGGTACTTTCTTCCACGTCACATGAACATGAAGCCTATCAACCAGTCACAGCCTCTCTGAGAAGTCTGGCACTTCCACTACTCCCTCACAGATGTTCACATTACCAATTAATCATCACCACAGGGAGTCTCAGCACAGAGGCTAAGGGTTGAATATACTCACTTCAATCTTACTTCGGAAATCCTTCAGTACTTCCCAAATCAACAAAAAAAAAAAAAAATAAGTGAAATAAATCAAACCCTACAATTTTACCTAAATGGGGTAAAATGATTTTAAGGTACCACAAATCCCATCCTCAGTTCTAGTTCCACTATCATTATAGAGATTGAGATGCCTTTGACCACGTGAACTAATATTTTAGGAAATTTAAAGCATATACAAATACTGTTGAAGCATTCTAAAAAGGAACACAAACAAAAAGCCAGCAGCTCTGCTAATGAACAGGAATTATTTTGTATTGTATTCAGTTGTTTAAAAAAAAACCCAAAACGCTGAATTAATGTTCTACCAAAAGTGTAAGACAATATGAAGAACTTCTCCAGATTCTCAGTGGATGATGTGTTACTGTTATTAAACATTAAACAAAAAAAAAACACAACCAAAAAAAC
Source organism: Bombycilla garrulus (assembly GCA_013400315.1). Lineage (NCBI taxonomy): Eukaryota > Metazoa > Chordata > Aves > Passeriformes > Bombycillidae > Bombycilla > Bombycilla garrulus. The sequence continues at coordinate 102,928 of VXBU01006960.1, read as the reverse complement.
CCCCAAAAAATAAACAAAAACTCACAGCAGCTGCATTTCCAATTCCTTAATTTCAACTGAAGCACCTAAACCCTACATGTCCAGAAAACTGCAGTGGTTTCACTAAGTTTATTTGTCACTAACAGCACGCTCTATCTATGCTCTCACAATGGAAGGTCACAAAAAGAACCAAATACAAGAAACTTACTGTGTGTATACGTACATGTGTATGGTACATACACGTTTCATGAAGAATTGTGAAGTACAGAAGAATTATCCTTCCTACTCCACCAAGACACAAAAATGCACAAAGAAACTGATTCATCCAAGATCGTATTCGATAGCCATGACAAACCTGGAGTTCAGCCTACTTCTTGCAAGTCCCTTGCAAGTGAAATGAAATTTTCTTTCTTCCTTCCTCACATTTTTTGCTAATAGCTCAAGCACTACATGAAGTCTTGATATTACTTTTCCATACAGAAGAACTGATGTGCTACATCAAAGCTACATCTGGCCACAGAAATAATGAAACCTCTCAGAACTGAAGGTCGCACTCCCTGTGTTATCCACCAGGCCACAACAGCCTTGCACGCCAGCGTGAGCACTCTGACTGCAAAAGGCAGAAATGAACTTTAACGTTTTCTTTTTACAGGGGAACAATTTCAACATGAGCTATGTTGCTTCAAGCACACATATGCAGATTTCACATAAATAGGAAGGTAGTTGAAATTCGAATTCTTTATTCAGGGTTTCAGGTGAAGCTGCAGTTTTCAAGAATCCAGAGCTCTCAGAGAACAGACAAAACTGCCTGTTGTGTGAAATAACTTCGTTAGAAACCCCCACCAGGTAATGACTTGCACTTTAATTACTTGCCAAGATGCTTTATTGGGAGCACATAAAGTCTGTCTGCAGAGACATGCAAATATTGTTAAGCAGAATTCACATGCTCTCCATAAAGCTTGTTTTCCAGCTTTAGATTTCTTTGTGCAGGAACAGAATTACCATACCAAGAGATGGAAATTTTAGAACTGCTGATTCACTCCACAGAAGCTCTTACTCCTAACATCCATATGTAACCTAAAATAAAGACACTGAGGTGCAAGGCTCATCTGTAGACAGTGCTGCTAAAAAAAAAATAAAATCCTTGTCTATGTGGCTGACGAGCACACATTAGCCTGATTTTTTTCATAAACTATACATTTCTCAAAATTCATCCATTTTATGACAAATCAACACTACATCCTTTCCCAAATCTTGTATTTAAATGCACTCTTTCAAAGGAAGAATATATTTGAACAGCCTCTAAAGCAGCTGGGTCTTTCGCAAGCCATCATCGCTGTTTCTATACAGCAGCAGAGGAGTACAGAGGATTTTGGAGTAGACAAAAATATGCAGAAACCAAAGAAAATGCGTAATTCAATAGGTAAATATTAACAAACTAAAATTCCTGATATGAACTATACGGACCTATAGTTTCAAGGTCTTCCAGAAACATGCACTTTGTTGGAAATGAAGGATTTCAAAACATACCAAAAAAAAAAAAAAGCATTACCAGCTAATTGGAAAAACCCCATACTATTAAGTATAATTCCAATACAATCAAGGCAAAAGCATTGCAAATATACCTTTGTAGGAGTTAGGAGAGGAACACCCACAGTATGCTCTAGTTTTCAATAACAGACTACAGGATCTTACTAAAATTTTAAGTATTCAGAGCTCAGTTGTTAGGAGCTCTGAAAACTACAGAGATGTATGAACAGTTTTAACAGGAAGTTGAAACATTCCAAATGAGTAACTGAAAGACTTGAACATTCCCAATAAAAGTCAGTATATATCAAGTGTGTCCCACGACNCCCAGGAGAAAAAAAAAACAAAAAAAAAAAAAAAAAAAAAAAAAAAAAAAAAACCCACACCAAAACAAACCAAGATCAGAAACACCATTGTATTTAAAAAATGAGGAGTGGAGCGAAGAATAGAAGCAGTTTCTCATAGTGTGATCACAAAGAAGGAATTAAATCATAAGTGACACCATTCTAATGAACCAGAACTGATTTAAATTTTTTTTTTAGGAAAAGGTAGGCAAACTCAACAAATAAAATGCATCAGAGCTTGATAAAGATCACTACTCTAGCCTCAATGTTATCTATTGCACATCTGCCACACCACATTATCTTACTACTCAAGCATCATTTCTGCATTCTAATGCAGCAGCTTCATCAGATTAATGCCCAAGACATTTCAGCTGTGTTTCAAGTAAATAAGTGGACACACAGGAATATTATGCATGGCCTGTACCATTGACACTGAGCAAAGAAAATGTGATTAGCGCCAAATTGCATCTGACAGGGGAACCAGAAAGCTGTCAAACACAATGACATGGATTCAGTATTTAGAAGGTAAAAGGGGGAATAAAGAAGCTGGCCAGTCTGGCATCAAGACAGCAATAAAACACAAACAGCTATGATAAATTAATTCATTTACTTATGAAAAATTAGAAGCTTCAACATGCAGCTCTCATTTATAATCTTGTCAATCTGGCAGAATAAATAAAAACTCTATATAATGCACAGTGGGATGGAGGGGGGAAAAACAAAAGAGAGGGGAAAACAAGAACAGATTTTTGCATTTAGGCTAACAGAATAATTTCTTACATTAAATCACACCAGATCAAGCCTTTGATAGGAGTGACTAATGCAAGGATACATTACAGCAGGGATTACTGTGTTAACTAGAGACACACAGTGCTAAAACAACAGGAAGGCTTGAGATCAAACACTCGGTAGCCACATAAAACAAAATTAACTTTTCAAATGCAAGGGATGCAATGACTAATAGTCTATCAGAAGGATACCAGGAAGAGCTAAAGGGGAAAAAGTGGAAGTAAACTCAAAGGACTGGTCCTTGGGACAAGAAGAGACTCTGGAAGGAGGCAATATCCTCCTAACAGCTGCCTGGTGTGGCTGTTAACACCAGTCTGCCTTGGAAATCCTTTCCAAGTAAAACAAGCTCTGCAACATCCTGTAGCTCTGTCTCTGCAGTGCTTTCCAGGATGTTCTCCTGGGATCCCCAGGTACACACAACAGCTAATACCTCAATAGAAATATGGATACAGTATTTTTTTCTGCTGAGATCACTGTCATAACCAGGAGATGGTCTTTCAGAGAAGTCTTTCAGTGTCTGGCAATTGCCAGTAGGTGAGTTCAGACCAGAAAATAACAGATTTCCTCATAATGAAAAAAACCCCTAACCATGTCAACAGAACATGATGGATCACCACCATGAAAGCAGCAGCAAGGCCAACTGTCACCACCAGCGCAGAGGCTGAACTTGAACCTCCCAGCATTTCACATTTTGACTGATCACTGCAGATTATTCCAGTCTTGACCATGTAGTGTCAGGTATCTTGACCAAGAAGTGTTCAGGGCACAGTCTGTTCATACAGAGTTCTGAATACCGGAGAGATTGATCCAAAACCCAGTGAATTGAGCTGCCCCCACCCCTAGCTAGACATTTACCCTGCAGCAGCCTGGAAGGACCCCAGGAGATCGCGCAGCCATTGAGCCCCGTTTTGATGCCCACTGCAAAGGCTGGCATGAAAAATCAAGCTGGTGACTGGCAGCATTTTCCCACTATTACCTACACATCCAACTTACAGGGGAGTGACACACCAGGGCAGACAAGGCCTTTGCTGATAAGCACACCAGAAATCTGAGGCAGCACACATTCTGGGGCAGAGCTGGAACTTGAGCCCGTTCTCATTTAAGACTAGGACTGATGGCTTAGTCTAAAATCATCGTTCCCCCTAGATCAAGTTTAGTTCAATCTACATAAATATTATTTTTATCAGCACATGTGTGAAGTGGTGGAAGAAAAGAATGGGGAAGGGAAGTGTCACCTCTAAATCAACAGACACAGCCAGAGAGCCAGGTCTGTGGCACAAAGCAGTTCTGTCAGCCTTGTGACTAATGCTGGTGTTACTGCTCGTGTCCTCAGCTCCACAGTTAAAAACAATTAGTACGGCTACAGGGCTATTTTGAAATCTGTGAGATACTTGAGAACAAATACTTTCCAGTTCACTTAGGAAAATCAATTAAATTAACCTATTTTCATAAAACTATTAGCCCTCATGGATTTGACTGTTGTACTGTTGCCACATACCTCTAACCACTACTATGATTTTTTAATATGCATTATTTTAAGTAAAATATTTTCATTTTGGTCTACAAAGTACTTTGTATCCAACTCAATATATATACAATTCAATGCACATATACATACTGTTTGACACCTTCTGTTGCAAATCCACAGATTACAAGTGTTGCAAGGCCAACTTGTGAATTTCTGCAAGATTCTGATTTTTTTTCCTCATCTAAACTTAAGTATGCAACCCTTATGTTTGAAGGACCAGCCCTCCAAACTCAGGCTTTAGCCTGGCTATATAAGAAGATAAGGAAAACAAAAATGGCCATGGCTTAAATGCCTAAAACGAAAACAGTTAAGCAGGACTAGAGGTATAATTGATCTCTGACCTGTTCACATTTAGAGGCCCAGTGAAAATTACATGTTATTGAAATAGCTGTTTGTTTTCCCAGAGTTCTTCATCTCCACAACAAAACCAAACCAATCCTGTAGTATTCCTGTAGTGGAATACTTACTACATTATCACATGAAAATAATATTTTTAATACAAGAGTACAAAGAGTAGGGATTTAGGATCAGCCAGTACTTCAGGTTCTCTGCCAATCTGTGGCCTGCTTTGCTTCTCCATCACTGAATTTTACTCAACCTTTTTGAAAAGGACAATCTTCGTGTACTTTATGATCCCAACACTCAAGGCCCAGAAGAGAGCACAAAGTGACCCTGAGGAAGCCATAGGTCAGGCTACCCAAGAACATTTATTAACTGACCGGTCAAATTCACAACCATGACCTCAAATGAATTTTTAATTATTTCATATCTGATTTTTACAAAGCTTTGAGAGAGACAATTTAGAAGTCTGCACTGTATGTATTACTTGCAACACAACCTGAGGAGAAAAACTACAGTTATTAAATAACTGCTATATTCAAAATTTTAACATCCAATTTCAAAATTTCAGCCAATTTCAAGCCTTAAGTAATGAAAAATGTGCATATATAGAAGTTTACATGACCTACATGAACTCAGGGCATAACCAGCGTAGGGAGAAAAGGGAAAAAAAACAAACCTGATGCCTCTGTGTGACACAAAAGTTACAGAAAATACTTGGTGCCTGGCTTAATTCCCACACACGTAACTGCCCTTTAAAGCATGTTAGAAGTAAACTTTTCAGCATAAACGCCTTTTTATTTTGACACTACCTGAAAATGTTGTATAACAGCTCAGAACCATGCCATATAAGTCTGGCTTATGATGACATTTCTTGTACTGTACTCTGGAGCAGAGTTGTTGCGTTGTCGTTGCTTTTAAGGCACACGGCTAAAGAAAACAAAATACCTTATTAAACAAGCATGCTAAAAAAAATAACTTCAAGACATCTATAGCTGCAATTGCAAGAAAGTATAGACCAGATAATTGCAGTCCCACTGTCACTGAGAATTCACTGTTGGTCAAGATACAAAACATCACCAGCTATAATATCTTGTTTGAGCATTTGCTGCTCAGTCAAGCCAGATTTTGGAAACATTTTCCGATTTTCTTTTCATCTGCACTATTGCAAGAGAGCGATTTTAACCCATAAGGCTGAGAGAAGCAGCAGATCATAGACAATACAGTATTACTGGAACAAGCATTTGGTCTACAAATTCCAAGAGAGCCATGGATATTAAAGCACACTGCAAAGAAGTACTGAATTGCAGTTTAAGTAACTTGTTTTATTTCTAATCCACTAGTAACTTAAGCAAACACTGAAGTATTTTGGAATATTTAAATCTGAAAATGGTATAAACCCACTAATTTCCATGTTAGTCCAGTAGGCACAGGCTAGAGCGCAAATCCTGCAGTATTTGGCCTATTCCGTCACATTTGGGGAATTTGTCCTGACCTACAGGGGCGTTTGGGGAAGTGTCTACATCAAGGATGGCTGGGGATTGCAGCTTTGCAGAGTGCTGCCAAAACCACTCTAGCAAAAAGGGCTTTGTAATTCCCAGTAAGATGTAGCACAGCACAGTCCATTGTCGTGCACAGCCAATCTCACACCTGCCAGCCCAGAGGAGGAAAAGTAAAAGCACTTGGCAGGTGACTTTCTGCAGAGAGCCCGAGACCTTTGCTGCTCACCAGGAAGCAAAGTAGAGCTGCAGGTTGGAGCTGCTCCCTGACGCTGTCAGAGGGCACGAAGAGCATCCCTGTGGCACAAATGCTCATTCAAGCTCCTGTGCGCTTGAGCTGCAGCTGCAATCTGAAGGCCAGTGAGGGCAGAGAGGACTAATGGCATCACTAGGGCCCCAAACAGCTTTAACCTTATCTCTAGCCCAACTCAAAATAAATTTCTCTATATTCGCCCTAAGAACCACTTACCCATCCTCGTCCATCACTGACTGCACCCACTCCCTTCCCTCATGTTTCCTCAGCACTTAAAGCCACAATGATATTAAATAGATGCCACTGATGAGGAACAGGAAAAGAAAACAGGGAGGCTACAGGTGTACCTGAAACTGTAACTCGGCATAATCCCTGGTGATCACAGGGAAGATTAAACACAACAGATGATCCCAGCTTTGGGAAACTCTGTAGGATAATAAATGTCTGGAACTGTAAAAGTTTAGGATGTAAGGTGAGCTCGGTGGGCTATGAACACCACACAATCTTTTTCTGCAGAACCCACACTATTAAGCTGCAGTTTTCCCCATATTCCAATTCTTACAATATCTAGCATTATGAAGCTAGGGTGATCAACACAGATTAATCACTTTGCCTTCAATACAAGTGTCTTAAAATTTTTATTCCAGTCAAGAATTTAGAATTTACTTTATGGAAGAAAGGCAATGTGACAGTTCTTTTTAGAAATGCACCAATACAGAATTAATGACAAAGAACTTGTTTATCTTGTCTAGTTTGCAAACATTTCTTGATATCTAATGCAGTATTAGCTAAGAAATTACTGCACTAAAAGTATTTTTCACTGAAATCACATTTATACAACATGACTGATAAAATGGCAGCCAAACCAAATGTTTAGCTTTAGTAGTGAAACACTAGCTGAGCAAAAGAAAAAGAAAAAAAAAAAAAGGCAAGGAATTCTAAGCTAAGGCTCTCTATCTTCACTTTCCAAGTTACATCTAAACTTCAAGCAGAAAGCAATGTCGCACCACTCTCCACTAGAGTGAGCATGCCAAGTATCTAAAACTGTGAGCAGAGCATCAGCAATACCTTTGCATTTCTCTGCTTTTGTCAGCTTGCATCCAAAAAGCAGCACAACTTTTCTGTTAACTGCCTCTCTTTGGACCTTCTAATCTCCCTCTACCATTGGACAGCACCCACCCTGAGTTTTCTTAGGAGTGAAGGAAAAAGTCCTATTTCCTGAGAAGAAATTAACAGCTGAAAATAAAAAATAAGTGTTCCACAGAAGGGTAAAGCAGCAGCATCAGATAAAGACAGAAAACAAACAAATTGTTTTGAAGTAGATTGGAATACTCCAAAAACAATTAAAATTCTGATTAATTTTTCATCAAGTAAATTCACTTTGTCTTATAAAAAGCAAAAATTTTTACCCATTTTTTACTTACTTGGAGCAACTGAGCACATACAAACACCTTCACAATGATAATCATCCAACATATAATGCAAAGAAATCAACTTAAGAATAACTCAACTTGACAAATCTGGAATACAGAAATATTTTCCAAACATATTCAGATATGAAAAATTCTTTAAATGGAAAAATTTGTCAAAATTTAACCTTAATACAAACATAGCTTAAATACCAATAAGAACAATTCAGCAACAACCCCTGGCTTGGGAATGTAACTGCAGATTATTCACTCCTGAGGGCGCACTGAGCACCTGCAAACTTTGGATAAACTGGTTTTCAACACTTCTTATAACATGCACTGCAAATGAGCTAAAAAGTCTGACAGAACATATTTTGACCTAGCAGACAATATTGGTTACTTAAAAAAACCCCACCATTACTGTAAAATCTTTGAAGCATAAGTTCTCTCTAAAAAGCTTTATTACAATTTATCAGAAAAAAAAAAGGCCAAATTATCAGTTATTTTCAGGTTTAGATAAAGTTTAAAAGACTAAGAACACAGCCGAGAAATCACACAAAGCAAGTGAAATATCTGAATTGTCAAAATCAAATCCCATACTGGCACTAACGATATTCTATCAACTAGAAATCGTTGAAAAACATACTCCATGTATTGTAATGCAGATGAATCACTTCACAATCTAAGGAAGTATTACCTATATATTTTCAGCAAGTTAAGTCACTTCTCAATCACTCAACATTTGCCCAATCTCTACCGCTTAGGTAAAGCTACACATTTCTGTTTTGTCACAGACTGCTGATTTCAAGGGTTTCAGGAACTTCTTCTAGAACTCACTGGAAATCTGAGAAATTAGGAAGAGTTAAAAAACTCTGTCAACAGCTGTTTCTATAGAAACAAATACTGAACCTGCAATAACAAGGTGAAAGTTACTTGCTTAGTGGACTGTGAAAACTTCTCTTTCGAATAGAAAGTTAACAAGGTTTTAAAAATCATCACTTCTCAAAACAGAAACCAAAATCCAGATAGAGAATTTTAATTTTCATTGGAACTTAATAAAAAATGCACCTTAAGATATAAATCCCAGAGCTTTTCACAAAAACAACAGTTTACATACCAAATACAAGAAGCATTAAGACTTCCGATTAAAAAAACGCCAAACAACAAAAACACAAAAACAAAACAAAAAGCCAACCAAACAACAAAAGCCAGCAAAACACGCTAGCAACCCAAGCCAAATAAAGCAATGAAAGCCCAGCCTGCGGGGTTTAGCCCTTGCAGAGCCCGTGAGCCCCAGTGGTGGGCATGGAGCCCATGTGCCACAGCCACAACCAACCCTTCAAGGCAGCCCAGAAAGAACTACCACAGTCCAGCACATTTTTAACCTACAGCTTCTGCAAATTTGGTTTTTGGAATGTAAATGGGTCAATAAAGCCTGATCTCCACAGTAACTCCTACAAAATACGGCACCTCACTGACGTTCACCACAGGAATTACAACATCTCAACTTCATTTGGCATCCTAAATTTGCACACCAGGGTAAGTTTTGGTGAGAAGGGAAATGGCAGCAGGAGAACCTGGTTTGCAGAGTCAGCAGCAGATCCACAGAAGAGTTAACCCACACTCATATTTTTATTTTAGCACTTGGGGTCAAGCATAATTATTTGAAAGCAAACACACAAAGAAAGTAGTGGTTTTGAAGCAGCCCTGACAACAGAAATCTGTGACAAATCTTTGGCCAAAGTACACCCACAGAGTATTTTAATAGTTTTTTGCACAGAATAAAAATCTGCTCTGAAACAAAGATTAATTGTAGCAACTGAAGAAAAATCTCAGACACACAGAGAATATGCATTAGATCAAGCATCAAAACTATGTTTTAAATAATTTAAAAATTTTCCCAACATATAAAAATATATCAAATATGTTAACTTTAAGTCATTAAACCACCAGACCAAAACTTGTGACATGGGATAGTACCAAACTATAAAAAAAAAAATCATTATCTGGTGGGGGGAAACTGTAAGTTAATGGAGAAATTGAATTTTCACTATTTAAAAAAGGACACAAACATTCTGCTTTGGCATCTGTTCATAGGTTCTACTGCAGCAGACAACCAGAAAACCACCAGAATTTTAGCTGTCAAAACAAATCCTCAAATTAAATAAAGGAGGAAGAAGTAAGCACTGAACAATTACACACTTCCAGCACCACAAGTCTAGCATTTAGTCAGAAAAAAAAGTATGCAAAAAGGACGGATGCAGTCCTAACACTCAGCCAAATGCTAGGAGGATGACTAAACCGGAAAGGCACTCAGACACCACACCCAGTTCTACAACAACGTGCTGAAACCTACGAAAAAACCTGGACTGAGACTCAAGTGTTACTTATCACTGCCAGGGCATCTGAACACACGCTCAGCTTCAGGCACTCCAACAAAATCCCCTTGGTCTGGAGACAAGGCCGAGCGCTGGGCACCTTCTTACACAGCTCCACGGACCGGCCAGTGCGAGGCTGCTCTTCTGATCAATAACACCGAAACAAGGCGGTGATGTTGAAAAACGATTACAGCAGAGCCAAGAGACATTTTCACTGCACGAAGGTACAGACCCCCTTTAAGGAATGTTCATGATACTGCTGAATTGAAAATTCAGCTTTATTTAGCACTAAACACAATTATTTCTTCTTCGCAGAATTTAATATTTACATTTCTAATGGTCCTTCTCAGTTTCAGTTTTACTTTCTGCATTGTAAGCACTCCTTTATTTAAAGTGTTTGGCAAATTGCAATGTTATGACATTGATTCTTTTATTTTAAAATATTTCAAAAATACACACACACTTAATGTAATTACCTTCATAAACAATCCATTAACAAGTTTTTTCAAGGAGAGAACCTGGGAAAAAGACACTGCTGGAAAGGTCACAGACCGAAAATGAATTGGGACATAAGGCGCTTAACCACCATTTAGTGTCCCAGTAAATACTGAACTGGGATGCAAATTACAAATGCATCTCACTCTCCTCCAAGCTTTTGACATCACACAACCCAAGACCATCACACTGCCTTTGAAGATGGTCACTAGAGACCAATTTGAAAAGAACCCCACTGACTACAGCTTTAAACAGATTTTTCAACTGCAACAGGTGATGTTCCTGTCATCTGAGCTGACTTCCAAAGAAGACAAGGACACCACTGCAGTAGGTACCGCTACCACTGAAGAGTTTAGAGATTAGAGAATCTACATGCAAACAAACAACAGTTTTGGAATCTGAGCCTGCATTCCAGCCTACAAAAAACAAACAAACAACAAAAAAAATCAAGAAAAAAAAAAAAAACAAACTCAAGAAAACAACCAACAAAAAACCCCACAGAAATAGAATCTAGATTTTCAAAATCCTGTTCAAATCTTTCTTTTGATGTGTTATAAACAATACTTTAAAAAGGAGACTGTCATAAATGCAAACTGAAGTGAATACAAGACATTGGAAAAACCACTTCTCAAAGTTTTCTAGTTTTCAAGCAGCATGTAAGAACTGCAGTTGCTATCTGAGGAATACAGCATCAAGTCACATCCATTTCAGGAGCTCCGTAAGGGCACATGACCAATCAGACCATCTTGAAATGAATTTTGCCTTCTGTAGGGACTAAAGAAAGGAAACAGTTGTTGAAAGAACAGACTCTTCTACCACGATCTATATTTTAGAATAAAATACTTTCTGTTTGTACGAATGATGACTTCTTTGCGTACATACACATCCTTTCATACTTTTGCTATGAAATTGAAAATTCAATACTGTCATGATATTAATATCCAGCAATACCTACAATCAGCAGTTACTACTGCATGTGTAAACAGGTGCACAGCAGTGCATATTTTTCCATATTTTATGAAATAAATTTCATGATATTAAGGCAGGTGGGTAAATCAACTGCTCTTCTTCACAAATTGAATTTGATACCAGACTGCTGGCACAAATTAGGTTGTGATCCGATCCAAAATGTTTCATATTAAAAATGGAAAATTCCCAACAGTACTTCGGTTTTTTTGTATAACTGAACCATACCAAGCAGACAGGGAAGAATGCTTTTCTGTTTAACTGATCAAATTAAACAAGCAAATTCAGGCTAAAAAATAATAGCCTAAAAAGTGTAGCAGCCATTCCTTTTTGCTTCACCATGCAACACATCTTTGCCTATAAAAAGGGGGAAATTCACAATTAAGAAGCTCTGCTTCTTGATCTTGAACACAGAAAGACCGGTCATTAAAAAGAAAGCTTATTTAATTTGAAATCATGTTGCATTCACAAAGGTCTGAAGTGAGTGTTGGACTTAACCATATCTTTTCTTCCCCATCTTCTACATAACCATCAATTTAGAACCTCATCCAGATTCTAGGGCTAGTTCTGCAGAACTTTTAACTTACTGCTTCTTCCTCCCACCCCTCCTCTTCCCTACAGTCGTTTAAGAGCAAAGTTTTAGTCCACATCAGTTGTTCGGGTTATCTGTTTGCTGGTGGCACCAGGAGTAACCCAGAAGGGATCCCACGCAGCAGACAATGAGCCACGTCAGAAATCGCCCTTGGCAGCTCCTGTGAGGGCTCAGCTTTGGGAGCACGCACACCAAACACAGAGGGCACGCTGCTGGCACCGGCACTGCCCGTGCAGGTGGGAGTGGGCAAAGCAGTGGACGGAGGCACTGCCACAAACTTGTCAGCTGGGACAAGCTCAGGACTTGACCCGAGAACGCAAGTCATTGACATGTTGGGCTTTGCTTTAAAGGTGCAAGTTTGTCCCTCAGCACTGCGTTTCCAAACTGAAGCACCTGCTCCAAAAGGCTGCCAAACGAGGCAGGATGGCGCTGGGCTCACACGGCCCAGGGAGCAGCAGCAGCAGCTCACCCTGCCCGGAGGCACTGCCCGCCCCACGCAGAGGCGCAGCCCCGCTCCTGGGTCCTCCCGGGCAGGGGGTAACACAGCTCAGCACCAACACCCGACCTCGTACGGGACTGAGCCTCGCAGCTCTCCTCGAGACACCCCAGGCAATCGAGGAGCCTGCACTAAAACAGGCACAGCCAAACAATTGTTTCTGAAGTGGGGAAAATTTGATTTAAGAACTTTCTTCTTTATGGAACTTCAATACCACATTCTGCTCCCTCATTCATGGTAATTTCCTTGCAGCCATTCACTGGAAAATCCAACAAAAACACTTTTTACTTCATGCACTTACATCTCTTCCCAAGTTAAGTTACAGAAAAGGAATAATTCACCATCAAGTCAAATTACTCAGAAATCAAGATTTTAATAATAGATGTAGGCAGCCTTTTTATCAAAAGAAAATTGAAATAAGTGTTTGTTTTCATGTCTAATAATACTGCAATCTTTACTACAGCGCTGGAATTGACTCAACATAAGGCAGCCTAAGAAACCAAGATTCAGACCTGCCTTGGGGAAAAAGATCTGTATTTCAAAAAACAATTAAAATAATTTATGCCAACCCATCTGACCACCCTCTTCAACACTGCAAAGTCAAACTACCCGTAACTTGCTGTGAAATTTGGCAGAAAAATAACTTAGCTCAAAAATCTGCTGTATTTGCTGTTTTCATTATAGAGACCTTTCCCACAGCCTATGCAACATCTATGTTTACCCTGGGTGCCCATATTATTAAACATCAATACAATCTGTGTTTATATCATCTCCACACTAATCAGATCGATTACTTCTGATATATTGCCCTGTCACACCACCATAATACTAATCAAACAAATGAAGCTGCAGGGAGATGAAGCTGATATATAGGTCTTTAATACTGCCTTTTTTTTTATGCTCATGAGCACCACTGCCACAGGAAACGACTGTCACAGAGCTGCCAGCAAATCACAAGCACTACACAAGCAGCACTGCACAGTTTGGTCAGGGGTCATCCAATCAGAATATAATCCAGTACAGAACGACAAAAACAACCTTGAATGAGAAATGAGACTGCTGCTCTCGCTGCAGTTCTGAGAGACAATTAGAACACGCTATTTGAGAACTCCCCAAGAGCGCCTTAGGGTAACAGCAGGACACTGACTAACAGCCATTTGCCTGGTCAATCCTTAAAGAACTTTCTCAAAAGACATACAGAGATAACCTTGCAATAAAAAATGTCTTCATAAACATTACAGCTTTGCAAATTTTTATTACAGCAAGACTCTTTCACAGTTAATCACTCTATACTGTAGCATTCCTGAACAAAGAAATTTAACTTGCAGAAGTCATTATCTTTTGAATTCTCTTTCATCTCTATTATTTCTAGAGCACTATTAATCTCATTTACAGCTAGCAAACCAAGACAAACTGTATGTATCACTGAAACATACTTTACATATTACAGAGCTGTTAAAAGCATTCCAGTTCATTTCTAGGTCTATTGAAGCCATACTCCATCTTAACATACAGAATGAAAAACTAGCCTACAAAAATTTTTTCCATGGTCCCATAATGGACTGATAAAGATAACAGGGAATGTAAATACATAATTGTTTTTGAATGCTCTCTGATCTAGCTTTAATGCTTTCTTCAATGTGTGGAAATATCATTAATAATATTTTTTAAGAAATTGTTCATTTCAAAGGAGTTTTTTGTGTTTGCTTTTTTCTTTCAAACAAAGAGTTCTTTGTAATAAAATCAACATTTATACAACATTTTCTAGACTTTGATATCCTGTTTCCCTAATGAGAATGGAGTGAATTCTAACCACAGGCACTCTTGGAACCAAGTCCAAGTCACAGAGGACTAACAGCCTAGCAGCCCATAAAGACATGGAAATAGGTTATTTCATGCATAAATAAAAAAACCTTTCCTATCATCCACAAAGATAGATGGGTGTTTTTCTTATGAAGCTAGCATCAGAGCTAATGTGCAGGCAGACTGGTCTCCTCAGGCACAGAGAACTGTTGACCAAGATGCCAGGACAGGTTGCTCTGTACTGCTGGCTCACACTTCAGTCCTCTCTGAGCTGATGATCAGCACATCCACCACCTGACGAGAACTGACAGCAAACTCCATAAGAAAGCCATTCAGGACAGGGCTGCTAAGGGAGCCACACGCTTCACACAAAGAATTAGTAAGAAATTAATATAAATGCATGAGAATTCTGCTACTCTGGATTGTATTTTAGCAGTGTGTTTCTGACTCTTCCCACCCCTTTATTTTTAATACTGACCACTAGAGCATAATGAGACATTTGCTGCTCAAGAGATGATCTACTCCTGCTGCTTATTCCTCACCTAATATCTCAGCTTACCACAGGCCCATAATTAGGGCCATGGAGATGATTAGGTTCAGTCATTAGGACTAGAATTGGGCACAGCCTGACATTTTCCATTAGGCTTGGGGGAGGACAGAGGGAGCGCTCTCTCACGAGTCTTCTGTTTTGCTTTGCTGCATACAAAGCCTTCCTCTGTCCACTACACTTCATTTTGAATCTTGCCTCCGTTACACACCAAAACATGGATTAACACAAATTTAGTTTAAGATGATTAAACAGGGCCTGAAGTTTCAGGTTCACAGGAAAATCAAGCAAATTCCTTCTAGCTCCATTGTGCAAGTTGAACACCACTCTAATTACACTGTCAAGCTGAAGATTGTGAACTCTTAATACACAGAGACCTGTTTTCATGCAAATTTTGCTGGTAATAAAAGGATAGAAAGAAAAATACGTCAGCAGAATTGTTCCGGTAAGCAAAATGTTTTTCAAATGCTTTCCTGAGCTGTCAGCAGCTCTAAGTAAAAACAGTTACCAGGGTAAAGTTTCACAGTAGCAGCTGAAAGTTTTCAGTCAAACATTCTACTTGAGACCAGCAGTGGAAAGCCAAAGGTAACAGCTACAAACACAGGCACAGTGGTCTGCGTGCCAGACTCACACAGGAGCAACACTTACACATTAAAGGCTTTATTCCCATTATGAACTGGGGGTGGGGGGAGAGCGCTTACAAACACAATCCAGCACACGCATTCCTTCATCCGTACGGATCGCCCACGCTGAACACCCTCACATTCTGCAGGACACAGCAGAGGCCAACACATCCCCAAAGGCAGCTCTCAACACACTCACCCAGTGGAGCTACAGCAAAGTAAGTGCACTCTTAGAATACAAGGGCAAGACAGCCATAGAAAAATCTCATATTTATTCCAAAGAATTCTCCCACCACCACAGCATAAGGTGAGGATGCCAAAGCATCTAAACAATAAGTAAAATAAAACCAAAATACTTTGGGGTTTTAATGTCTTCCTCTGTAATGTAATCTGTAGCATCTAGAAAACACAGTATTGGAGAAATTAATGCAATAATAATCCAAGGACAATTTTGTTTTTACCCAGAATTAATAACAACTTACCCTAAGTTATCAAAGAACTTTTCAAAATATTAAGGTACAGATCACCAAGTGGGATCCAGTGAGCCTGCAAGTCTCAGGGCTCCCAGCTGCTCTAAAAAACAGCAGTGAAGAAAGCATTTACCTACTGCACAGGGGTGCAGTGACAATTAATTAATGTTTGTAAAGTGCACTGAAGCTGAAAATTACTAGATACCACGCTAAATATTAATTACCACAGCTACAACACAGAACCAGAACTCTCATAGTGCTCTTATTGTAAACTCCACTCATTGAACAAGCTGAAAAAAGTTTCCAGCAGCAAGCTGAGGTGAACCTTGTACACAGTCATACGAACGGCTCTGCTGAACACGCCGTGCGTGGCACCTTCCCAGGCCGGTTCCCGCTGAGCACGCTCACCCAGGCCATGTGCACAGCACACGGGCTCCTTCCTGCCCGGGCCACGAGGGGCTGGCGCTCACAAACACCTGGCTGCAGCTCCCCAGCCGCCCTTCAGGCCGCTGCGCAGTTACCCCGACTCTGACAGCGGCTTTCCAGCATTCCAGTGGTTATGGATCCCAGCAGCCAGAGCAGTCGCCAGAGCACGCTGACTGCTCCTGATCCCCTCTGCAGAGGTGTTTTGGGAAAGAAGGTAACTTTTTATAGACACAGTAGTTTCAAATCTGGCGGAAACTGTTTCATTGTGGTTTTACAGCTTCATTATCTTTTTCCCTTCTGACATACAGCTCTTTCAAAGGTACTAAATGAAATATAACCATTTAAAAGCGAAGAAAATGGCATCTTTAAAGCAGATAATAAGGAAGTGATGCAATACACATGGAAATAAAGCATCTATGGAAATATTTTGCACTGTCACCTGTTTGGAGTACTTCAAATGAGTTCAAAGGGAAGACAAGAAACGCCTCCGATCTGGATTGGTAGTTGCCACACGTGCTGCATAGAGAATGCAGATCATGATACTCAACAAATCTGAAAATTCTAATCAATACCACATCCATCTCATCATGAGCTTTCTGCACTGAAGGAAATGCTGCAACCTGTTTGTTCTCAGCCAACCACAGGGATAAGTACAATCGATAACTTGCAGTGATATGAGGTCAACTCATGCAGCAGAGATACTTACGACTAGGGTTGAAAAAAAACACTTAACCATTCTTGTTAAGTAAGTGAACAGACTACTTTGCTTCTAGCTCAGTCACTGGGTATTTTTTAAAATAGGAAGATGATAATAAAACATTAATTGAATGTGTCAGAAGAAGGATGTCACAAGAAGCATATCAATATAGAGAGACATTGCAGCACATGTGCTTTTAAGTAATTGCAGGATGCTGGCTCTGCTCCTAAGTAATTATTACATCAGTTATCTTATTCCCTATAGAGTTATGCAAATTTATTTATTTATTTTAAAAGATAACTTGCCCATGGGAAAGTAATTGCTGAGCAGCTACACAACAGCTGTAAGTTTCTGAAAAATAATGATGAGTTTTATCTCATTGGCTGTAAAACATGCATTTTGCTGTCTTCCAAAAATACTGCGTGTAACACTCAGGCTACTAGTCAAAGATGACAAGCAGAGAAGATCCAACACCACTGATGTTCTAACAACTGCATTTAACATTTTAAAAAAATCTCGCCCAAGTCTCTCCCTCACAGTAAGAGCAGCACTTTTCATTTTTACACCACTTTGAATGTCCTGTAATAAAGCAGAACAGGGGCAATCAGAAAAGGAAAGAAGTCTCAGCTGGAAATTATATAGAAGAGAAAAGGAAGCAGTTTGGTAAAGGGAGGTAATAGCCCACACCCTTCCTTTCTACAGGGAGAAGAATTTCTTTCCAGATGGGATTTTCTATTCCACATAAGAAGTGAAATGCATCCAAAATAGTTACACAATCACCACATCTTTTCCTATTAAGGCAAAGAAAACACTGTGCAGTTTAACTGACTGTTGCAAGCAGACAGACTTGTCACTCCCTCTGCAAACCAAAATCCCAGCTCACATCAGTATGTGTCCAATTAAACGTGCACTGTGCCTGGCCTTTGCATACGGCTGGCAGAGATCCTTCTCCAGCTCGTCTGGTACTGGCAACCAAGAATCCCAAGACAGCCACGCTCCAGAGCTCAGGCTCCTGAGCCCCAAGGCACAGCAGCCTCTAGGCAGGCTCCTCATCTTCCATCTTTTAAAAATTAGTAGGGGATACTGTTCAACAGAGACCCACAGATCTTCAGAAGTGCATTGTAATCCTATCAGGATTTCATCAATGACAACCTACTGGCATACCTGGATACCTACCAGATGGTCTTTCCAGCCTTGTGACAAGGCAGTAATCCTTCCTTCTGCAGTGCGAGACACATCCTGCTGGGAGAAACCTGTTTCCTTACCTTAAGCAACTTGGTTGATCCATTCCTACAGATCTGTTCACTCACCTCTCTTGACTGCCCTTAGAAAAATGTATTTGAGCAAGCTATGAAACCACAAAATACTTTTTGTTTCCATTTGAACAATATGCAGGGTCACTAAAAATGTGATCTAACACTGCTAACATTCATATACCGGAAAGTAGAACCTAATAATCACAAGGGACAACGCTTCCAACTGTAAAACCTATGTGTTATGGAACAGTTCTTATTTCCCTTTTAGGAGATTTCACCAAATATAGGTAGTTCTTTTAGATTCCCACCCAGTTCCTCCCTCTCACTGAAATCTACCATAAGAGACAGAACAGAGTCTTTTACTCGAAGAGTTGCCTGCTCCGAAAACACATTAGCGCATATCTCACTGTAACTGACCTTATCACCAAACTGCAGCTGTGGGACACGTTTTAGGAGATGAAAGTTTCAGCTTTGACTTAAAGGAAGTTTGCTACTTTTTGCAATCTGGAGAAATGCTTCCAGCCATGAAGGTACATCCCACCAACCAGCAAATTTACAAAGCAAATGAAGACACTGCTTTCTTCTTTTCGCAGTATCACTTGAAGGCACATCAATCTCATGGCCAAGGGAAAGATTAATTGTTGAAAGCACAAAACTTTAAGAGTAGATGACAGTACATTTCCTAAGGATGGAAGTTAAGGCAGAGCATTTGCAGGACACAGATGTACGTGTACACTCACACATACATTAGAAAGACATTAGCAGATTTCTTCATCTCAAAAAGAAATAAACAGCACAAATAATCACAGTAACAATGAAGCTTGACAGTAGGAGTACACAAAATAAAAGCTAACTATTAATAAAGTATCATTAACTCTTCTTCTGAGCATCTTCCCAGCTCTAGACAGCACATTATCACTACATTAATCTAGGAGTACTCATGCAGCAGTAAATCACTTTGCTGATTATCCATTTTTATCTGTTCTCTATTATTTCTCTTCCACAATGGAAACAAATAGCCGATGAAAAAATTACAATTTTCTTCTTTTCTAGGCTTTGTATTTAAAGAAAAACAAGCTTAAGTATCTTGTTAAAATGATACAATGAATTTCCTTCATCAACAGACATTAAAAGACCCACTGCCCACTTAACACACTACCCTATCCACAAGTCTCTACCAGCATCTCAATCTTTCTGCCTTTTCAGACAATGCAATGACCAGCTGTACTCCTCTAAGCATCTTGGAAAGCTATCTGACATTGTACCATAAATTTTGCTCCAGTATGAAGAGAGCTTGCAAAAAACCAAGCTTCAGGATTCCCAAACAGATTATGCATACATGTAAAAAATGCCAGACTTAATCGTCCTCCTTTTCTCAGTCAAGTGCCATTTAGGATATTGCTAAAGAAGTAAGGAAATGCAGCTTCATTGCCACTCAGTTGTCCTTTTGTGGCCAAACCACACACCTGTCCAGATCCTGCTGGTAGAAAAAGAGCAGCAGCTGGGCCTTCCTTACCTCACACACAGTTGCTACCACCCCAGAGGTGCTTTGTGCTGTACTTGGCTCACAGCCCAAGAGAAGGTGCTGAAACAGGGACTCTGGCAGTTAAATTCAGCTAGCCATGGCCAAAGGGCTTGGCCAATCTTCCTAAGCAAGATGCACTTTTCTGAGCACATGAAAAGTAAAGACATGAGCACATGCACAAAGTTATATACCTCATAATATTAAAGGAAAAAAAAAAGCTTTAATTATCTTTGTTACAAGCCTATATAAGGGAATCCACATCATCTGCTTTATACATCACATTTTTAATGCTGAGGTTAAGATCTCGGCCTAAAGTGACAAACAACCCAGCAACCCTTTCAGAGTACATAATTTACTAGGCTTTTAACACAGGCAAATAGAAAAATACTCACTCTCCCATGGATGCAAACACTTCTTCCAATAAGAACACTGTAAATACATTTTGAACTTTAAATAACAGCAGATGGTGTCCATCCATTTCAGAGGTCTCAGTCTCCCTCTACAATTCAAGACCAACATATTGATAAAGCACCCTGCTGCCCTTGTTCTCATCCATATACTTGGTCGGCCAGCAAAGCTACAACACAACAACTAAAAATCTCATCTGTGAAAGAATATTCAAGTTTTATTTGTGATCTGGATCAAGCTACTCGAAGCACACTTGTAGATTCTTTCACATTGAAATTTACAGCTGAGCTTCTTGAACAGCTTTTACTCGCACAAAAGAAAACATTGGACTAGCTGAAATCTTTCCTATGTAAAAAATTGCAGCAGACCTCTGATCTAAATCAAGCAAAAGAAACATACACTAAAGATGCTCAGTGTTGCAATATTTGCATACAGTAACCAACCCACATATAGCAATTATGTATAACCTATAATACTTAAATGCTTAATATAGTGCTATGGAAGTTGGTCAAATTTCTTCATAAGTTGAATCATTTTATAGTCCATTCATTATTGTAAATACTTTAAAAATCTAACAGCCTAACTTCAAAGTGGAATATGAAATACGTACAGATGAAAAGAACTGCGGTTCCACTGAAGAATGAAAACATGTAATGAATACTATGTACACTATGACATAAAGCAAACACTACCTACAAAATTATTTCAAATATCTTAATCCAAAACTAGGGAGAAAGAATTGCTTGATTACGATCAGGATATAAAAAAGATCCCAGAGTGCTGGCTTTTGTTCAGCACCCTTTGACTCAGTCATATGCAACTCCAAGCCTCACTTCCTCAACAGCATTTCAGGCCCATAAAATAAGAGCAATACCTTGTCACAGTGCAGCAGTGTCAGGGAAAAAGTCATTAGAAACCACACTCTTGTGAACACTATGCAAAGATTAAGAAATACAGGAACAAAAACAGGTAATCCAGAAAAGTAATTCCTATCTTCCTGAAAAAGAAACTGACAATTTCATATTCCAGATGAGCATAAACATAAAGATGCCAATGCCGACAGTTCTCTGCCAGCAGACCTACTGAAGAGTGGAGAGTGACCCACCTCATTCAAGGTGGTCACTTCAGAGGCGATAAGCATCGCCTGGAAAAGATATAACTGCATTTCCATTACCTGGAGTGCTGCCTGTTTTCTACAGATAGAAATTCAGCCCTTGGGCCTGTCAAGATACCATCTTTTGCAATATTCAAACCTCATAAATTCGGAATGCAGAAAGTATTTTTCTATTCCTGTGTAGTCCCCATGCCTGTCCCCAGCAAAGTCAAAATGACAGCCAAATAGAAGAAAAAAGAAATCAAATAAAATGTGAATCTTTTTAAGAGTTGAAGCAGTTAATAAAATACCTAATTGATTCCAGTGGTGTTTGAAAACTTAAAAACTGTGGTGCTTACCATTGTGATTATCTGCATATGTTAACAGCTAAGGACCTGAGTAATCCTGCTAGAGTATCCAACACAGTAATTTATTGCAATTAACTACTTCAAAGGTGACCTTTATTAAACCATCATACCAATGCACAGGATTCTTGAACAATAAACAAAAAAATTAGCACCTCATGATCTTTTCCTCTCTGTCATGTATTGGCATCACAAAACAATAGCACTGACAAGAGGAGAAAATAATGGGGAAAACAAGTTAAAATACTCAGACCCTGTAAAAAATTAGCTACTAGCTATCACATCGGTATATTTGTGCAGAACTCAATCCCGTAAGCTATGCTGACCCCTCTATGATTACAGGATCTTCAGCAGATCTGCCAGGCTCATCACATTTACGAGCCTTTCCAGTATCATTGACGCCTTACGCACAACGCCTTCATGGCACCTCAGCTGACAGGTTTAACAGCACCTTGATAGCTCAGGAGTAAATGTCAAATGAAATTTGTGCCTTTCAAGTAAGGCAACAGTTGGCTACAGCCACAGTACACTTACACACCAGGCCTTGGCTAAACAGCGCTGCTTCCCTTACCATTTATGGGTTACGTGTGCTCACTCTTCATTACTCCTCAACACACCAAGGCAGCCCAAAAGCTCACACGGAAACTTGAGAACTTGGAAGAGTCCCCGGCACTGTACCTATTGACAGAAGATCTTATAGCTCCATCTAGCTCTGTATGGCGGAAATCACTAGGACACCTAAGAAAATGAAACCAAAAACCCAAGGAATCTGTCATCACACACACACTGATGTGGGATAACATTGCCTGTCAAACAGTAGTCCTTAACGGGTACAGTAGTGACCATTCTTAAAGGTAAATGCTTTAACCACTCTTGTGCATGTGTCTCTATTCTCCACCATGACCATTCTCAGCTATGCAGTTCATTTACTGGAACCAGCACAATTAAACAAAAGGGCTGTGGAACGGCAACTTTTTGATTTAAAATACCTCTTGCTGCTACTGTTTCACGGGCATTATAGCTACAGACGATCACCTGAAAAGAGGCTGCAGTTCTTCCCCACAAATAAAGGGGCTCAGCAGGCACCTGTAGCCAGCCACAGGCTCTGTCCTGTGCTCAGCGGACACCTCTCAAAGCCACCACGCGGGATCACTTGTGGGGGAGGACAGCCCATTTTGACAGATAGATCCTTAATATTGTTAAACAATAGAGGGTAATAAATAATAGTATAAAAATAAAAAGAGTACATACTCATTTGCATTGGGACAAAACATTAGCAAGCCAAACACCAAGTCATAATTCCCTTCCCTCTGTGAAAAAAGGTTAACTTTTATAGCTGAGTAATTTCACAAACTTTGTGCCTAATCTGAAGTAGTATCATTTTGATTCTTTGGAGTGAAAACATGCAATACTTGAACATGTAAATAAGAATATTTATAAAATACACTGTCAACGTTTTCCCTCAATTTATGTTGATGCTTATTTAATTAACAGCATAAATTCAACTATTAGAGTTCTCACATTAAGGATTCTTCAACAAATCATCACATTGTGCACATCTATCAAATTTTCCTGCCACAGGGAAAACCATATCCATTACAAATCCAGAACTCAAATTCAAGATCAGGATAAAATACTAATTAAGATTAGCTCAGATAAAAAAAGGAACTCTGCTAATTTTCTGAGGACACATGGCAGGTAACTGGATTTTGCCAACTACAAATCCAAAAAATACAGCCACAGCCATTAAACAAAATAAAGTCTCTTCATTTATTGTAATGCAAAATTTCAATTCAAGAAGAGCAGGCTGTGCCTTTTTGAACAAATCTTTGTAAGGTTTCCTGTTTCATAACTGCTATTAAAACTTAACAAAAAAATAAAGAAGAAAGAAGAATCTTTTAAAACATTTTTCATGACAATTCTTGTGATTATTTTAGTTTGCCAGAAAGAGTTTCTTTAGCATTTTATAACAGTTCCTTTAGGATTCTCCATCACTGTATCTCCATCACTCCATCTTCATTCCAATATTCTTTCCCTTCTGTGTGCAATACTTTGCTGAACAATCATGATATACCATCAGACATTAACATGTTGTCAATTTTATTTAGGAAGTTCAGTACTTCTAAAAAAAGGAAAATATCCAGCAATATTTTGAATTTCATAGATGTACAGCATATTTACTCACAACCAGAGTAACATCTTTATATGTTACGACACCAAGTATCTCCATCCCATTTGTGGAAAAGTTTTGATCACAGATTAATCTGACGAATGACACACCAAATGTTAAGAAGAATACGCTTAAAATTAGTAATCTTCAGGTGAAAAATGAATAGGTTTTTAGTACCCATTTGGCTCTTTTCTAGTATCCTTATGATTTGGATTGCTCTCACATGCTGTGTCTAGGAGGAACACAGTTCTGCTAAGCCAAATGAAAGAAATACTAATCTTCACAAAGTCTGAGAATGAGCTGACACCACAGAATTTGGCTCCACTGTAAAACTTACATCAAATTCCTGGATGAGAATTCTTCAACATCCAAGAAGACAGTGTCTTTATCACTACAGACTGAGCTGAACAACAGCAACTTGGCCATCACAACACCCCTGCCTAAAAAGAGGGCTCTGAGTGCTACAGGAGGTAACACTGAAATACTCCAGTTCCCAGAGAGATCTCATGAGCACCTACAAGTGACCAGTTCATCTTCATCTCACATTTCAGGAAGTCCTAGCACAGATGAGAACCACTTATTTTGTACCACCAGTCCAAACAAAACTGAGGAAAACTGAAGACTGAAAACATAATCTACTTTCATACCCAAAACTGCTGGTTTCTAGAATTTGATACTGCTGATGGTGTTCTCAGTAACAGGACAAGGAAGCAGGGAAACCTGACCTCACATTAACTAGCTCTCTTTGGAACAAAGCCAGAACAGGAAGGAAACTGAAATCTGCTCTTCAAAAAATTCTCATCTCTGACCATGTACTCCAGAGTCAATTACAGAAACTCTCCATCGACATCCTTGTAGCCCAGTTTACTCAGTTTCACATACTCACCCATAAAAACCTTCACAAAATAAAGTACTCAGATCAGATTTAATTCTCCACAGTCATCAATATTCCAAACACAAAACCAGCTTCTAATCTTCCATATTTACTTTCTGAAAGAACTGAAGGTACCTCAAGATGCTCATACGTTCTCACCATGCAGTGTGAAACAACTCCTTCCAGATTTTATCTCAATTTTGGTTGCTTTTTTTCCCATGAACTCTAGAAAGACACCTATAGAGTAGCCCTTCATCTTTTAAGTTGCAGAACTCTACATGTGTTAGCTAAGCTACTGCTTGTCATCCACCATCCAGAGCTGAAGGTACTAGGAAAAAAATGCTTTCTGAACCATGTGTCTCTGCTCAGCATTAGAAGTGCTAAAATACATAGATTAAATGTTCGTATTTATTAAATGTCATATCTGATATCCTCAGACAGCTGGGTTTTGTTTTTTGTTTCTTATTTGTTAGCAGAGAAAAACAAACATACATCATTTGAAGTAATAACAAACATCAGCATGGACCTGCTCTACAGCAAAACCTAACGGGACCCAGCAGAAGACACACAGGTAAACAAGGGAAGACACACACACCATCATATTGTTTTATTAAACACCAAGGAAAGTTCTTTCAGGGCTAGAGTCACTACAAAAGCAATCCTTTATTTGCTAAAGCCTTCTCACTCTGCTTGGGTTTACATTTTAAGAACCAACACAATGCCTCAGCAAGCAAGCCTTGGCAGAACCTCCCTGTGCAGAAAAGATTCACAACTGCAAACTGCATAATTCTCAAAAAGCATCCCGGGGTTCATCCTGCTTTTCCCCAGCATCTCAATGGGGGTCAAAAAAGATAAAATTGATGCAACAACATCACTCAATAATCCATCAGCACTTTCTGTTCGTAAACTGCACTTATATTCAAGATCTAAAGTAAATTATTTTTCCCTGCTACAACTCTCTTAATTTCAATTTCTATTCTTATGACTCTTTGCAATTCCTGTGCACTGCAAGAGCACTTAACTGCCTCAGTGAAACACATCCTTTTCTTCAACATATTCATTGAGTTTTTGCCCAATAGCCCACAGCATCCTGTGCCACAGCTCCCTTCTCCCAATGCTGTCTGCTCGTCTTTACATTTCACAGTCCTCTTCACCCTGAGACCATCTTGCCACTCTAAAAACTAAAAACCCTGAGAGGTGGGAACACTGTCCAAATACAGACCATACAGACAGACTTGTTACTTCTGCTTTTCCAAAAAAAAATACAACACAATAAACCACCACATTGAACAGAAACCAGGTTTGCTGTAAACCTTTAATATAGATCTCAAAAGAATTTACACAGCTTTACTTTGTTGAGGTTTTTTTTAATATAAGTTAAGGGCAAATACTTGACTAAAACTACAGCTGAGGTTTAATATACACTTTACCAAAACAAGTGACTTTTACCTAAGAATTAACTAGACTCTGACAACACCATAAAACCTGATTCAGGCTGAGCTCTGCTGGTCTTCTTATTAATCTTCTTAAAATTCCTGACTTTTGAGAACAAACAATGCTCGCATTACAGGCTTATAACAAGGTTAAGCTTGAGAAGGTCTATTAATACCCTCCCTAAGGCTACCAGAAAATTCCTTAAAGCAAGTGATTTTTTTGCTTTGCTGTGGATTATGCTCTAGGATAGTTTATTGAAGCTCTCATAAAATGATGAGTTTATCTTATGTCTACATCAGCAGCCCGTCTCTTTTCAGGGCTGAGATGCTCATCAGGAGTCACAGAATAAGTTAACAGAAAAATCTGGAATTCTGCCATATTCACTCTCTATATCCTGCACATAAATTAAGTTTTAACTGACTGTCAAGCATCTGATTCATTTGTGAGAAATAACAGTTTCATCTGTCTAAACTCCAAATACTCAAGAGCTGAAGTCCTTAGGAAAAAAGTGATCTGTTGTAATGGATCCATGATAAGTGTCTACATGCAGTTAATGCACTAAGGCATTTCCCTAGTTTGAAAGGAGTAAAGTCAGGGTCACCTTCCTTAACAGTACTTTTTGCATTTATTTCTTGAATGCTTCTTCTCTATAACTGATGCCTTGAGTTCTAAGCCTTTCTGTTCAGTTTTGGTGTGACACCACGACATTTGGAATTTTAATCAAAAAAGTTGCTATAGATATGGAACTCCAAATGAACCTGAAAACTGAGGCATCAGTTTACTGTTAAATAACATTAAACACACCTTTCTTTTCAATTGCTCAGATCATTGTCGGAATCTCAGATTTACTGAAAAACAGCTCCAAAATAATTTATTTCAGCAGTGTTATTAGCAAAGTCCAGAGCAATGAAGATAATCATCTCAAAAGCCAGTGAATGAAACAACTGAGCAGAGCTTAACAGAGCCTGTCAGCTCAGCTGGACTGTGGAGACACCTTAGTGAGCAACACATCGCTATTTCAAGGCGTCCAATCTTGTGAAATCACAACTAGGAATTGTTCTGCCTTGTTCTGCCATCCAGAGGGGGTGTCTGTAACGATTTAAAACAAAAGAATGATTGTTGGAGTGCTGCACAGGAGGGTAGTTGGGTGTCCACAAATAAAGCAACATCTACTAAGTGATGAATGTGAAGTTCAGCTGAGCAGCTCCCTGCATCCAGGGATGGGAGGGAGCTTTCAGTCACATCCACAGCTCAAGAAGTAACCTGGGCAGGAGAGAGCTTGGTGGCTGCTGGTCTGGGGCAGGGGGATGCCAAGGCTGGTGGTGTTTGCTTTTTAAACTAAACACTGCATTTGAGACTTTCCCTGCCTAATTGATTTGGTCCATCATATTAAAGAGTCTGGGCCAGTGATGTGGCACTTTAATAAAATGCCTGCTAGACTCTCAGTCATTAAAGCAATACAATCTGTATTAGCATTTTATTTTTTCCCCCCCAGGAATAAAATGTTGGCACGTACTAAACACTCAGCCATGTTTCTTTGCTCTGAAAAGCCACGGTGACATTAGAATTGTGTTCCCAACAGAATGAACTCATTGCTACAGATCACTGGCCTTAATTACTTAGTTGTGTAGACTTCCTAAGCAATGTTCAATTAATCCACTGAAACCCACTTCAAAAACGTTTTTGCACAAGGGCTATTCATATAAACCATACACACTACAAATCTGCTCTAGCTACCCTAAAGGTATACCAAGTTTAACCAGGATATCTACCATTCTGTGTTGTTTTACTATTTGGAAATCTATCTTTTCCAATTAGAAATCAGTAACTACAGAAAAAGGGGAAATTTTCCATGCTGAAACAGTAATCTAAATCCTCCAATTAAGTTTTGCTCTTTCTTCTTGCCTAGTAAACATAGTGTTAACTAATGCATGTTTGAAACTTATGATTGCCCAAAAGAATTCACTGTTTGTAGATAATGTCTGGCAGAGTTACAATCCAATCAACACCCAAAGAATCATCAGGCACTGTATATTTTGTAATATTAACACTGAGTGAAGAAGTATCAACATCCCCAAAGCACAGACCAAGCTATAAAACACAATTTGTTTATATATATACGTTAAAAGGAACATACTGCTAATGTTTTTTCTACTTTTTAAAAATTATTATTTTACTCAAAACTAGCATTTTCTTCCTAGAACAGCAACAGGGAGGCCATTTCTTTAAGTGGTGGTTACTTCGCCAGTATTTCTATTGGTAGTGATTTTGGAAATTCTATTTAATTTAAGGAATGTCCAAGTAGCTGTCAATTACTCCTCATTCAACTCTGCTTTTCTTAAGGTACCTTCCATTTTTAAGCTTTTGATTAAATAGTTTTAACCAAACTGATGAAATTCTTAGTATGCCCATTCTATTGGGAAGCAGTTACACAGGACACACTGCAAGAAAGCATCTCCAATATCCTTTTAAGCTAAATGTACATTCCACAGTTAATAATTAAAATTATTAGTGCCCTTTTTCTTTCAATAATATTACCATCATCATAAGCAGGTGTCAGAAAAACTTCAGGAATCTCTGCTTTGAGTCTTTAAAAGCTTCTACACCAGAACACCAATTCTGAGGCATGTGTAAGAGATGGGCCACTCCACAAAACCACTTTTACAGAGATTCACATAAGAGCAGATGTGATGAGGGGAATACAGGCTTGAAATCACGACATCTCCCTTGGCCTCAGCTTTCACATCCCTTTCCAGCCTTTCATACCTGGGCTTGTGGTACCAGAGGCTCTGACCAGCTATCGGCAGCCACACGATGCATCTGAGCACCTTACTTGGGAGTAATTTTCAGTACTGCAGGGCTTGGTTCTGTTAAACTCCGTGTAATGTTCACTGAAGCCTTGCTAAGTGACTGCTGATGCCATCTCAGGAGGAAAAGCACAATACAGTAAGGGAACTTGCAAACATCACAGTAACAGTATGATTTAAAAAAACAATCATATTTTAGCAAGTGAAACACTTAATCTCTTGCTTTCTTAGCATGTCCTTAATTCTGTCTCTTTAAGTAACACTTGTGAGATTTATTTGCTTCATTTAGATTCATCCAGGATGTTCATACCACAATTAAATTATGTGCACAACTTATTTAAGTTAGCAGTTAAAAATGGAACAATTAGAACTTTTATACAATTAAGAATCAGGATCCTCTAGAGGACAATCTGTCTGCAAAACTACTACTTGTCACTGCTACATTAAGGCAGAAGCCAAAGGCAAATTGACTTCGCCTTCTGGGAAATTTAATGATCCCCAGAAATTCTCTGGTAAGAGTTAAGTCAATTTTTGTTCATTAATTCCGTATTCCTGAAAAGAGGTTCTGCTCTAGCTTCACCTTTCTCTTCTGCTCATATCATCTTCTGATGACAAGTTAATTCCCAAGATTTCATTTTTAAAAACAATATGTGTGGGTCAGAGTTCTACGAAGATTTGCCAGGTTCAAACAATTTCATATTTAAAGGGACTTTTTATGGCACTTGAGTTGCTCTCTCACAGACAGGGTGCAGTGCAGTACACTCTGCAGTAAAGCTCTTTTGCTTTTACTTCTTAAGAACTGTAGTCATAAAACCAGTGACCCAGTTTTAGTGAAGCTTTGCACAATTGAATACAAATACTATATACACTGCAGGGACAGTGATGTCAACTACAAGCAGCACTAATGTGAAAGGAGATTCCCTGCTCTCAGTTGAAAGCAGCCAGTTTGACAGAATGCACAGCAGTCCGGCGCTTCCACAGAGCTGCAGAGCTGAGAGCTGCGGTCTCCTTCACTGCTTATCATTTTCATAACCATTTCATTTTATCACTGGTTAGAAAAACTAAGTAATCTAGCTCAGGTTCATTGTCTAGTAAGCTGTATTTCTGTCAGGCTGCCAGAAAATACGTCAAATGTAATGGGAGGCAGAAAGCACACCAGGAATGCTTACATGGAAGCAACTGAATTGAAGTTAATTCATTTCACACATAAATCTTTCTATTAAAAGTCAACCCAAATCAAAAACTGTTTTAAACCAAGCTTAGTGCTGCATTTTATGATTGCAGGTTCTATTCCAGCTGTTCAAGATAACATCATTAAAATTACCCAAATATTTTCATAATTTCTCTCTCTTACTGGCTTCATGGTACAAATAACAGTGATTGCTTTGCAGCAAATTCTCTGTGGAAATGTACTCTCTCTTCATGACCCATAACTATAGAAGTGATCTTCATCCTACCAATAACTTGTCTGATTTGCAAAGTGGACTTCAGTGTTGAAAAATGAAACATAGGAAGATATTTGAAAGAGGCTGGACATGCATTGTCTCACTAACACCATAGTATTTCATTTTATTGGTTTAAGACTACATCTTAAAGTTCCCTCTTAGAATTGAGTTAGCTCTGGAATGTGCTTCCCCAGTTTTGTCCTGGGTAAATCTGAATTATAAACAGGACATTCTACAAACTGCAGGGTGATTAGATCAGGCTAAAAGCATAATTACAGGTCAATAAGAAAAACTGTAATGATGCTAAAAAACTTGTCTCCACAGCATTTCAGCAGCTCAGGCCTTCAGTGTGAGCTGAATGAATGGCCCTCGAGCCAAGGCACCAGGACTTACTCTGCCCTGTCCCAGGGGACCCTGCTGTGCCAACTGTCCCTGTGCCAGCTTCTGTACTTCTTCCAGCACCCACACTGCAGGAGTAGCAGGAACCGCCCCAACATCCACACACTGAGCTCTGTTCTGAGCCACCAAGCTTGAAAGCAAAATCTCCCATGAGAATACTGCTTCTCTTTAACCAAGTACACAGCTCATAGTGAAGCAATATTAGAATAAATTCTTCTCAAGATCCAGATATGCCACAGTTCTTATTATAGAATTACTATATGAATTATTCTTATAAAAGTGTTTTAGAAACCTTTATTAATCTTTAATTACTTTTATAAATTTTTAAAACTTTGCATTTGCAATATCCAATATTGTTCCTTTTAAATCTACACAAATTATTACATTTTTTTAAGCTTTTGCTTGTCCCAGCTAAAAAAATAATTTCACTTGACTATCCTAAAAGTGATGCTGATGAATGATTCAATCAGTAAAAAGTAGCTCTGAGCTTCACCACTGCTGGAGATCCTCAACATTCTGTCATACACAGTCCAAACGTGAGCCAGGGACAAGAGCACAGAAAGAGTGAGGAGGTCATGACACCTCTGGTTTAATTCCTCCACATCACATCCTGCTGCATGCAGATCACAAACTGCTCTCACCTTCCCACATGCAGAACAAGAACATCTAATACTGGGAAGTGTCTTGGGTTCTCTTACTCTCTAATGCATCTTATCACCATCTTATTGTTTTTTTTTACATATCCATTGCTCTGGTAGGTTGTTCTTCACACAAGAACACCACAGGCTTATCCTGGGGGTTTTGTTTGTTTCCATTTTGGGAGAACCTAGAACTAAAAGCAGCATCAAAACAAGTGGTTTGCATACTGCATTGCTAAGCTACCTGGATAAATCACAATATTATGAGTTTTGTTATCTTCACAGATGCAAAACAAAAAAAGGTTTTTTTTCCATTCATTTGGTGAACAACTATTCTCTTTCATATTAAGTCACGAGTAAATTCAAAAGTACAGCCCCTAGTACTGCATTCTTCACCTGATATTGAGTTCTTGATTTTGTTAGCAGTACTTTCTTTTTCTTAAACTTTGCATGAGCCATACATCCTACAATTTAAAGTAACTTCTACAAAAGACATCAATAAACTGAACTCTCTCAAGCATTAGAACTCAGTTCTGTCTATTTGAAAGAATATCACTTTGGTTTGTTTTTAAAGGAAAAAAGAAAAAACTAGACCTACTTTTAATTGAACAACATATAAAGCAGAGATACACAAGCTTTCAGTTCTTTTTCTTCTCCACTAAGTCTATCAACACATTTAAAAATTAAGTAGCCACCCAGAGGTTCTGACTCCTGTTTCATAACTCCAGAGACTATGTTTAATAGGCAATGAGAAAAATAAATGGTCTATTATTTACATTTCTGAATTACGATCATCAGAGCATGGAATCTCTCCGCAGCCTTCACAAATTACCATAAAACTTTTTGAAGTAATAATTTCTAAGGTTTTTTTTGTCTTCACAGTGAATTATTCACATATTAAATTTCCTATGAAATTAACATGACTTCTGGAAATGCAGCATCTTAAGCTATATTACTTCACTTATCTATATGCCTCACTGTGCTTTATGCATTATTCCTAACAACTTCAGAATATAAGGAAGTTAATTTCTAAAATTACTGTGTTTTATTGTTAATATTGCTACACTAAAATCAGAAGTATTTAAGTGAAATACAATTCTCTGTACAGTTTTCTAATCTCTGAATGGACTGCAGCTGATAAATCTAAAGCTGGCCTTTTTACTTTAGCTGGCTGGCAGCCTTTGAAAGGCAGGAGGGGACTGTCAGCATGAAGGCAGGTGGTGTCAGGCAGGGAACTCCACCCACGCCTATTCCAGCACACAGGAGACACGGCCGAACACCTTCCCTCACACCTGCTAGAAAGTTTAGAGCTCACTCAAGGAAACCTGGCCTTGTATTCAAGCCATATCTTCAGAAAAGGATTTGTATGAAGGCACTAGGCTCATAATCAAAGAAATACCCTGAAATCCTCAAAAAACCCCACAAATAGTAATATCATCCCTCCTCCTCCTCCAAAGTATTCACACAATCATCATGGGAAAACTAATGGGAACAGCTATGGCACCAACACCAACCATAGCACACTGCCTATCTGACACAGACAAATTGCACGTGCATGCTGAGGCTGGTGGCATCCTGCAGCTCCAGAAGAACTATTAAACTTACTGAAATTCTCCCAAATAAAACTTCAAATGCCATCAAATCTTAAAATCATCCTTACTGTCACTATCTACTGTTGAGTACCAATCTTCCAAGCAGAAGCATTAGAGTTCAACCCTATGAGCAAGAGCTAAAACCAGACAATGAATTCATGAGCGACAGGAATTCCTGGCTCAAGTGTTCTGTCATTGAAACAAACGTGGCTTATCTCACGCTTAACACTGTGCAAACAAGTCTGCTGGATAAAGACCAAAGTTCAGAATTCAAGGAAGTTTTAAGAATGAATTCTGAAGCTGCTAACAAACGCACAAGGTTTATTTAAATATTACCAACCGTCACTTCAAAGTTCAGTCGTGGATTACTTAATATAATTGTCTATTCTGTAGCATAAGCATTGAGTTAATCCAAAGAATCATGTAATTGCTTCACTAAGATGATCAGTCAAGGCACATTCAGAAATTCTGGTTTAATTTAACAGAAAATGCTTCTTGACCTTTCATTTGAAAATGCAGCAGATACATTTTGAGATCAGGGTTTACACTTTCTCCTTAGCAAGCTTGGCACTTATATAGTAAGTGTTAACCCAATTAGTTGGAAATGGAATTATCTATATAACTTATAGGTGAAAAACAGAAGGAACTATTGCAGGCAAGGAACATCAAAGGCCTAGGAGGGATTTCACCAAAATGTCCACTATTTAATTTTATTTACTCACTTATGTAACAGTAAAGGACTCACCCACCAGCACTCCAATCCAGTTGCCTCCTGTGCAGCACTGCTCATCTTTAGAAGTCAATTTTTATCACTCAGTCTTAAACTCATGCTCTTCACTGAAGCATTTAATTCAATGCAAGTGTTAACTCTGATCTAGAGAAGATGGGAGTAGGGGAAGTATCACTGGTAAAACACCATGTTACTTAGCAGTAGAAAAAGAAAAGGAAACAGCTTGTAACACAAGCAAGCTCACCAGTGTTCTGAAAACCCATTGCCTCGCTATTTTCTCCACACTTTAAACACAGAAACACAAAAGGCAGGCTATGCCAGAACTGCTTTCCAAACAGTGAAAAGCCCCCCTACCTAACAAAACTATTACGTTTTTCCTTGCTCAGGTTTTCCACCTTTGTTCTCAGGGCAATATCATTTGATATTGCATAACAGAGCATAAAATACATATTCAAATATCAGAATACTTAAATGCTACAGAATGAAATGCAGGACATGCTACTTCAACTCTTTAAGAACATCTGTAATGGGCTTTAAAAAAAAGTCCAGCACTACAAGAGGAAATTTGTCGGTGGTGCCAAAATCTACCAATTCTGGGTCCACATTGTCCTCTGACAAAAGGAGCTCATACTGTCAAGTCAAGATATTGTGCTGCTGTTGTACAGTTTGAGAACCCTCTCAATATTACTGCTTCAAGAAACTTTTGTCACAGATATGAGATACACATGAAAATCAGGACCAGGATCCTGGAAATGTAAAACTGTTAGTATTACTTTACCGGCTTTCATATTTTGATTTAAGTAAAAGTGACAATTAAACACTAATAACGGGGGGAAGGGAAATCAGCAGTGAGAAAATTAGGAGCACTTGCAACCCACTCTTTTGACAGGAGCTGCTAATGTAAACTCCATCACACCCTTGCTAACTCAGACATCCCACGAGACATCAACCTGCCAGAAACTCAAGCACGGCACTATTAAGAAACCAGTGTGCAGCAACTGGAAATAAGACACAAAAAAAGCCTTAAACATATAAAGAGTTTGACGCCTCCTCCTTTTTCCCCTTTTCTTTCCTTCTCCACAGTTTTTTTTTAGATAAAGAGTGTCCTTTTGATAGCTGCATTTGCAGACTCCTCAGTCAAAGTCTCCAGAGCCGGGGGTTCACAAGCACCTGCGAATTCTCCACAGGCTCTGATCCAGCAGAGCACAAGCTAGTCCTGCTGAGGAAGCACACAGGCACAGCAAGGGATGACTGGCTTTACAGGAAACACCACTCATGCTGAGGGTATCAGCAAGAAACTGCAGAGCCCTCAACAGCAAGAAACAAACCCACACCAGATTCTTACAGGCTGCCACATACACACGTCTATAAACTGATATTCACTGATGTTACCAGGAAAAGGCAAAGGCAGTTGTACAGAAGAACTACAAAGGCAATTTAAACACTAATAAGGAAGGAATCCACAAACTGAATATTATCTCTATAATGCTATGATCAAAAATATCCCAGAAAAGGATCCAAAGGCGCCAGATAGAAAACAAAACAAAAAATTCTCATGTCATGAACATTCCATAAACCATGTTAAAGAAGCAGGTTATGGTATTCACTATATTTTAATTTCTACAATATCTCCCCATGCTAAACCTTGGGAGTGACTGAATTTCAATTGATTTCCTTTCATACTGTGATCCCACAACCACAGAAGCCACTGGGCAAGAACAGCAGGTAGGAGGAAACTGGAACCTCCATTACCGAGGGCTTTATTGCAGAACCCACAATCTGTTCCCACTGTGACTGCTAACTCACAAAAGAACATCGTTCAAAGACGGACACTTGTTTCTTCTAAAGTGATTTTATAAACTACACCCCCATAGAAGAGCAGGATACTTTCATCTAGTAAAGCAGATATCTTTAGGATCTATCATAACAGACATTTGTGTTTCAGTAATCACCTTAGCAAGGGCCCAAAGAATAGTGTACTGAAAGTACAGATCTGGACAGACTCCTTCAAAATGCTGTAAGAATGTACTAAACCTAATCCTTAGAGGGGAAAACAAAGCCTATAATGCTCTGACATATTAGATTCTTCTCTTAAGATGTGAGAACATGACAGTTATACTAACTAAACAAAAATATTTGTGAATATTCAAATATTTCAAGTGATGTTACAGGAGTACCTTAGACACTGCAGAAAAAGAATATATTCCAAGACATTATAAAGCTACAAATAAGCTTTAAAAACTAATACGTACCATTTGTCAAATTGACAGCCTAAAGTGGCTCACTTGTGAGAACTCATGCGTACTGCACAAAAAACCCAGAATATTAAAAAACAGCGAAGAGTCAAACAATAAATTACAATGTATCTGTACATCATACTTTGCCCTTCTATCAAAGCATACTATCTGTTATGCTTTCTCCCCACTCCTTACAACAACACTTTAGAGATAACATCTGTACAGGATGAGAACTAACCAAATGATTAACTACCAGTGGGAAGAAAAGGTTAAGGGAAAAAAAAAAGAGACAAGAAACTTGTATAATGGTCTTTAATTTCCTAACCCAATAGTATTTTCCTACTCTGTGAAGTTTTTAAGAAATAAAACAAAGCATTATCTACACCAGCTATGATATTGAACATACTTTGGCTCAATAACAATTTATTGGTAAAATGAAAATTTTGAGCTTAGATGTATTATGCATTTAATTTATAGTCTATAAACATTAGCAATAAGAGTAAAAAAACCACAGAAGTACTTTGCATCAAGTGAAATAAAAGGAATTAATGGGGAGAGTACAGATTTTCAATCCACAAGGCAAGAACTTAACTGAATTCTTCTGAATCAAATGCCTAAAGCCAACAGAGAGAGAAAGGAAAAGCTAGAAAGTTGTAGCAGAATTTTCAGTTTACATTTGTAAAAACAGACAATCACAGCTTGTTTTCAGGTATTGTTTTGTTCTTATACTACTGCTTTTCCTGTGAGTTGAAGATACATGTGCAATTGGCTACAAGGAAAATGCACCACTTGATGCCGATTCTAATTAGGAGACTCAGCTGTTGGAATAAACCTGGTCTTATGCTGATTACAGGCTTGTTGGTCACCATGACAAATCTTGTAACCTTTTAAAAGAAATAATCTTCTCATCAATGATGCCAGAATCAAATAAAAAGAAGAGGTGAGTTCCTTTTGGGAAATGATGACTTCATAGCTAGAAAACTTCCCTGAGATTCATGTGTTCTTATGTGCCACAGTATTTAACTTCGCTCTCATTGGGAAAATCCATGTCCCCTGTGTAGACAGAGTCCCAAAAGGCCTGCAAGACTCAGTGCCAGATTGCAGATTTCTTAAAAAGCAAGTTAGCATGATCCTGAACTCATTTTGTCTTGGGGAAAAACATCACTGGACAAAAAACTTATAATTAATGAATTACAGTCTTTCCTACAACTGCTGGTTAATGCTTACTGTAGTGGGAAAGTATGAAAATGTACAAAAGCCAGTACGCCCTTCCTTCACAACTAAAGGTCTATTTAATTCTTCAGACAAAGTCTGAAATAAGTATGTGTCACAGCCTTTTGGCTGATTTGTGTTCTTAAAGCAAGGCTTTGCTCCTTTTATTTTCTTCCACCCTCCAAGTGCCCCTCTCCTCACCTCATCTTGCCCCACTCCATCTTGTCTATAAACTACATAGAATGAGAAGAAACTGATACGAAGTGTCACAGAAATTTTACCTTCCCTAAACCAGCAAATCACAATCTCCTTCTTTGTAAAAATAGCAACCTTTTTCATAAGACTGTGGGTATTTACAGGACCATGCTAAAATCCTCACTTGGGCCAGTCCTTACTAAGAGTTTATGTAGTGATCAGCTAGAGTTACATTCTACTTGGGATGGCATCTGGGCAAACAGTGAAATCCAAGATTATCACTGGAAGACAGGAGACAATTTTTAATTTGTTTTCACAAACTCAGGGCTTAAAAGCAGAGTAGTACCTCTACCATAAATTCTATAACTGGTTAGCATAAAAAAGAGCTAAAAACTACTCTTACAGGTATAAACACATTGGCAGGTTTGAACTGAGCATTCTCTCACAAAGCTCAGCATTTGGACTAGTCCAAGAGACCCTGCTTTGCTGTGTGAGTGGCTACATGGACAGACTGGCAACACAAGAGATGGCATGAAGGTGGAAAGCCACTTGTTCAATTTCCCATTAAGGGCAGAGGAGAAATCAAGGAAGCTACAATAGTCATAAAAGAAAAACTAAAGCTCTTCTGCATTCAAGATATACTCCAAAATGCACTTCCTTCTCGTATCAGATTTTGAAAAACATTGCATGATAATATGATAAAGTCTTTTGCACTGACCACAATTACATAGAGCATTTTAAACAAAGTGAAGTCCTTAAAAAATTTTACCGTTGACTTTTTCAAAATACAGCTACAATAAAATTTGAAATTATGTACTGAAGCAATTGAAAAGTATGTGGCCAAGAAGTCTGCTGAAACAAACTGCAAAAAAAGAAAACATGGGTCATTCTCAGGTAAAAATCTAAACAGTATCCTGAATCTGATTTGGTAAGGCATACACAATTGATGAGTCAATTATAATCTACCAAACCAAAGTCATGTACAGCAAAGTGTATTTTGAACAGGTTCATTATATTCTCCAGCTAATGTACACACGCATTTTGGCCAGATGGAATTCCCCTGTCCCTAGAGGTACATGTACACAAATGTTTGCCAAGCATTCTGTTAGGAAAAAATTCAAAGGCACACAGTTACTTACAACTTTTTACAATGAGGGGAAACATTGTTAGTCAGAGCTGCCTTTTATTCCCACTCAACAAGTAAAAAAAAGTCAGTTGATCTATGTAATTTTATATATAAACTCTACATACAAAAATATAAACTCTGTAGAATGGGGGTTTATAACTGTCACTTGCACAAACCCAATGTTTAAAAACCTCATTTCCTGCACAACAGTGATTACTTCTTGGACCTCCCACACTCCATGTGCTTATTCCAACTACACCAAGGAGCCTGAAAAAATATTCCAAGCCAGCAGTAACCTCAGACTGCTCGGATTAGTTCTAGATACAGTAACTTCTCAGTAACACTGAGCACAGATCATTGCTTCATTCCCATGAGTTACTTCTTTCATCTTGTGTTTGTTTCCAAGAAATAGAAACCACTTAAGATAGTTAATACCAAAACTGATGACCCAAATATACAAACAGAACTGAAAATTGCCCCCAAACCAATCAAATATGAAATTCATCCCTTACATTTCATTCAAGCATCTACACGTTGTCAAGGCTGCTGGGAGGAGGCGTTTCCCCATTAATCTTGCAGTTTTCCTCCCTCAAATGAACAACGCCATCTTTCTCACCCCCATCTCAGTGCCTCTTCACTCTACAGCTTTACTGCCTCGTACCAAATCTCTGCTGCTCTGCTCTGAGTGTCTCCTGTCAACTGAGCTGAGTTTCACTGAGGTGCTGGAGCGTGTCCAGAGACAGGCAATGAAGCCGGTGAAGGGTCTGGAGCAGGAGTTCTTTGAGGAGGAGCTGAGGGTGTTTAGCCTGGAGAAGAGGAGACTCAGGGGGGACTTGATCACTGTGCAACTGCCTGAAAGGAGGCTGCAGCCAGATGGGAGAGGGTCTCTCAAGTGAGAAGAGACAGCACAAGAGGGTATGGCATCAAGCTGTGCCAGGGAAGGTTTAGGTTGTAAGTTAGCATTGCATAACCCCAAAAGGGTTATAAAGCATGAGAACACGCTGCTCAGAGAAGCTGTGAGGTTACCATCCCTGGAGATATTTAAAAGACGCATAGATGTGGCATTTAGAGATGTGGTTTAGTGGTGGATTTGGCAGTGTTGGGTTAATGGTTGGGCCCAACAGTGATGGATCTTTCCATCCTAAATAATTCTATCACACTGTGACCATCCATCAGATTCCAAAAAAACACTTGCCTATATGACACATTGGCATTTAATATAACACAATTTAAGCCAGAGTCTGAATAGTGGTATACTTTATTAGAAAGAATATCAAAACTACATTAAGAAACCAATATAAGTACTTCTGCATCTCATAAGTCTAATGAGATTCTCAGAGCTACATAAACACATCAATGAACCACCTCTCTCACCAAAGAAAGTGCTGATTACCTAAGTTACAAACTGTAAAAGTTCAAAGAAAAATAGTCCATGGGGAAAACAGTAAATACAACATAAATTTAAAAATAAGGAGTGGAAGAATAACTAGCTGGTGAGAAACAGGCCATTTTCACATGATAGAAAACTCAATTAACAGCGTTTTTCATTTATTTCCAACAGATAATTATACCATCTACAAACACTTTCTAACCTAGTTCTCCATCTGTTTAGTAATGAAACTTTTCTCCAACACAACAGTTTTCCATAAACTGTAATTTACATGGGCAGGTACTTCTGACATTGTTTTTGACAGCTATTTAAACAGTTAAGCTTTCCTTAATAGACCATGAACTTATTTTGTCATAAATTCAAGAATTAATTGGACAATGCAAAATAACAAAGGAAAAAATAATCTCTGTACTGTCCTGGGGGGGAAAAAATCTGGACACTACCATGGCAAAAACTGAACATAAGAAATGTATCCCAAGGTAGCAGCAAAATTAAAAGAACACTAAATAGATGCAATGAAGGCGTATTATCAGCTTGAGAAAGTGACACAGTATTTCCAAACAAGATTCAAGTGAAGGACACCAACTATTAAATGCAAAGCTTTTTCTTCTTATTTTAATGAAGGGAAAAGCAAAGCTCTCATTTCACAGATGAAACCATGTCTTTAACAGCCTAACACGTTTCAGACGACTCTTTGGTTGAATTCACGGGCTAAGGTTAATTCACACGTACAGCTCATCTGATATCGAGCTGTCACAGCCAGCTTTTCCTCCCCATGTCACCCCCTGAACGGGCCAGGGAATCCAGCTATCACACAGCCATGGAAGTGCAACTACTCAGAACTGCCTGCTTAGAAGGAAAGCCTAGCAGAAATCCTTTGGTGTTGGAAGCAATCCTGTGCTTGAGTCTTAGCCCTCAAAGATGCTGTGTTGGAACACACGAGTCTTTCAAAAACCTCTGCATATGGCTTCCATCCCCAGAGCAAGAAGACTCCCAAAATCAAACATTCCATACAGCAATCCCTAATGCAAGGATTTCTACCAGGGGAATTCCTCATTAAAGCAGCAATCAGGAGTGGCTAACCCCTTCCTGAATCAAACTATGCATTAACCGCAGCAGTCAGAGACACGACCTTTTTTCTTCACACGACACGGCTACTTCTCACTCGCCCTGATTCAGAGGCAGCAGAGGTGTTACACTCCAATTGTAATATCCAACCTTGACTTGATATTTATCTCCAGGGAAGAAAATAATTGGATGTCACACCTACTAACTCAATTTCATTCTGCTAATTATTCTTCAGTGAATTTTTTTCTTTTTCTGCCTTCATCACTGCATTCTGAACAGGATTAACAAAGTCACTGGTGAAATTATTTTGAAGACTATTGATCACATACAGACAGTAACTACCCCCTCAATATCTCTTCAGAAAAAAGCAGTATATAAAAAACAGATCAGGTTTGATATTTATATTGTAGTCTTCAATAAAGAAGATCTAACACATCTCACTATCTACATTTTCTACTTTAAAAATGATCAAAATGTGGTTATTATATTTTTACACCACTGCAAAAAAACCTCAAAAACCCAACTGTATAAACACCAATGAGTCTACTTTAATTCAAGAAAGCCAGTCCTAGTTTCTGCACCACTCACTTCCCCACTGCAGCACAGTGGCATAAAGCCTGTTTTTACTCAGTATGGTTCTCCAAGGAACCAGAGAATGAACGCTGAAATCTTCAATGTTCTATTACTGAGAAAGTACATTTACAGAAAAATATCCATGTCATTAATGTTCTATGCCAAATATGTACTGGATTCAACCCTCTAGAAGTAAGAATGTGACTATTTCATCAGTTAGCCTGGTGATCCAAAGGCTGAACTGAGAGCAGAGAACATGCCTTAACAAAGAAAACATAAATTGCTGTTGTTTTGTTTTGGGTTTGGTTTTCAGGGTTTTTTAGTAAAGTTTTACAGTGGGTTATAGCAAAAATAAATATTTGCACGATACTATTGATAATCCAATGCCTAAATGCTACAGAATATTTAACATACACATGCAAGTGCTAATTAACTGCTGCCACCTTCAACTCCAGAAGGGCTGAAAGGCATAAAACCAGAAAAACAAAGACTCCTTGTTTGGAGGATGTGGACATAAGGAGGGCAGATTCAACAGTTAAAAGGTACATAAGAAATCAGTCCCCTGATTTAACAAGTTAGAGGTGCGCAAGAAATGAAACAACATGCACATCACCATAGATTTGCAATTACTATACATCGTTATTCTTCCCAAGGGTTTGACAGGTCAGTAGGATAGAAGGCTCCCAGGTGGACTCTCCTGGCTGTTCCATTTCATTTTGGGCAGCCTGTAAACACACCGAGCAGAGGTGAGCTGTGCAGATCACAGGAGAGGACAGGCAGCTGTCACAGAAACCTCTTCACCTCCTGCTCCCCTGTCCCCACAGAGTCTCCTCTCCAGGACATCCAGAGCTGAGCCTTCCCAAGGAAAGCACGGGAAACACACACACACAAACTTTGGAGGCAGCATAAAGACTTTTCTTTTGGCACTCAGGATTCCAGAGTATTTGGTTACCCAAGAAGCTCTTAAGGGCTGTTGAAGCAAAACCAAAGCTAAGAACTGGGTGCAGCAGATGGGGTTTAGGGAGCTGCTCTACCAGTCTCCTCCATGTTTTGCCACACTCCATATTTATATTCATTCCTTTTAAGCACCTTCACTATTCCAGGTTGTAATAAAAACACTTTGAGATCCACAATTCTCATAGATTTCCCTTAAAATGATGGCAATGATGAAAAACACTACCTGCCAACTTTGCCCAACTGAACAACCCATCTCACATTTTCACATGCTCCAGCTATTAAAACATCACTATGAGATTAACATATCCGTAAGAATTATGTTTGTCTCCCTCAACATCAGTCCAGGGAGGCAGCCATTTCATACAAAGTATTTATGTGAAGGTGTCCTGGAGACACACCAGCTAAAGGGACAGCTTTGTCAGCAGCCAGCCCTGTTCCAGTAAGCCAGTGGCATCCTGCCAGGAAAACACCTGCAGACTGAACAACATGCAGTATAATACGAGATACACAGAGAGAAGAGCAGAAAAACAAAACAATGACAGCATTAATTACTCAAACAGCTCAATGACTCACAAATGGGACAACATTTATGCCAAGTTAACACAGGCATTTCTTCCCACTGGCTAGTTTCAACATTTTGATCCTGACATCAAAACAAGTTTTATTTCTGCCCACTGCCTTGCTCCCTGTATCCCAATTACTCACAAACATAGAGGACAGCCTTGCCCAAATCATTTATCTGGTCCAAAGCACAGTGGTTTGGGATTTATAGCCTTAAAAACAACACCACAGCTGAAACAAGTTATTTTCTCTTCCTCTCAACTAGGACAAAATCCATCCTAACACATTTGAGCAGCATCTCCATTTCCTGTTAGTATGCTGTGGTACACTCATCCCTGCATTTACCAGCTCTAGCAACACAGAAACCATCATGAAACCACTGCTCTGTTCCAGTAACTCACCTCCCCACACAGGCCTGTGCTCTGGGTATCATGAAGCAGTAAGAAGATCTTTGAATACTCCCACACTTCAAATCAGGTTGCCTTCTACACTTCAGACAAAATATAAAGCAATTTAAACCACGAAGGACTGAGCTGGGTTCCCTCCACTACAAAAAAACCACACCTTTATTTTTCCAAAACACAGGCTGGTAACAGCTCAATCTCACTAGCTGTACAAATACATAATTCCCATTTTCAAACTTGCTATTCCTACAAGCCCTGATGTCGTACAATATTCACATTTGACACTACTTCTTTTCCCCTCCCATTTCAGCAGTACTTGCTCCTACCACTGTTTTGGAAACTGATACAGAATTTCTTTCTGTACCTATTAATTACCTAATGTAGATCAAGTCTACCATTAAGAAATAACATATATTAGAAGTATACCGGAAGCAAAACAGAAACACTAAAGACATTTTATTTGCTGTTTCAGTAAATTTTACCCTTAAATTGTGAATCTGGCACAAAGGGCACAGACAATGTGTTTCTACACACAAGCTTTGGAAACTATGCAAGGTATCTAAGGGCTTTTTTGGTGTTGTCTAGTAACTTACACAAGTATTCTATAG
Organism: Bombycilla garrulus; assembly: GCA_013400315.1. Taxonomy (NCBI): domain Eukaryota; kingdom Metazoa; phylum Chordata; class Aves; order Passeriformes; family Bombycillidae; genus Bombycilla; species Bombycilla garrulus. The sequence goes on along the minus strand of VXBU01006960.1, from coordinate 58,701 downwards.
TTCCTGAACTTGTGCAAACTGATAGTCCTTTTATCACATTGCTACTCAAAATTAAATAACTAGAATTTTACAATCTTCATCATTTTAGACACCAAAATTATTAGCCACTGACTCTGGCCAATATTCTTTAAAAATATGAACTCCATAATTTAAGCTAATAACTACAGCTGCTGAGGTTTCTATAGTTACACGTTCAGGGGTCAGAGCTCTCTGAAATACGTGCAGGCTCTAATAATAAGCTCCACCACAGTATGCTAACAACCTTTAATGATTAATTAGGCAAAGACCAAGTTTCTGGTAGAGCAGAGAATCCCAATATACTCATCACCCTGTGAAGCAGCAAACAAAACAACTTTGGATTTTCAGATAAAACTGTGACTTCAGGTTGCATCTTTGCATTCTGGCAAGAGCAAATTCCCCATGTCCCTGAGCTGCCCAGTTAGCCACAGCCCACAGCAGCAGCCAGCACAGCAGAGCTCCCACCTGTGAGACACCTTATTTTTCCATCTTTCCTCTCCAATGCCTCCAGGGTGAGTGTGATCTTGCATTAGCCTCCCTAGAAGTTTCCTGAAGAGATGACAAACAAAATAAGAATCTGTACTGTGCAGAACACTTAGGAACAAACTGCTAAAGTAGGTAAAAACTAAAATTTATCAGCAGATCAAAGTATGGGAAAATACCTGTCAAGAGAGCTAACACTTAAAAAAAATACAGTGCACTTGCACCCCTCTAAATTGCTGCTCTCACGCTGGCTTTGTGGTTTTCTGGTTTTTTTCTTCTGTTTTTCTTTACTTTGCATTTAACTGAACCACAGAGAATAATGCATTAAAGTAATTACCATTAATCATTCCCAAGTATTCCTCTTGGCTTGGGAAGAAAATGTAAGAGTATTGTAGAAAACATTTCAGTCAGTTGAAGTTTAAAAAATTTTTAAATGCAGTCAGGCTATAAATCTAACAAAATACCACTTTAAAGCCATGAAATGCAAAAGATAACACACCCTTGAATGTTTGTGACCAATTCCTGTGTATTTGTCATTCTTCATATGAGTAAGAGATCCCTTTCATCTCCAAAACTCCCTAACTTGCAAATGCATTTGAGCATTGTAGAAGTTGTTTATGTGTTAACAAATACTGTTATGGGAAATGAGGACCATTGTTCCTCCGTGAGCTAAGCACTTTCACCCCACTTGGAGCGCCTTACCCTTACACGTGCCAGACTGCAGCCTGCAGGTGGATCAAGCACCATTGCATTACCAATAAATATTTATATATTGATACATATAATACATATTTGGCTGTGTGTATATCTATTTGGATACCTATACACCAAGATACATATTACATGTCTCGTTGTGTATTATTGTATTTGACATAATTCTGTTAATATTGTGTTCATAGATCTGTGATATACAGATCTAATGTAACATTCTGTATTACATAACTGTAAATATATCTGTATTTTATACATGCAGAGATATATTAGCTATAATACATTTACATCACATAGATGTGTTGATATATATTCTGCATATTACATCTAATATAACATCATACGTATTATAACTGTAAGAGGAGTTGGAGCTTGCTTTTGATCTATTAACTAAATTATAGAGCTGGAAACAACAAAAATAAATGCAAGAGCTCTAATACGAACCTAACAGCCAGCATTCAGAATTTGCAGATTTACAACAAATGGAGTGGCCAGTTGTGCTGGATATTATGACCTCTCTGGCTTCTCACATCTCCAACAATGCTACCAAGTGAAGGTCAAATGAACCCTTGAGTTCCTTGTTGGCGGGCAGACCAATTGGGGGGCAGGTTGGCTGGGTTTTGTTGGGTTCTATTACTTACTGGAAATTTTCTGGTCTTTGTTTGGTTTGGTAGTTCTACAACATTAGTTTCAGTGAGTGCTCTTTTCAGGTTTTTTGTCTATTTCTTAGGCTGAAAGATTACATAGCTAGTTAAAAAGCTGAAAACACAACAAAGTAACTTTTAACCTGTCAATAATACACCAAATTTGAAGTCAACAATGGTTAATTCATTTCTTAAATCCTCTGGGATGAGGAGATAAGTTTGCTTTGCCTATGAATTGCTCTAAATATTAATTTTTTGCTTGCCTACTGGGACTAAATCAAACAAGTCAAAATGGTTACTGTGGTTACAGTGATGGATCAAGAAAAAATAGAAAAAGTTATTTAACCCTCAAAATACAAATGAAAAGTGTGCAGAAAAGAGCAAAACACTACTGGCTTTTACACAAAGAAAAGTACAGATCCACACCTCATGCAATTTCAGAAAAACAAGGCTTGTGATCCCAAATCCCTGAGAGGCTGAGGGGTTTCTTTTCCTCCAAAATTCATAAAATACAGAACATGTACATATATTTCCCAGAACACAAGCATAGATATATTATATCTTCCTTACAATCATTATAAAACAAAAAAGGAATTGTTTATCCAATTCCTTTTTGCTTTATAATGGGAGGGGAAGAACAATGGCAAAATAGTTTACATATTCCACTCAAAAGGTGGAGTAGTATGTGAGGGGGGACAAGGAACACACAATAGACAGTTTTTACGTAAGCCTGCTGAAGGCAAAACATTAGAAGTAGAGTTGTCAAATGAAATGACACTGTGGCAAAATAGTCCCTATGAACAGTTCTGCATGATCACTGGCATTGCTCACACAAACAGCACTAAAGGATAACAGCACAAATCCACAGCCATGGAGAAGCACTGAAAAACCAAAACCCAGCACACTTAAACCAGCTTCTTTATAAATGAAGCAGCAACATTAAATGGTTCTGTAACAAACTGTAACTAACCAGTAACCCACACTTAAGAGTGATAAGAGAACAACTCTCACACAGGGCCGGTTTCCTGGCAGCAGCACTGTCTAAATCAAAGAGCATGTGAAACACCACCCAGCACAAGGGACAAAGACACCACAGAGCTCCTGAACTGCTAGTCATTCCACAGAACCAAAACAAGGGAGGAGGGGAAAAGTGAGCTCATTTAAAATTGAAGAAATAAATCGATAAAATACTGTAACTATTTTAATAGGCATTACAGAGTGACATGTAACCGAGGCCGGATTTTCACACGCATGCAGACTCAGTTCTGCGACTTCCTGTGAGTATCTACAAATTCTACCTAATTCTAGTTACTTACATTACAATAATCTGGTTTACATAACTTCACTTTTTATCTATTACCTAGATCATTATTTTATTTCAAAATAAATGTCCTCACGAAAGCATTACAGTTCACATCTTTAGTAAAATGCAAAAAACATGCATGACAAAAGAACTGTAAAGTGGATTCTTCAATACAAAAATGTTCCTGTTTTCTGTGATTCATCTTTGCTTTAATTAGCATGGTTCAAGTAGAGGAAAGCCAGTGTAGGAGGGGAAAGTCCTGCTTCTCATAGTAGGTGTGTTAAAGAAATAACTGCATTCATTACACTTCAGGAAAAAGTTGGGAGGACCAAGGATCTAAGAGACATACAATAAGCATTAAATAAACCCAAATAAAGACAACCTTGTGCATATCCAAGGAATTCTCATAAAGATTTGACATCATCTTCTTTTGCATTTTGATTTTAGGGGTATTAGAGTAGCCATTCCTTGTCCCACTCTCCTGTAGAAGCTAAGAGTTTCAGCTAACACACATCTGAAGCTTGGCCAGCTTCTCAGAATAATCTTACAGTTTCCATGTACACATGGAACAAGACAGTCTGCAGAAGCATAAATATTTCAGTAAACTTCTGTATTTCTAAATTATATGCATCATCAATCTGTCATCCAAGGCTGGAGCTGCAGACAGTTATCTGCAAACCACCTATCCCCAGATTTGAAGAGAGGTTCCTCTAGCTCCTACTAAAATTCTGTGTGTAATAATCCAAGAATGTTGTTGAGTGTCTGCTTGTGTTTTATCATCACAACATAGCCTCATGCATCATGAAGCTTAAAGAATTCTCAGTCTGCTCTCAGAACTTTACCTGCCTCATTAGTCTTTATTTTTTGTCTCTACAGACTAGCACTGACAAAAAATATATAAATTATTAAATGCATGCTATAGAGGCTGTGGAATTGCACATCAAGCCCACATTTTTTACTGCCTGATTATATTGAGAAGACACTACTCTTAGACAGCTCTATAGAGCTGTGTTTCTAATATTAACGTGCTTGTTTTGAAGATGAGCCTGCCTTCTCTTTTACTATTGTCTAAAGCAAATATTGGATATCGAAATAGAATCTAATAAATTATTTCTAGTTTGCTAGTTTGGAGAGAGGAACAGATCCAGAAGCCTTTCATAAATAGGGAAACAATTCTAAATTCCAATAATACTCTCTCTGTCCTGCTGCACAGTTACATCTAAACCATTGTCTGTTTCCATGTGCCTAGGTACCATTTCAACTTTTTTTGAGAAAAGACCTGATGTCTTCAAGCAACTTGCCAAGTTGTGGGTCACTGTGACAACATTCTATAGGAAAGCAAAACATGTAAATCAATTGACATAAGTGTGTCGTTTTTCTTCTGAGTTCATTTTTTATTGCATATGCAAACAATGCTTACGGCTAACACTAAAATTAAGTCGTTCCCACTGCAATATCTGCTGTTCTTGGGTAACAGTTATCATCCACAACACTCACCAGTCTGCTGGAATCCCATTAACCAGCCTGTCTTCAAGAAGGGCACAGGGATGTATTCATTTTAGCGCAGACATTTTACAGACACTGAACTGTTTCTTTCATTATTAGTTTTTCTGCTGCCTCAGGACAACTGTCAAGAGTTCTTTCCACCTCTCGCTATTTCTTCTAGGAGTAAATATAACCTTTCAGTGCTTTTATTTTCAACAGAAATGGAAGTCTATGAAAAATGGGAAAATATAAAGGAGAACATCACTGCTGTCATTCTGAAACAGCCCAGCAGCAGAAGGGGTAGAGAAGATGAGATTTGGTGCAACATGGCTTTTTGGGCCATCGCTAGGGTAAGAGATTCACTGCATTACAATGGGCAAAAAAATCTCCCCTTTTCCTATTCTTCCTCTGCTAACACTGTACTTCAAAGCCGGAGACACAAAGGAAAATTTCCTATGGAATAACTAGCTATTTCATTCAATAGGAAAGAGTTCCACTTGATACAACACACAATCTTCACTTTGTTCTCTAATTGTAGGAAAAAATCCAATGTGATTTCAGGCTAAGTGAACCCACAGTTCTGGGTTATGTAAAAGTCATTTCCCTTACATTAATATCTTTAATATAAATACAACATGGAATACTTGCAGATTTTTGGACAGATTTTTTTAAAGGTGAAGAAATCCTATCCAAAACACAAAAGTAAACAACTGCTTGTCTCAGGAAACTATTTAATTGAAAAACAAGATACTGGAACAAAATTATGTTTAAGTACTGGTTACAAAAGTACTGACTCCGTCTACCTGGTCTAAAATAAGCTCCTATTGGGCTTTCCTTTATGATACATTTAATTAACTGTAAGCAACCCAAGCGAAACAGAGAAAGCACACACATGGAGGCATACTAAAAGAAGAGCCAAGTTCACAGTCCAGCAATTTTAGACAGGTAGGACCAAAGACCATGAAAAAAAGATCTCCTCAGGGACTGCAAAACCACATAAAATTTTTATCGTAAGATGCTGACTCAAGACAAGGAACAGGCCTAGCATAAGAATAATGTAATATAAGAGCTTTCAAACTCATTTCATCTTGTTATTTAAAATAACCAATCCTAGGATTAAATATTCAGGTTTTACAACCACCTGTATCCAGGTTGATTTGAACAACAGTTAATAAGTTGCATGAGATTTGACATCTCTTCATTTTCTTGCAAAAGGGGAAGACAGGGAATTTGCAGGGTCTTTTGCCATTACTGTAAGGCTCCACAGGAATCAATTGCCAACTTGTAACATAATAATAACAGTTTTAAAAGCGAGTCCAATGCTCTTGTCATCCATAATTCTGCAAAGCGGTTTAAACCAATTCATCTGTAAACAGAATCAGTGAAGACTGCATTAACAAAAACCCTCTTATTTTTTTAAACCAGAATTCCTTAGACACATATGCCTGCAGGCTGTGATAAGCTACACAACATCTTTGCGAGTAGACACAAGGAGAAAAGCGCAAATGCCTCAGTGTAGTCCCTAGGACACAGACACAGAACTGTAACACCGGACAAGACTCAGAAAGCAACGCTGTTCCCAAGCCAGTTGACTCTTCCACCAAATGGCAACGTGCTGCTCTCCATCACAGGCGGAATTCCCCCAAGCTACAGCTAAGGCCAACACTCAATAGAAAGACTGGAGATATGAACTACTGCAACACTAGTAATTTGGAAAGCTTGTGAAGATTAATTTGAACGATGAAATTAATTATGGGCAACCCAAATATTAGTTAACTTCTGTAAAGAAGACATCAAAGACCTTCATTAGCTCCCTTATTTTCCTTGAAGATTTTAAAAATCTCTCAGGCAAATAACCCCCGTTCCGCATAATACAAATCAGCTTTAGGAATGCACTCCAATTAAGGGCCCTAAGTTCCCCCGATGACACTTTCAGTTTGGACTGTGTTAAAAGTGTTGAGCAGACAGAGGAACAGACTGGATCCTGCCAACAGCTCATGATAACCCAGAGGAGAGGCAAGAAGAGAGATCAACTAATATTAGACAGTCTAAGAGGGGGAAGAAGAAAAGGCTTATTTCTGATTCCAAAGAGTCTGACATACCCCTCCTTTCAGCAGCAACGCTTTCTCTGATCTGCAGATGAAAGTATGTACATAGCAGGAAGGGAAATCCAGACAGAAGAAGAAAGAACTGAGTCCACACAAGCAATTGCCTTTACACATCTTTAGGCATTAGATGATACTGCAAGAAACTACTCCATTTTCCAGGCTTGGCAACATACAACAGCAGCTCTAAAATGTTCATTGTGTCATACAAGAAAGCAAAAAATACTACCAGGTCAGACTCAGAAGAAAACAAGTCACCAGTTTTTTCAAATTCCTACCCCTGGCAGAAGATAAATTTGACCATGCCTTTTTCAGCACAGACACAGAGCAAAATTTATTTAAGGGAAAAAAAGCATAAACTTTGAAATAAAGTTATTTAGCTTACACCTTTAACTTCTTCCAAGACAAAAGAACACACATACAACAATTCACTGCCTCAAACTGAAAAAAACCAAACTTTGAATGACCATGAGACATGTACACAACAGCTGACAATAAGACATCACAAAAGAAGCTTTTCCCGTGAAAAATGAAGTAGTTTCCACATTCCATAGGATTTTCTCCCAATTCTCTTCTCACTCCTGTCCTTAAAGATAACATTCAGTTAATAGATGTTTTGACCATTACTGAACTCTGACTGAACATGAAAACAAGCTTCCTGCTATATAATTTTCAGAGTAAAACCTTTAAATGGTAGGTACCTTTCAGTCATGTATTCTTACATTAAATAAATAAAGAAAACTTGTTTACTGAAAAAAAACAAAGTACCATCCTTCCTGTGGAAAAAACTATTCCTGGATTCACCAAGCACTTTATTAAGTACATCCATTGTTGTCATGGTAGAGAACTCCACATAGTCAAATTTGACACCACAACTTTTTCTTTTGCAAATACCCTCTGACCTACATCAAATTTCCTACAACTGTTCTGCAAGAGCATTTGAAAAATTGGAGGTATGAAGAATTAATTCTTTTCCTTCCTTTATTAACATGAGTTCTTTATCTGTCTTGTCTGTGCTTGAAGGGAGATCTCACAGAAAACACAAGTGAAAACTCTGTTTCTAATTATAATAAACTCTACAAAAACCTCCTAGATTGTAGCTTTCCTTCGCAACTCTGAGTGTTCAAAAGTTGGGGAAGAAGTAAAAATGAAAAATTAGAATTTCAAACCCATGGCTGAAGTAAGGAGATTGAACAATTCCAGAAATGTCTGTAAAAACATCTTCACCTTGTATTTATTTGTCATTCTCAATACTGAGGCATGGGTTGGTTCCGGATACTTGAAGGGAAATAGAACAGACCAGATTTTAGTTAAAACGTTGAGCTATCAACACATTTCATAGACTACCAACTCTACTCCAGAAGATCCTGTAACCTAAGTAATGTCACTATAGTCTGGTAATTACAGGGGGTTTTGCATTAAAGGTAAGTGAACAGCTACAAAATATAGAGAATAATTATATTTAATGCATGACCTTGACAAAAATTTTGTGAGAGGTTTTCAGCTTTTTCTGTCTTCTCCTATTCTGCTAGAAATATCTAGATACAATGGTATCTCTTTAACTGCTCTCTCATTAGGACAGCATCACAACCATACATACTGGTTAGTTATTCTTCTAGGCATGTCCACACACCTCTAGAATACTGATATTATACACAGTTACATATGGAAACTGTTGTTAGGGTTCAACAACAGCTATGCTTTCCAACACCGTTACAGGTGTTGCTTCTAGATTCTCACACAACTCGTTTATAAAGAAACAAAGCAGCAGGATCTTCCCATTTTGTCATAAAACACTGATTGTTGGAGGACAAAACCAGAAGAAAATGCCACACGAATATACCTCAGATAACAGAGTAAGGAACAGCACACAAGGTTTCACACACGGGAGAGAGACAGAAGCCATTCCTAACTCATCACTTCTATTTTCAACATGACCTCCACCTGACTTACTGTGAAGTTGCAAAACAGCAGGGTGAAGTCAGCATATTTAAACATCATTCTCAAGGTGAAGACTTAAATGCTGAAGGCTAGGGGGCAAGGCTTGTATCAGGATGTACTGCATATTAAGGAAACTGCAGTTCTTAAAACACATGGCATAAAGCAGACGTTTTGCCTGAAAAGATAAGAGATACCAGTACAAATCAGTCATATATGGGCTCCACCACCTTCTCCCTCCCTCCCTCCAACATGCTTTGCCTTTTCATCGCACAGTAAGATATGTACTCTCCATACTTTGGTTGTCTGAAATACTGATTTTTGTTATATGTGCTTAACACCACAGCCTGCTGTCAGCAGAAATCAACACAGAACAGAGCAAGTTGTGCCTTCTGCAAGCCTGCTGCTTCTGAAAATAAGTTGTGACATGCCTCACGTGACTTTTTTTTCCTTCTCCTAAACTGGCTTATGTGCAAAATTAGACTGATGTTTAAATAGTGTCAGGCTGTCAGAGGGAGAAAATGACAGTGCTACTGTGACACAGTACATGACAAGGAGAAAGATTCATCGCTTATTCGGAAGTGAAAAGTTGAATACAAAACGCATAACCATGTGTCTCAAATTTGTTACAGCAGGTGAAAGACTGAACGCTGATCCCAAGATATGCTTCATAAATTCCAGTTAACTGAAAAAATGAGTTTATCATAACAGCAAACACACTTTGAAAACAAAGATGATGGAGTTGAAGGTAAGTTCCCTAGTGCAAGAACATTTGCTTCAGGGTTAAAATACATATGCCTGAAGTAAACTAGCTTCCTACTCAGTACTGGAAAAGTATTTACAAACAGGAAACAATTCCACTGAGAATGGAGGGGATAAGAACTCAACTGTAAATAGACCCAGAAAGGGAGAAACTGCTACAATCAAAGCATTTCAACTGTTAATTCCACTATTTTACATCGACCATGCTACAGCATGATACACATCTAAATGTGACCTCGGTTTACATTACATTTCCATTTCCCCCTGAAATCCTGCATCCTTCTGTTGGGCACCTTTCAGAAAGATTTCTCCGTTTTTGTGCATGTGGGTCATGCATTAGTTTAGTAATGAAATACGTTTGAGGTCTGAAGAATTTAGTCAGCTCTGCTGCTAGTGAATAGACTGGCAAACTGCTGGGGAAACAAAAAGGGAAATAGGAAAACTAACTGTATTTGTAATGATGTGGTGAGTGATAACCACAACCTGATGATTAAGGATTTTTAATTCTTCAGGTGAGAGGATATTTTGTTCTTAACTGCTGCACAGCAGAATTACTCCACTGGAGTGAGAGGCATAAAAGCATGGAAATAGCACATTATTTACTCAAAAACAATGCAGAAGAAATCAATACAAAAAATATTTCTCCTTTTAACAAAGTCCCTGCCTCCCTGTCCCAGGCACATGTAACAACTTCTTTATGTGCTCTGTAGTTAAACTACTCTCTGAAAAACAGCTCCCTATCAAACCTTTTTCCCTTTCACACATTTCAACCCAATTAAAGACAAGAAAGATTAGTGTGAAAGAGACAGTTAATTTTAGAAAATTTATGCATAGACCCAAATGTGTTTAATTACTTTACTATTTCCCACATGTAGGAAAATCACTTTTAAGTAGGCTGCAAAACAGTGTTTTAAAAAGCGAAAGCTCTGTACTGGATTGCTCCTGTCATTGACATCAAATGCATAACAAATGATCATTTAGCTTCCTAAACACTTACTTTATTTTTCATCAGATTTTTAAAGAAAACCACAAAACATACTCAAAATTGTTCACTTATGTGCTGATCGTGAGGACACTGTAAAAATGTAAGGATTTTTACAACTTAATTATCTCCTTCTCCCTTTCCCTTCTCCCAAGAAGCAAAACACAAACACTGTGCTTGAGATGAAGCAAGAAAAGCCCTGCTCAGTTTGCCCTTGTCCATCTCAGCAACCAGGTCCAGAGTCCACAGAGAGCCTGGGACAGGAATACAACAGAGGGGCTGAAGGATACACAGGAACATCCAAGGCTTTTACAGAACAAGACTGTGCATTTATAGAAGTGTTCAAATACTATTTTTAATCACTTAGTTTTGCTCCAACCAAAGTCCAAAGTACTTGGCATGGCACTGATTATTCAGAAAGCCAAGGACAGTAAGATTTAAAAAGTGACTTAAGGATCATTCAACAGCACTGTTTTTTTTCCAGGAACAGATTAAGAAAGAGGAAAAGACAAGCTCAAAGGGAAAACCCAATACTTTTCAATAAGGTTTGTTGAGCCAGAGACTTGAATGCTATGTATCCACTCATCAGACTTCCTACAGAACCAAACCTGTTGATGCCAAAATTATTATTTGTCCCTGGAGAACTCCACAAGTCTTGCCAATTTAATTACCCCTTTTCCCACAATCAAAATACACATGCCATATATTCTTGTACATGTACACGTACACAATCCTTTAAAGTTGCTTCAACATTGTAGGAAAGAGAAAGAAGACCTTAACAGCTGTTTAACATTTAAATAAGTAGGCTTAACTGTCTGGGAATCAGGAGCTAGAGCACTTGGAAGCCTGCTTTTCAGCCATGTCTCATTAAGACAATAGCAACTCATACTGTTCAAATCTGTCTTCATCCTTTCTTCCTTCACCACCAAGAGCACTTCCAAGGGCCTTTACTAGCACAAAGTCCCTCAAGTTACAACACACTCCTTAAACACTTTGGGAGTCCTCCTGTGCACTTCTTTCAAATTCAAAATTTGCTCTAGAATGTCAGAATCCACAACGTGCATTCAAAAACAGTACACTTAAAAGAGAAAGGAGCATGTGCTGAGGCACAATGCACAGCTCAAGCAACTGTCCAGAATAATCCACAGCCATTGTCCAAAGGCATCACACACAAGGGTCAACTGATCCCATGTTCAAACAGTATCAAATCTAGGAAACAAAATATTTCAATTCACTAGATCTGTTCTCCAAATGTTTATGCATTTTTTTGAAGACAAATAATCTATTCACATTTCATCCAAAAATCTCCCTTAGTCCAGTTTATCAGTCCAAGCTTTAGCTGGAGCAGAGGCTTTCAACTGAAATACACAGCACAAACTCAAAACAATGTAATTACACTGCAAGTCACTGCAGACAGAATATCCTTCTTCAAACACTGAAGTTTATCCAGATAGATAAATGAAGAGGTGCTGCCTGCTGTAAAGTCTAGTAAAAGGAAAAAAATAAGACAACATTATACAAAATTATACAAAGTATGTGATCACACTGCTGAGCTGTTAAGTTTATTTATATTTTGCACTGCTGAAAGCCAAAGCATGCAGTAACAAACAACTGAACTAAATAGAAAGTGTTTAAAGAGCCCTTTGCAATTAACAACTGGGAAGAATACCTCAATATCTAATTAATATAAAAGGCAATTCTTGTACAAGTTCAAAGACGTGTCTCTTAGATCCACTATAAAAAATTTTATTACAAATTTCTCAGTACTGGCCAGCTAACAAAACTCTAGCTACTAGAAATTTTAAGAAGTGTTACATGACTCCAGTCTGACAGTTCTTCCTTCTCCTGAAAATGATTAATTGCTTAAAATGTCAGTGCATTCTACATGAAGATTAATATTCTATTGCTTAACTGGATTTTCAAGCCTTCTTTCACAAAATCATCTTTTTGGAAACAAAACCATTTTAAAATATGATCCACCATGCCTCCGCCAGAAGTACTGCATAATCACTAACACTGAGCTAACGAACGAAAGGGGCAAGAGTTAGGATTCCACTAGCATTCCAATGTCACACACCAGCTTACAAAAGCATGGGAGGAGAACACGGAAGCAGCAATCTGCTAGAGAGAAAAGGAACGGTGGCCCAAGCCATCCATAAACATACACAGCAACAGCACAAGCCTGTCGCTATAGGACACGAAAGAACACAGACACACACCGCAGCTCAGGTGATCAGAAGAGAAGAGGTGTTTATTTTTTCTGACTCCAGTATTTATAGTTTTCCAAAAGTGACAGTGGATTGGACAGTGGCAGTGCCACCTCTCCAAAGACACTGGACAGACAAACAGTCCATCAGTTTTTCTCCTCCTCTATGAAGGAATGCAAAACACTGAGGTGTTTACAGCAAGTGTGTGAGAAAGTTCTTAATAAATATGTAAATATCAGAAGGCTTAGAAAGTCTTACAAAAATCAAGTTGACACAAGCCATCCCAGACTCAACACACACTTCTCACAAGGGGACTCGATCACATAATCGGCGGCAGAGCTGATGTCATTCAAAGATTTAAAACAATGGAGCAATGCACTCCAGCAGCATCTGTCCTCTGCCCTTAGATGCACAAGATGACAGAACCTTGTGACACAATTTTGCACTGCTCATCACTCAGTGCCACACCACTGCCAAGCCCAGGCCCCACTGCGTGCTGCCCGTGGCTGGAACCCCTCCACGGTACCCGGCTGGGGGGCAGCAAGGAAAGGACATTTCCTCTGCAGACAAGGTGACAATGCAAAGAGACGATGTCCCAGGAGCAGGTTGGGCTGGGACTCATCCTAACCCAAGCACAGCTCCATGGTATGGAAGACCCCCAGCTCTGCACGCTGTATTTGTGCTGATCTTTTCCACTCACAGTAAGTTTCATTATTACAGACACTCTCCAATTTATTATTTCAAATGTTCTCAAGAATTCTCTGGCACTTGCAATTCTTTCCACTCTACACCTACACTCTTCTATAAAGCACAGGTGACAAGGTTTAATAAATCTGTTGTTTGTGAAGAGAAAATAATAAATAAAATATATATATACACACATATTTTTAAGAAGTTCCTTATGTGCTCCAGTACTTTGCCAAGTTTTAGAGGAGATTGCCAAAATAAAGCAATCTCAGCTTGGATAAGCAGTTGTTTGCCACTCTGACAGAGCCTCTCAGACTTTGTGTTAGACTTCATTAAAGAAACTGTCTTGTCTGCAATATGCTCACCCAACCAACTGTCCTGTATCTATTTTTCCTGGCAAGACAGCAGCTGGAAACAGGGGAATTAATGGGGAAAAGTTAACAGGAATAAGGAATATGCTTTGCACATTTGGAAGTTCTCTGGAAAACATGATTTAAAGGGATTTGGCAATGGTAACGTACCAGTCACAGCTTCTACAGCTAGTAGTTTATACCATAAAGCCTATCTAATCTTTCAGCTTTTAGCAGTATAGAAGAGATGAATGCAGGTATCTGATGCAATGAATACCATTTATACAATTAGTAGGATAAATACAAGTATAAGACATGCAGTTCTGACTGTCACACTAAGATGGGTAGGTATAAACCTGTATGTAAATGCAATCAGACAGAATGAAGAAAGAAACAGAAAATGGCTGCAGGTTAGAGAGAAGTGAGTGATTTGAGTTTAGCCCATTTAGCTTCTCCAGAAGTTCAGAGCTGATGATATTAACACGTGTTTTCTCAGAACAAACATTTAGACAATGCTTGCTTATCAAAAAAGAATCAACACTGAAAGCTCACACTGGGCACATCCATACAGTCACATTTTAACAAGTGAATGTAGCCAGTCCTTTGCCCAGATTAACACAGCCTTTTCCATAAACCAGGAATTGCCTAGTAACTCCACACTGAACAGAATACTGGAGGTAGGGGAGCAGGCAGAAACTGCAAAACAAGCTCTTGGGCTTGTAAAATTATGATGCAGACATGGAAAACACTGAAATCACACAATCTGCAAACCACTGTTCCCTAGTCCAGGTAAGCAAGTACTGCTGCTACTATTCCCATAATGCAGTAGTGGGGTTGGGGGTTTTGCTCAAGGTTTTTTGCTGTTTGTTTGGCTTTTTCTCTCACTTTTTGGAGAAAGGAATTCAGGGAGACAAGACATTGAAGCTAACTGTATGCTATTAGTCCAACACTGTTTTCTGGGTACAGACAAACAACCAACCAAAAAGACTACCAGACTTTTCTTGGCTGGCTGGTTTTGATGGGGGTTCTTGGTTTGTTTGTTTGGGGAGCTTTGTTAGCCTTTTGCTTGCTTATTTTAGAAGGTCAGGAGATGGTTTACTCTCTCCTTCACCTTTCATCTGTCACCTCAAACATCTTTTTGGTAAATGTTCGAAGTTGACGGGCAGCTAACAGTATCCTGTTTCATTATACTGTGGCTTTCCTAGATCCGATTCTGCTGGCACTTAATGACAACCACTTTTCAAATCCCGCCTTATCCCTCATGACAAAACCTTAGGTGCCTCCACCTAACACAAGATCTAAGAGACCAAGAAAGAATCTGCTCTCATCCCTAAATAGCAAGGCTATTCCATTTACTACCCTCTCCACACAAGGCCAAGTACTGCATCTTGTTCTTAATTTCCCAGAGAAAATACAGTAAATTGTTAGGTCAGAAGGGAAGGGTAACATTCCTGCAATTAGGGGCAACAAGCAATAGCACATAAGGATCATAAAGGGCTAAAAGATGCTTTGATTTTTTTGGGGGTCATAAGCAGTCTAGGAATTACCTCTACAAATGTCTGCACTTGCAGAACAATGTACTAGAAATAAGCAGTTCCTCAGTTTTAGCAGATAGTTTGATTTTCTCCGCATCAGATTCAGTCAGTAATGTGTCTTCCATTAATTGGATGAAGCTATTTTCTACTATTTGAAATTCTACCGCAGAAAAATTCAACAGGCAACTAAGAGAGTGTTTATAATGTGTTCACAGTACAAGTCTGGGTTTGTTTTTTTTTATCTTTCCTAAGAGTAAGGAACATACTGGGGAAAAAGCCAAGTACTGGAAGTCCCAATAACACCCACTGTTTATAACGCAATCAAATGTTAACAGAAGATTAAAATACTTCAAATGCTGTTTGTTATTCTTCCTCAATTCTATCCTACATAAATCTTAGATATTTAAACTATGTTTATATTTTCAGCTATCCTCCACAGAGTGGCTAGTGTTACTGAGCAGATAGCCAACAGCAAAAGGAATAGGTGGAAGCATTTACTTATGTGCTTTAAGCAAGTAGGACAAGTTCAAAATTTCACTTTTGAAGTAATAAATAAGCCAGAAGAAACCATTTCTTACCTGAATTTCTGACAGAGTTACACCATGTGTTTTTATCTGTATTAACACAGGGATACAGGTATACATGTAGGTCTAAATGGTGTGCCATGCTTCACCAGGAAGCTGGACACAGTCATCCTCAACTTCCCTCTTCTACTCCGAGGTTCCCAGCCAGGTAGAATATTTGTGCACATTAACCTTCAAGCTCAGTTCTACTACTACAATATGGTTAACTAAAGCAGGCAGCCCACAAACACCTGATGGCCAACATGTATAATGATCCAGAGCATTCTGAACCTTTTGACATAACTCTCCCTGTGCCTGTTGACAGGAATGCACAAGTTGGGATTTTTGAAACAGTTGTTGATCAATTAACTATCACAGCACAAGAACAGGCTTTTCAGTCTCCATATCCAGGTCTTATACTGCACTTCAGACCTCCAAACTGTAGAATTATTCATATCCTCATTAGTTTTAATGAAGAAAAGCTGAAGTCCCAACAGCTGCAATTATCAGGTTTGCCTCCCGTACAGGTGACCAATCATCAAGTTTTCTAAACTTTGAAGCAGCACAGCTAATCAACATAGCTACAAAGCCCCTTCTGCTACAAAGAGGTGAAAAACAGTTCTTCTGCAATATTTTTTACTTCATTAAATATAGCTTCTTTGTTGCCAAACTACATTTGGAAGAAGCAGCATATAGATTTATTTTGTTTTAATGCCCAGACACCTGTCCTAAAACCTCCTTTAAGAGCCAGACCTGCAGGGCAGCATGAGAGGCAATGCCAACAGGTTCCTTCTTCCAGGAGAACAGGCAGAACTTCCAAGCAAGCTGAATACAAGACCAACAACCAGAGCAGGAAGGTACATGAAGAGTATAGGACAGTTCTTACTGCATGTCTCTCACTCTGTGTAGTTCTTACATGTTAGAATCACAATTTCTAAGCTATTATATAAATCATTCACATATTCCCTGCCTTCCAAGAAACAAATGGAATTTCCTTGATCAGGGGCAAGTGACAGTGGCAAAAATCAGCAGAACTAGCAAAAATTAGCAAAAATAGCAACAAAATCTCTGAAACCTCCAAGCTACTACAGCAAAGAAACCCCAGCTCAACAAAGCAGCACAGTCAAAGGAGTGAAAGATGGCCCTACTTTCTCAAGAACGTTTATTGCCCAATTCTAGAGCATTATTGCTTAGCAACACAATTAGGAACGAAGTTCTTCCTGTAGTAGATGAAAGCAAAGCAAAGGGCTCAACTCCCCATGTACCACAGCAGCATGACCACCTCATAAACGCTACCAGCGACACCTCCCCCTACCCTGAACCACTGCCTCTCACCACTGCGGGCCAAAGGAGAGCCCACAAAAGGACTTCATTTGGAAAACTGTTCCAGGTAAAAACAACATTTTATGTTTGTATCAAATTAGTTGAAATGCAGAACTGCTCCTGTACTGTTCAGCACAACTGGGGGGACAGACAAAACCTGTACCTTCAGAAGCAAATGCACATGTAGGTCGGCTCAAGGCTGCCACCAAACCACAGCTAAGGCAGAAGGAAGCCTAAGAAACACTGACAGTCTCTGAGTGCCTGTTTGGAAGAGGAGCCTTCAGCCACTGAAGTAAAAGCCCCTTCTCCAGGGACAAAGGAAACCTAACAGGCTGTGTAAGCACAGCCCTACACAACTGCTGCCATCTTCACTTTTGCATGAGAAGATCAGGACAGCATTCTAAAATGGCTCTAGGGAAATGGCAATGTGAATCACTTATGTAAGATGCAAAGAGACCATATATAGCTACAAGTCCTTTGCTGTATCTCAGGCTAGCTTTGTGGGGGCTGGATGGAGCAGGGAAGGTTTTTTGAGGAAGGGATTCCAAACACAAAAATGTTGTACCTCTGCAAGCTTTCATCTTCACCAAAAAAAAAACCCAAAAAAACCCCAAAAAACCCACCACACCTTAGAGAAAAGAACACCCCACAATCTTGACTGAAGTGCACTTCGTATTTTATTTCTCAGTTTAACTACTACTCTCTCTAAATGAATTTACTTTTCCAGGTTCTCAGGTTCTGTTTATACACGAGATTCAATAGTATTCTAGCTGTGAAGGCATTACTTAAATAGCCATTAAGTGAATGCTGCTATTATACAGAATAACAAAATAGAAGCTGTTATGCAAAAGGAGAAATGGAAATTCTTCACTCCTTTATTCAACAGTTACTATAACGAGTTTGCAGGGAGGTGGCACAGAAATAAGAATCACAGTTCTATACAAGGATTACAAATAAAGCCAGTGGGTAGTTTTAGCTTCATACAAGATGTGGTAACTTGAAAACTAAAGATACCACACATGGTGATCAAAGCTCTCACATGATACATTTCGTATCTACCTTTGGCAGTTCAGCTCCAATGTCACAAAGGGACAGCAAAGTATCTTAAGACACCTGATTCCTGTTGCTGCATTGTTTGCCCATCTCACTGTCATTATTCTACACTGACCCACAGGAATTTCTTGATCATACACATTTTTTCCTTGAGGCTTTGACTGCTACAGGGAGATATTAGATATAAAGGAAAGTTTTGGAAAAACCTTCCTTAAAGGCTGAACATAAAACGATGTAAGAAACATGTCATCTAAGAAAAACTTTCAGAAGTGTTAATATAAAATGCATTAGCACCATATGAAAGATTCCTCAGATTTTAAACACGTAAAACATTAAGATCAGGAAAATCTCAGTACTCTGAAATTCAGTTCTTTGATTTCTTATCAGTCAGTAATCTCTGTGTAGTCCCAGGAAGGCGAGCAATCATAACTTGAAAGTGCCATTGGGTCAAGCTTAGCCTAGCAGCTTAAGCTTAGGACCTCAATCAACAGCAAATGAGGACATTTCTTCAGCAAAAGAAGAGCAAGTCTTCATCTTCTCTAATAGAAGTTATTCCAAGAAAATGATTAGCAACTTGATTACATTAACTTGATTGCATGATCTACTGAGGTGTATTTTATTATCCTCTTGAGAATTACACCTTAAAGTTAAAAATGCATTGGAAAAGGTGCACTCAAAAAAACCCCAACTAATTACTATAATTACTATAGCCTGCTAAATAACCACAGAAGAGCAGAACTGGAGTTCATTGAAAAGTTCTCTTATTTTGTTTGAAAAAGCAAAGACACAAAATGGCTTCATCAGGAAAACAGTAACAAAAAAAACCCTATGGACTGAAAACTATCTAATTTCAATTAGTAAGAAATCACCACATGAAGAAATGCAACTTTGCAAAAACAATTGTATAAAGTCATTTACTATTTGAATGCTGTTCTTGGAAACCACATAATGCACACCTATACTTGGCTAGATGTTCATGCATTTTTAGCTTGCATTTTGACTCTTGCTAGTCTTCAACTAAATTTTTAACAAAAAGCAACTGAAAAAGCATCCACAAATGCAGCCTTCAACCAAGGTAAAAATAAATCAAACTACATTTTTAGAACTACCCTTTGCCATATTTCGTTTGCAATTGACACTCCATGTAATTTTGCTAACATAAATGTATTTCAAACATATGGGAAGTAAATGCTGTATTTTATTCAGCTACAATTATCAAGCATTTCTTTATCAAATGTTCTTATCCTAAGGTTTATTCAGGCGCAGGAAGCCAGGAAGAGCCTTGAACTGAACAAGCTAAAGGCAGCCTAGATGCCCTAAATTTTTTCCTCCAGTTCCAGCATTCTCTCCTGAAGAGGGAACAGTACACGACAACATCTCAGAGGTCTGCATTCCCACAGTTTCTCTCTGACCAAAGGAAAAACTGTGTCACTGCTTTCTGCTGGTACTTCACCCCCCTAAGGCAACAGCAGAAAGCAGTAACACAATTGCACTCACAGTTCTCAGCCTGGTCTCCTCCACAAACCCAGACTTTCGATAGCCAGAAAGGTCTGTCCTCCCTGTGAGTTTAATCCATCACCTGTACCAGCTGTTCTGGGGACACATTGCTTCCTTCACAGCAGCCCTTGTCCTCAGCAAAGGCAATGGTAAACCTACCCTAAAAACCATTTACAACATGTCCTTTGCTCTTCACACTTGTCCAAAATGGTTCCAAAAAACAAATTCCAGTGATTCTTAAGATGCAGCCATCACGTGTTGATTCTCAAATCTGAGTGATTTGCAAAACCTCTTATTTTCAGTTAATACGGTAAAATCCTGAAAGCTGGAAACCCTTCAGACCTGAAGAAAATATTGCTGACTTTCCTTCTTTCAAATAGTCACTTTCAGTTATATGAAAAGACAGGTATACTCCTAGAAAATAAGAGTTTGAGCATGAACCCCAACAGAAAACAAACTAGACAATCAAAGATGTATGTACCAGGAAAAGCATCGTCCACTATTGAACACAGAAGTGAACTTGAGGAATCATCTGGCATTCTTTTGTGGATACCTGAAGTTAGAATAGTCTTTACACAATTTAAACACACGCTGCACAAAAATGTTAGCATGTTTTCAAAAGGTTTTTCTTATTTCTGCTTCTCAAGTCCCTGACTTCTGGATTACCTGGCACCTCCCATAGCAGGGAAGCAATCTTTAAAAACAGCAATGCTGATGCTGTTAAACATCTCAAAAGTGTCTGGAGTAAAGAAGCAAGGACTGGACCACCAGCACTACAACAATGAGAGAACAGCTTTTAATAGCTTCACTCAATTTTGAGGAAAAAGAAGGCTCAAAATCCCTAAAGAAGTGCTACCTGTGAAGGCATTATTGAGTGAAATCAGTAAAAGGACCTGTAGAAGGTGTCAGCACAGCAAAAAATATACTCATTCTAGAAAGTACAGATTTTAACATTACATCATTTTTTTCAATTAGACGACTTACTCCTGGATACCATTTTTTACATTTTCCTGACTGCACATTTTTATTTAAGGATTCTTTTGTAATTTTTTTTTGCTAATTAGCTGAACTTTAACCATGTAGCAGCAGCATTATATCCGGACCCTTACATGTGTAATTGTGAATAATTTTTTTTACTGAAGTTCTTGAACCACTGTTACATCTGTCTTTAAAGAAAGAGAGAGAAACCAAAATCCCTCAAGAGCTGAGCCTTCAAATTACTCTAACTCAATTTTACTATTAACTCCATTGTCGCAGAATTAGAGAACAAGAAAGCATTAATACTGAACAGAATTATAGAATCATTTAGGCTGGAAAAGACCTTCAAGATAACAGAATCCAAGCATTAACCCAGTACTGCCAAGTCCACCACTAAATCATGTCTGTAAATGCCATATCTACACACCTTTTAAACACTTCCAGGCATGGCGACCCAACCTCTTCCCTGGGCAGCCTGTTCCAATGCTTGACCCTCTCTTTGGTGAAGAATTTTTTTTTAACATCCAACCTCAGTTTTCCCTGGTGCAACTTGAGGCTATTTGTGCCTGTCCTTTCACTTGTTACCTGGGAGAAGACACTGACCCACCTCACTACAACCTCCCTTCACAAAGGTCTAGAGAGAGAAAAGGTCTCTCCAGAGCCCCCTTCAGGTTAACCATCCTCCATAAAACTTGTGTGCAGTTTATAAACACAGTCAGTGCTCTGGTGCTTTGCAGAAGATACTTTTGAACTCTCAAGAAGATGAAGGCGCATTCTCCTTTTTCTACACCTTTTCGGAAGATATTTACTGTACAGCAGGTACATCAAAGGTCCATATGTCTCTATCCCTACAGCCCTTCACACACATCAGCCTCACCCTGCAAGGACGGAACAAACTCGCACTTACCTGGCACTTTCAAGGGAAGTCTGCTATGCTCCAGCCACAAAGCTGCCTCCTGAGCTGAAGTATGGAGCCAGTGCCTTTCCCTGCCTTTTGAAGTTAAACTAGGGCTGACTTTTTGTTAAGCTCCACACTGCATACATCAAGGAGTTGGCACATGTGTGCCAGATTCTACGTGGGCATTTTCAAAGGCAATTTACAATGTATTTTCCTCAAACATGTCAACTATGCTCTAAATAAAATAAGGGTTGAGGTCTCAAACCTGCATGCAAGAATTGAGTTGGTTTTGTTTTAATATTTGCAGGTGGTACTTGGTTTCATAATAGCAGTGGTATCAGGCATCTCACGAGTACACCATCCCCATTACAAACAGAGTGACAAAACACAAATCCCAAATTGTTTGCAACTGTTGAAATATAAGTAAAATTTCCACCAGTGTTTCAAAACTTTAAACAAGCTTTAGCTTTCTGGAGGGAAGAGTCACAGGATTTAGAAGAATATAACTTGATACAGGAGTTGTGTAGTGATCTAAAATAAGGAAAGCTTACTATACTGAAGCATTTTCCCAAAACTATACACAGACCAACATCAATCGATTAGGCCAGAACACAGTCACTTCTGAAAAGGAATGAAATACCAATACAAAATTTCCTTCACCACTGGGGAACAAGGTATATCACAGTAGGTGTTTAATTTCTTGCACTGAAAGCATCTTTGGAGCCCCAGCTGTAAAACAGAACACAAACCCCTTCCTCAATTCGTATGCAACCTAATAGGAAACGTGATATAGTAGCATCATGAATAGTTTGGGTTGCAATCAACCTTTAAAGGTGATCTGGGTCAATCCTACTGCCACAGGCAGGGGCATCTTCAGCTACATCACGTTTCCCAAAAACCCATTCATCATGACCTTGAATGTTCCCAAGGAGGGGGCATCTGCCACTTCTCTGAACACCCTGCTCCAGTGTTTCACCCCTCTCATGGTAAAAACTTTCTCCCTTCTCATCTAGTCTAAACTGGCCTTCTTTCAGTTTAAAA
Source organism: Bombycilla garrulus (assembly GCA_013400315.1). Classification (NCBI taxonomy): domain Eukaryota; kingdom Metazoa; phylum Chordata; class Aves; order Passeriformes; family Bombycillidae; genus Bombycilla; species Bombycilla garrulus. Next base: position 36,138 of record VXBU01006960.1, on the reverse strand, counting down.
ACACCTCTTGTCCTACTGTAACAGCCCCTGCTAAAATGTTTGTCCCCACCTTTCTTACAGGCCCCCTTTAAAGTACTGAAAGGTTCCAGGCTGAACAACCCCAATTCTCTCAGCTTCCAAAACATATCATAATTAAACCACTAAGTGGAAGCATTTAAGAGCTCAGCTTACTTTATATAGCAAGATAACCCACCGAATCATCCTGCTACCACAAGGCTACAGTATATTACAATGCATATTACTCCCTTGGTAAGCATTAACATGTGTGTGCTTAAAGGCACTTAAGCATCAACATGTGTACGCAGAATTCCAACTATTTGTTACATCAATGAAAAACACTAAGAAGGAGTAACTCTTCCACCAGGTTATGCTTACACAAAGATATTAAGCTTCTTTTCATCAGGAAATTTGAACATTCATTCAGTTCACTGTAGCCAAATGCACTTAGAATGACCTCCCTCGCTCCACCCCTTCTCACTGTGCAAGGAACAGAAACCAGACAGCTTCACTTGTCAGACCACCAATTAGCTACAGTACTTAGTGCCCAGATGACAAAACACATTTTCAGGTCAAGAGAAAGTAGCGTGGCTGTACAGCTGAGTACTCCCCAAAAACCAAGAGACCCAGGTCCCAAACCTTCTGCATTGCTCTGGGTTTTTAATATTCTGAAAAGCCAAAAAACAAATCAGATAGATGGATCAAAAATTAAAGAAAAACAAAGTAGAGAAGCACAAGTTTCAGACTGTCTCTCACAAAGAGACGTTTAACTCCAAAAACCTCCCATTGAGCATTTAAATAGAAAATTTTATTCCAAAACTATCAGGAATTTTATTAGTGTCACAGATCTGTCATGGTTATTTAACTTTTTTTAAATCTGAAACAAGTAATGGAACACTTATCACAACTGGAAAAAATCCGGTGGTTACAGATGTTCAGAGAGTTCACAGTTCAGAATGATCAAACATTACACTGGAAAAAACTAGAACTGTGGAGTCCATCTGCTAGGAACCTTCATGCCCAAAAGATGTTAAAGTAGGTACAGCTGAAATAAGTAACCCTTGTAAGACATTCCAAGATGCCTATTTTAAGAAAAATTACATTATACAGCACTAAACTTGTAAAAGCTTAAAAATTCTTCTAGGATAAACAGGAGGTAAATGTGTGCATACAGTCACTATGTAATGGGTCTAAGCCTGTAAAACTGTTTTCTTTAATAACCAAAGCAACATTTGACCAGGTGACTGTTCTTAAAGCTATGAACTTCTCTTGAAGCACACTGCTAGAACTGAAGTTTATAACAAGAATGTTTCCAGTAACCAGAAGCACATGATAGTGTAATTGCACACCCCGGAATGTAACACCACACTTGAAATATGGTTATTTTAATGATTACGCTAATGAGTTCTGAGCTTCCAATCCACGTGCATACAGTTTCATAATTACACAGCTTGAAATCCTCATCAGAAAATCCAAATGCTCCTGAAATCCAAATCATTTTATAATCTTGAATAATGCATGGCACCTCTGCAGCAAGAAATTAAAACAAATTTCATAAAAATGCAAAGCTTAATAATCTGTATTCTAAAAGACAGTGCATTACTGAAATAAAGTGTTGCTTAGTAAGTACTAACGATGGTGACTTTTTGCCCCTCCCCCTGGTATTTACAGTTCAGGCCCTATGTCAGAAATAAACAGACCAACTCCCACCAAAATCTCTTTTTTCTAATATATTTATATGTATATGGTGGCTAACACCATAGCCTACTACACAAGGGTGAAATCAGACATCTGTTTTCAAAACAAGCACCAGCTCAAAATTGGATGAAACTTTTTCTTCCTGAAAAGTGTGAAAAGTCTTTTGTTTCTTTTTTTTTTTAATAGGCTGCAGCTTGACTGGTTTGCACATTATGTTGCTAATAACAAAACCAAAACTTCATCTTAGTTCATTGAAGGGCCAGAAAATCAAGGTCTACCATTTCTCTGTAAGAATCACCCCAGGCCCAATGCCTTTTTTTTGTTTGACCGATTTTGAACTATTGGTAAACCCTAGACAAACTCAGTGGAAATTCTTAGCAAGCATTAGTGCTGTCCTTTTGAACAAGTCTCAAAGCNCTAACAGCATAGCCTACTACACAAGGGTGAAATCAGACATCTGTTTTCTAAACAAGCACTGGCTCAAAATTGCATGAAACTTTCTTCCTGAAAAGCATGAAAAGTTTTTTGATTGTTTTTTTTTTTAAATAGGCTTCAGCTTGACTGGTTTGCACATTATGTTGCTAATAACAAAACCAAAACTTCATCTTAGTTCATTGAAGGGCCAGAAAATCAAGGTCTACCATTTCTCTGTAAGAATCACCCCAGGCCCAATGCCTTTTTTTTGTTTGACCGATTTTGAACTATTGGTAAACCCTAGACAAACTCAGTGGAAATTCTTAGCAAGCATTAGTGCTGTCCTTTTGAACAAGTCTCAAAGCCTTGTCAAGAAGGCAAGAAAAGCTATTAATACAACCAATCAAAAATCATAGAATGGTTTTGGTTGGAAGAGACCATAAAGATCATCCAGTTCCACTCCCCTGCCAGACTGGGATGTGCTCAGAGCCCCATCCAGCCTAGCCCTGAACACTTCCAGGGATGGGGCATCCACAGCTTCTCTGGGCTACCCGTGCCACTGCCTCACTACCCTGACACTGAACAATTTGCTCTTGATAGCTCATCTGTCTCCTCTTTTACTTCAGAAACCCCCCTTGTGCCGTCACTACCTGCCCATATAGAAAGTCTCTCCCTCATTTTTATGACCTTTCAGGCACTGTAAGGCTGCAGTGAGGTTTCCTTGGAGCGTTCTCCAGGCAGAACAACGCCAACTCTCACCCTGTGTTCACAGAATAGGCATTCCTTCCCTCAAACCAACCTCATGGGCCTCCTCCGGACCCTCTCCAACAGGTCCCCATTTTTCTTGTCCTGAGGAATCCTGGCCTAACTAAACTCAGTATTCCAGATGGAGTCTCATGACAGCAGAGGAGAGAGGGAGAACCACCTCCCCCAGCTTACTGGCAATGCAGCCAAAAAGGACTGACACCCTGTTTTGTTCCTGGATTTTCTCGTGTCCAATATTTCCATATCCTAAGATGCTAACAAGGATAAAGGTATTATTTAAAATATGCTCTGATGCTTCCCTTCCTTGTGGATATATGACATCACTAACCACCAGATACCTTGAGAGCTTCTACTGGGATTCCCTTGACAGAACAGAAATGCCGTGGAGCTTTTATTCACAATTCTGTTTTGTTTTTTATAACTTCATCACTCAGAACTAGATATGAACAGTTAAATAAACAAATACTGTCAGCAATAACAATTTCATATCCTAATAACTCTGATTATTGGAAATAACAGCTGAAACTTATTACAAAGAATTTACCCAACGAAGAAATAGACTATTTCAAATTTAACAAAGATGTTAATACCGTATTATGCTTTGGAAGTTGTAAGCGTGCTATCTAGAATAGACATTAAATCCATTTTAATTTTTACAATTTAGGGTCTGAAAGAAGAATGAATTATAAGCTATCCTTTTGCTAACAAATTTTTAAGATCTCTGGGCATCTGTAGTATCTCATTACTGTAATAACAAAATACATATACAAACCAGAGGAACAAGGAAGAGCCACAAACAGCTACACATATTCTGGCAGAGATACTAAACACAACTTTAACATTATAATAAGGGTAAAAAAACCCACCAAAAATGCATTAAAACCAAATCAAAGAACAGCAGCCTCTACACACAAGTTTTGCCAAATTTCTGCAACTTCATTTTCCTTATTTTGATCACATCAGGATTTTTGATCTACTAATCCCTTGGTTTACCTCATTAGCAGCAAGGAACTAAACATCAAAACTGGCTGCCTCTGGACACCCGTTTTTCCACAAAGGCACTCAAATTTACAGAAGTGTAACCAAGGCTCTGCCAGAAGCGCTGAGTGTCAGGAGTCTGAAGTGTGTATTTGCTGCAGCCATTTCAACAGTCAGCAAAAGTACTCACATCAGAGTAATAATGGGCCATGGTATTAACCAACTAAATGTCAAAACATTGTGTCAAAGCCCTAGTCCAGAGCGATATTAACCACCTAACAAGGAAGAAAAGCTGTAGTTTTCTCTTCTTTGATTCTTCTTTTTAATAAAGATTTTATGAAAGACACAGAGCATCCAAGTCATAACACACCATTTCAAACTATCCTGTGTCCCCTACACACTTCCAGTGTTATCTCCACATGAAACCAAAACCATATTTCATCACATGAAACCAAAATCAAACTGCTTTCTGCGTTACCAGACACCTCTCACATTCTTATAAAAAAGGGATTTTTTTTAAACTTCTCCAAGGGAAACTTGTCCAATACGCAATAATTTGTACAGGAGTCTACATAAAGAAAACACAGCAGTGTAAGCTTTGATAGGTAAAAATACTCCTGTAATGATGTCTCACACCTCTTCCTGTTTTCCCCAAACAAGTATAATATTGTACAACAAACTGAAGAATAAAAAACCCTCTATTCTACCCCCAGTTATCAAAAAGTTACAAAAACCTTGAGAGCTCAATTGCACAGAAGTCTAGAACTTGACCAGCATTTCTGTAACTTAAATATGCATTACTTGCATGGATCATATATTTGAGAATCAAGCCATACAACAAAAAAAGCTGTAAAGCATGACATTTACAGGCTGTGCTGACACACTGGGAGGTTACCCAACCCAGCACTGAGGCCTCTGCCACCGACATCCAGGGGAAGCTTTTAAAGCAGCAACGCTCTAACTCCATGTGAGGAGCAACTGCCTCAGAACACCCCAGCCCTTTATTTAGGCTACCAGGACATTTCCATCCACCAGCCCCCTCCTCATTCTCACTTAATTTTCCCATTATTCATCTTGATGTAGAAGTTTTCCTTATCACCTCATAGTCTTCAGTCACAGTTCCTATAATTACCTCAGAGTTACTGTGGCTCTGATTTACTTCTGTTTCATGAGGAATTTGATCGTTAAATAGAACAGAAACCTGATCAAAGGTGGAATTAGCTCATTATAATTTAAATCCACATGGCACATTAGAGTATGCCATCACTTTCACAGTCAAAATGACAACCCTGAAGGTCTACAGCACCAAACCCAGGTCAAAAAATAACTGCTCTATAGCACTAAACCCAGACAGCCATCACTCCCAGTGACTAAACCTGCTGGCAAACAACAGAAAAGTTCCAAATCCACTGACAGAAAACATGCCTGTCAGCACGTCTTTCTGGAAAAAGATTTCTTTTGCATAATTACATCAGACGAAGTTCACATCTGCTTTATTTTTATTGCTTTGTCGAAAAAAATTCCTCCAAACCAGCTTCACACTTGCAAAACCATCACAGAAACTAAAGCTACCTGCAAAGGCTTCTGTCTGAAGTAGGGCTTCAAAGAGCTACTCAGCATCTGTGACAAAAGCTTCAGACAGATCTTGAGCTTCTTATCAGGAGCATACATGGGCCTCAAAGCCATTTTGAACAGCCAGTAGTTGATATCCCGAGCATTTGGAGACCATCCAGGAGACGTGTTTTCTCAATATGCATTTCTGCTGGTAGTGAGCTGAGAAGAATTCATTGATTTTCCTATTTAATATTTCATTAAATGCTTAACTAAAATAAGTACCTGAGCTACACTTAATTCATACTATTTGATATCATCATTAGAAACACTTAAATGACAGTTGCAGTCACTACAAATCTTGAAACAGTGTCACTATTTCAGCATTTCATTGACGCTCCTTTGTGTCCTTCAGAAGCTTCCGCTGCTGTTAAAAACCCCTACTCATCTATATTTAACAAAGGAGATGCCCAAGAAAAAAACTAATTTCTAAGATTATATTGGTATCCTGCTATTTCAGTGTCAGTACGATGACCATCACAATGACTTACTTTTTTTATTCCTTCCACTCCTAAAAAAAACCACCCCACACCACACAACACCCCCTACCATTAGCAGCTGAGCCGCCAACAAGTATCTGCAGAACTTAAACCCACATCACCTCCCAGAATGACATGCCTAATCTTTTGCCTTCAGCACTGATCAGAAAATCTGTCTTTACAAAAAGATCAGCATCTTTGTTGGTGCAACTGTAGCTACTGCAATATTGCCCTTGCAGACACAGTCAAAAACCAAAAAGAACCAAACAACAAGAAAGACACAAAAGCAAACAAAAAGATGAAAAAAACCCACAAAACAAAATCAAAACAACCCAAAGAAAAACCCGGTACCCTAACAGCAGACCACCATCTCCTACTTCAGGCAGGCTCTGTTGAAAAAGCACACCTGTAAACATCTTTTGCTTGTATTTATTTGCTTGCTGTCAAAATATGAACACATATATACATACAAAGTTTGATAGAAAGTGTATTTTCCCTGTAGACTTCTACACTCATTCAGAAAGCAGAACTGTTCTGATCTCGGAAGCTTCTTGTCCTATAAGCAAAGCAAGTTTTACTTTAACACACATGTTCATTACCTCCTCTTAGCCTCCCCAGGTGTTTATGAAAACATGATTCCATGTAAAAATCAGCAGGACATCTAAATGGTTACATTAAGTTCATGCATTTAAGACACGTGCCAAGCACAGGGCTCCATGTACACAAGGCTGTGAAGGCAAACATTTTGTCCTCTATCTTCTTTTACACAGCAAAGAAATGTTCTCAGGACATTTTCTTGCTCAAAAACTCAAGTGGGAGATCTGTTAAGAACAGTATACACAGAGGACTCCATTTATAACTTCTACAATAAAATCAGACAATTTAAATAGCATGTTCTTATTCAACTGACAAAATTTGGGGATTTTAATTAATTCATCATTCAGATTATCAAGACACGAACTAATTGGTGGGTAACTCACTGAAAACAAGCTGTTTTAAATCTGTTCTATAAAACTATGTCAACTAGCTTTGATAACCAATTCAGGCCACAGATTATTGCTGAGGCAACGGCAGCAAGAGGGAGACTCAGCCAGCAGAATTTCCAAAGCATTTTCAAATGACATGTTACCAAGCACATGTGACACTAATTTAGAATCTGTTTTATAGGCAATTAAAAAATGCCACTCTGTCCAGCAAGCATAACTGTGCAGTTTGACAGCCCTTAATAGCATCCTCTGAACTGCTTATTTGTTGAACTTCGATTACTCTGGAGTTCAAGAAGAAGTTAACATAGGCAGAGCTCAAAACCACTGCCACTCCCAGTAATGGGCATTATGCATTCCAGTGCTGTTACATCAGGGTTGGAATTTCACCGTTTATTCCATTTTTTAGTTCCCTCTCATTTGTTCACTAACCCACCACAGCACTTGCTGCTTACCTCAAGAGTAGTTGCACCTCCTTAACAGTCTATTGTTAAGGACTGTCAAAAGCTTTTGAAATTCCAAATAAATTATATCTGATAGCACTCTCACTGTTTTGTTGTCACAGTGAAAGAATTCAATAGATTAGCAAAGACATTTTCCTCTGAAGAAACTGCTAATTCACTGCTATCAAAGTACGATCTAGAGTAGATTAACTCTTCAAAAAGCGCCAGCTTTCCTCTTCGCTGAAGATGAGCTTGATGGTCAGCAGTGCCAAACACACCTTTGGTTAAAGGCACTGAGGTTAAGTGCAGGCTTATTTTTATAGAGTGACTGATTTAATTTGAAACCATGTCACTGGTTTGAACGCACAGCAAAGGATGACAAGAGGGCAATAAACCTGAGGCCTATTCATTTACCACATACACAGATAATCATAACCAAAGACATGCAGAGCGCAGATAAATGTACCAAAAATTCCTTCATCTTTTCAGGGAATTTAAACACCAAATAAGATAGCAGGTCAACCTGACCTAAATGTCTCCTCCCCATTTTTTGCAAAGCTTTAAGATCCCCTAGTAGAGATTTGCAGTGTGAAATAACTCTGGTGAAGGCTCAAAGTCAGCCCACAGTAAAGCTATCAAAACTATTTGTAAGCCTTTTATAGGGCTGGTTGTTTGATATCAGATCATATCAAACTTTTAAAGTAGGTAGCATGGACAGCTCCTTACATATGCTATGGCCCAATTCCACTCTCAAATGAAAGAATTCTTCCACCTCTCAGACCAGCAGATCCCTTACAACATTCTCCCTTACTTTAATAAAAAAATTTGATTTTTCACTGCAGCTGCTCTGTTCAGCAAGTCTCTTATTCCTATTTCACCAAGCCACTCTGAAGAAAACAAGATGATAGTGATACATCCCATGTAATTGAGACATCAGCGGAAGGGAAATTGAGGAGGAGTTTGCTGTATTTCTAAACTACACCAGACCACTTCAAAGAGTAAGATTCCAGTTTCCCAGCCAGTTTTCCCCAAGACAGCCTCAGAGCCTCACTTAGCACTGTTATAACTGGGGAAGCTTAGACCCACAGCTGTGAGCTAGAAGCTTATTCAGTTACACACACCCCACCAGTGACAGCCACCAACAAGGCATAGCAAAGGCTCTGGTCACAAGCTAAAAACTGCATGGCATATCAAATATTCTGCACATTGATGCTCACATCGCCACAAGTGTTCCTCTATCAGTATTTTAAATAGAGAAAATCCTGGGTAAACGTACTGATTTTCATTAAATAATTAGACCAGCAAACATTTCTCTTTGATGGAATATTTTATGACATCTTATGCTTATGGCCTTATCCTTTATACACAGCTGTTCAATTTCAGAACTCAGTCTTTTTGTCTCCAAACACTCCTGGAAAAAAAGAAGTCTTAAACGTGTCTTAAGTATACTTTCAGTAAATATGGACAAACAAACACAAATATGATAAAAAGAATATATAACAAAAAATTTCTACTGTTTTAAGAATTCCAACACAAACCACCCTAAAATGACACTGACATACACCCTAAACAATTTTCTAAGATACAAAGAAGTAGCATCCCATTAATCATAAGCAAAATGTTCTGCTTTGTATTAAGTCATTGAAGAATCAACACAGCATACAAAACTAGCAATTCTGTTTGCAATACACTAAATTATTTCTTAAGTCATCAAGCATATGGCACTTTAAATAGACAAAGCAATTTGTCTAAAAGCACAGGCATATCCCACACTTGGATCCTTGGTTTAAATACATTAAATATTTTTTCCTCTGATTTTATGAAGAAAAAAGAAAGATAAAATCAGCAAAGTTCTATAAGTAATACCCCTCCCCTCTTTATGCTGAATAAGTCACCAATAAGTTTCCTGAAACTAAATTTTTCTGACAATTAAAAATAAAATTAAAAGATGTTTCTCTGCAGTTACTACTTCTCTACCCAGAAAGGGAATCTGTCTTATTTTAATTGAAATTTAGAGACTCACAGCTTTTAAAACAAATAAGCAGCCTGCTGAGACTTTCAGTAGCAAATTACAGGAACTCCCCCCAGTATTTAACAGTTGAAGTAGGTGTTCTTGTCATCACTGGATTTGTCTATTTTGTTGCATTCAACCATTGCATTTGAATGATTCTTTAAAACTTAATTCCATGCAAAGGAAGAGATTACAGAAGACATTTTAGATTGGCATAAAAACAAAAAAAAAAGTCTTGTAAAACTCACTTTTTTCACCATGCTATTTGAATATAGAAATAAAAAGAAACACAGAACTGCTTGAAAGGTTAAGTCCTAAGTGACTTCTCTTATTGCTTGGGTCATGCTTTCCACTCCCTCATTCTACTCCAGAAGGGGAGACTTACAGGAGTTATGGGCAGATGTGTTTAAGAACATCTAACACCAATTTCACCTGCCAGATGTCCAAGAAATGAGAAAGCAGCATTTGTTGTTTGAAAAAAACACATAATATTTTAATACAAGCTCTACCTTATCTTTATCTTCCACAACATCTGCCAGCACATCATCTGGGTCCAGGATTCCTCCATCTGTGTACTCCAGGTGGTGAATATTTACCCAGGAAGCTGGATCCTATAAAACAGACACAAGACTTCTTAACCTACCCTTCCATGATTTTAGTGCTGTCAGATAAAGCAGTTTTGAGTCCCACTTGTTTTCCACCTACTTCCCTCCATAATCACAAGGCAGAAGATTGAAGCCACTACTCAAAACTGAAACAGAGCAAATGAAAACTACAGATGAAAAACAAGGCAATACTTATAGAACACTCCACCAAAAAAAATCTTTAAATAATACTTCTTTTTCCTTAACAATCTTTATCAGATTTGAATAGTGACTTTAAAATAATAAAAATATTTTTGTTTTACAATACTTTATAGATGTAATATTTTGGTTATTATCAGCACAAACATTTAAATAAATAAATATGGATGGATATGCACCACTCCTGACAGGTTGTGGTGAGGTGTACCCATATATCTTCAGATCTATAAAAAACATCCATTATTTCTTTCTCTGATGAGGCAGATAATCCTATGGTGGCAAAAACCCCCAAATGAATAAGTAAAGCCCAGTTTGCTTTCAGAAATAAATACTCCCAAATTCCAGTGCAACACTTAGTACCATATTAACAGGGATCACATTAATTCTCCAGAACTAATGTTTTCTTCATACATTAACTCTTTCAGTTCAACAATCCAGAGTTCAGCCATCATTCCACTGACCCTGAAGCCAAAAAGCTCAGAGTGTACTGCTCAACAGCAAATTCTTCCTGACGAGAAACACAAATCAGAGAGCAGACACGCAGTCTGTAGCCACTGCCCCCAAACTATACCAGCTACTTATGTACACAACTTCCAAGTGGTATTTATGTCTGAACTGTCTTAGTTAAGACTTCTCCTCCTAGGACCAGTTATTGCCATTTAACGAGCACACAGCAGCTCAGGGAGTCACAGCTAAGTGTTTGAGTACTCCATGGTACCAGCACTGATGAACATTGCATCTGCTACAGCACAATGAAGAAAGAAAACACGCCCAGTCAGGACCATAGAGCGCATTTCAGTCCTCCATCAAATATTATGGAGAGAGGCCAGAATATGCTAAAATTGAAGGCGAGGAAAGGGGCTTTGAGAACACACAGCTTTGAGAAATGTTTCAGAAATAGACAAAAAAATGACCACTGATGACCTGCAACTGAGGGTTAAGTGTAACTAGTACGTAACTTGTACAGCTGCATGACAACCACACAACTAAGTATCTAAAAGTACGCCCACTTGTGACATGTCCATTTAATCTGATTTATATCTTACTACAGTTAAATCATTTTGCAATTAAACCACCCATTTGTGAAATAGATAATGTTTGTTCATTCTAGATTTCACATGTTTATAATTACAAAACTTAAGAATATCAATTACTATTTTTTTTGTCTGCCAAGTGATGAAGTGTGGACAACTATTACAACTCAAATTTCTATCTTTAAGCCCAGAGGTTAGGTACTTTTACCATAACAATAAAATTCTATGATGAAAAGGCAGAAAAGAAACATGCCTTTATGCAATAAATAAGCAGATTAATTCAAATCATACAATTTACCTAAGGCAGATACTTTGAAAAAAGAATGCGTCCTAGGTTATAGTGTAAAATATTCCAGAAGGTCTGTATTCTATCTCCATCTTCATGAACTGTTAAAATCAGGAGGGGCAGCGTTTTCCTTGNAGGAGCAGCCTTCTCTCCCACTGGATTCCCAGAGGAAGGACCAGACCCTTCAACATCACCACTGGACCATTGGAGGAAAATTCCGCCCTTCTACAAGATCTCTGCTTCAGCAGAACCATCTGTCACTTCAGGAGCACTACTGGAGCCACCATTCAAACCAGCCTGCTACCAACACCCTGACTGACAGGGTGTCAGGTTGTATTCTGTCAGGTTTTGGTTTTTTTGTTTAATACTGCATCTTGTTCTAATTTTCCTATTAGGTTGTAGTTTGTTGGTTTTGTTTTACTTTATTTTGTTTATATATAGTAAAGAACTGTTATTCCTATCCTCATATCTTTGCCCGAGAGCCCCTTTAATTTTAGAAATTATAATAATTTGGAGGGAGGGGGTTTACATTTTCTATTCCAAGAGAAGCTCCTGCCTTCCTTGGCAGGCACCTGTCTTTCAAAACCAAGACAGAGTGCAATTTGACCCTACCAATAAACTTACAAAATACGATATTCTAAAACCAGAACACACCAGTAGCTGAAGTTGTTCCTTCTGAACCTCTTAACTAATGAAACCACAAAGCTTTTAATAGTTAGCAGCATTAAAACAGCATACTTGAAAATCACTCCTCTTAACTGGACAAACTTCTGTGGCTCACCTATTTGGCTGGAGATACATTAAAACCTGCTGTATGTGTTATTCTGTTGAAGTCTTAAGAATAAAGCTGAAGTTTAAAAATATGCAACTGTTTAGAATGTTTTGCTTTCAGTGTTCACTTCTATTTGTGATTCAGTAGCTGCATCAACACAGATGTGTCATTGAAACAGAAACAAAGAAAAAACAAGTGCAAAACCCTATTGTCCCAATGGAATGCTGCAAGTTGGCAGGACACAAGCTCAAGACACACAGCCACCCTAAACTACATTAAACTTAACAATTTCCTAACCTTCTTTTACTTTGGGCCACAGCAAATACACTAGTTTAGTTATTTTTGTTAGTGGCAGTATCAGAAGAACATCTCTAAAATTGTCACAGCATATGTTATAGTCAAGACAGACACAACACAGTTTAGAGGACTAAACTTTGCACAAGCAGCACCACACAGCTTTCTGTTTCCTACTCCTTTCTGCACAACCAGCTAACTCCTTTCTGTCCCTCTCACAGCCACCTGACCCTGTGTGTCCCCTGTACAACATCTCACCTTTTCTGTCCCTTGCCTGACCGCCTGACCCTTCCTCCTCACAGCATGGACAGCAGTCTCCAAGTGACTCTGGACCAGCCACCCCCCTCTTTCATACCACTCATCCTTACAGGACACAGCTGTGGCTTGTTAAGGATAAGACTGCTTCTACTGCTTTGTAATTAGCACAGCTGCTTACAGCCCACATAAAACAGTCTCAAAGAACAGAAGATGCTATTCCTCACTAATGTTTTAGAACAAGTGTAGCCAGCGTAAGACTCTTCAAAAGAAAACAATGACAATTCACACTGAAGTACAAGAACTAAAGCAGAGCAGGATTCAGTTTCTTTTGAAGAAAAATACTTCTTAATGGTTTAGACGCATCCTGTGGCTCAGGTACACACAGTATGAACACAGTATGATGTTCTGATCTCAAGAACTCCCCAGTTACAATAACCAGCACAGACTACAGCAAGACTGAATACTTGCTGCCTCTGAAATACAAATGTGGATGGTTTCTTTTAGCTTAGATTAATTTCATCCCTGAAAGTTAAAAACCCACACTGGGAGCAGGGAGTTTTTTTATAAACTTGTTTGATGAAGCAAATAGTAACTACTGCTAGATAGCCTTAGTGGAGGAGGTTCCCTCAGCACAGCCAGAAAAGTAACAAGGTTCATCTGACCAGCAAACCCACTCAGTCACTCAAAAAAGATTTCAAAGTCAGAGAACATTTTCTGTTCTTTGGATGAACTCCAAACACTGCCATGTATTGGATACGAAGTGTTCATACAAAAAACAAACACACACTAAAATCTACATAACCATTTCTTCCATGTTTCTTTATTCGCACCAAGAATCCAGACAGCTTCACTAAATAAAACAAATATTTTAGAAAACTCACCGCTTAAAACAAGCCCTTAACTACCAGCACATGTAAAAGTTGAGACTCAAAAGTTCCAAACAGCACTGTACCACATGCATATGTCTAAACTCACATTTTGCACATTATTTAGAACTCAAAAGGAGTAGAACAGGTCCAAAACTTAACTGTGGTACAGCCAAAAATTAAACTGGCTCAGGATCATCCTGTTTTAAGGCTCTTATGCTTTACTATGATAAAACAATCGAAAGGAGCATTAAGAACAGTTTTCGGTGTGTTCTGAAACTCCTCAGCAGGAGATTGCCTTTATAAAGTAACAGAGTAACTTCATACTTCATGAAGCCTTGCAAAACCGAGATTTTGCCGATTCTACAGGGTCTGCTGAATGGTCTGAAAGTCAGAACCCAGTAACAGAGATGACTGGCCATGCAAACGGTCAGTGCCAGACAGCTTCAACAAAATAACACTTCTTACCTGCTGAAAGCAGCAAATACTGGACTACTTCTCATTTTTGATCAGGGAGGAGATTGATTAAGGGCATACTTACTGAGAAAGCACTTGCTGAGAAGCTACAAAATTTAAAGTAAAAAAGGTCTAACAGCTGTATTCAAAAACAGTAGGACAAGTTTCAGGGTTTTTTTTTAGCTGATTGAATGTTGTTTCTTCAAGTTTCTCCAGCTTGAGATTGAAATTGTCTTACAATGAATGGCAGTGTCTAGAATGATTCTTTACATATCTTATCACCATCATTAAAAGCAGACATACTTAAAAAGAAATACTTAGTTTTGAAAAACAAAAAAGCCTCTTGCAAAAATAAAACACTAACAGTAGCCTGGAAGCTCTGGGCAGCATTCAGGGATGGTTACCTGAATCTACCTGTGCTCCCAAATGCTCTCCTGTTCAAAAGTTCATCTTGAAGAAAACACAACTACAGTTCCAACAACTCCTAGCATCACAAGCGGGGAGAAGTTCTCTTACAGCACAGTACATAACCTTTAGGCAGAAATTCAGCTGAGGCACAAACTTGTAAAAATCTACATAAAGAAAACGTATGACTAAGTTACCTGGTATAATTCATAACAGCACTTGGCAAATGAATATTGAACAGTTACTCTAATGTGCATTTTACCTTAGGGCTGCAAGTCATGTTCGTGTTTAACATCAAGCCACTTAAAAGCTGTTTATCATCATTTCCTTTATGTGTGGAAGAACACTTTAGGAATTACTATGCAAATATTTACCAAATCTTAAATTAAAGCCAGGTCACATGAATGCAGAAGTGCAATGTAGGTACAGAAGTGACATAAATTTTAAAAAATGGGCTTGACATTCATGTTGTCACAGAATCCTGACTTAGCTGTTGCCACCTAATACAACACACCGCTGTTGAAATAGTCTAAAATAGGTTCAACTCTTCTGCGCATTTATTTTCAGTCAACACACATTCAAATGAAAGACCAATCAATCTATAATTAAAGTACTCCAATTCACTGTTAGGTTTTTATATAAATCTATAGATTGACATTTTTAATGCATCAGAAAGTTGGAGTGGATTCTTGACTTTTTTTTGTTCCCAACTTGGATAGAAAAGTATCAGTCTCCTCTTCTGAAAGCTAAGCAACATAATTAATGTTACAGTCCATATTGGGTATTTCTGACTGTTAATGAGCAAGAGAATCCTAACAACTTTTGTTCAGATGTGCAGAATGCATAAAATTAATAGCAAACCCTATACTGGAATTATTAATTTAATATAGTAACAATAGGATGCACTAAAAAAAGAAAAATCAGCACTAAGACTCACTTTACAATTCCTCCTCAAGCTAATACTTCTAAAGTACCTCCACACCAATGCTCCACTAGAGTAAACAGACTCCAATGAAATACAACATGAACATGGAGATCCTATATGCCTGTTCCACATATACAACAACAGAATAAATGCTAGGTCAAACTTGGGGGAAGGAGTGGCCATTATTTTGTGTCATTTAGACAGTGTAAAAGTAAAACTAAAAATCCCATCATCATAAAAGATTTTCCAATAAAGGGATATTTTAGGTTAAGGTCAGTGAAAGAGGTATTCTACCACTTAATCATTTTTAGATTATAAATTGCAATGTGATGCATTACCTCAATATATTTAGTAGTATTTAATGATTTCTATAAGCATTTTAAGGCTACACAATGTATCATTATGTAGAGCCAAGCAGCACTAAGCATTAGTTACTCTCAGACCACAGCTTGGGGAGCGGAGCACAACCACCAACTTGGAGAGGAACATATGGATGAGATTGGTCACAGCCTCAAACATCATCTCCAAATCCTTCTCAGCTTAGCACTGAATTAGAACAGCCTCGAGCACTTTCTGTTTGTGCCTCCAAACAAGCCTGAAGTGGTACTTTATTCAAACTTCATCTCAACTGCCACCAACAGGGCTGCCATCTTCAGCTGTAGTAGAGGTGGGGCTCTGTTTTTACAGCAATACGAACACTGAGTTTCCAAAATCAAGCGCTGATCACAAAGCAAGTGTTTGCACACTACAGACCATCATAATCTGAAGCTGAACAGTCAGAGCTCAACAACAACACATGTATTGATGTCATTGTACAACCTAAGACAAACCCCATTACAAAAACCAAACACCCCAAAAGATGCATCACACCCCGTCCTTACAGCAGGCAAACAACCATCACTTCTACTCTCTTCATATGCACGAATGTAGAATTGTATCAATGCACACAGCGTTGTAGGTTATAGACACAACACTTATGGAATAAAAAGAGCCACAAGAAGCTTCTGTAAAAAATCAAGGATGAACAGCTACCTGCACAAGAGATGAAGTCTGTTCCAGACATTACTGAATGCAGCAGCTCCTGGCACAGACTTCATCTGAAAAAGCCTCCCTATATGAGGTACATGAGTATACTTCACACACACACATACAAGTATGTGTGTGTGTAAAAAAATATGTAACTGAGTACAAATTGGGTCTTCTTTTCACAGACTTCAAAAATAGAGAAAAACNAATGCAGCAGCTCCTGGCACAGACCTCACCTGAAAAAGCCTCCCTATACGAGGTACATGAGTATTCTTCAAAAATAGAGAAAAAACAATATTTAGGATAGACTGCTCAGGAACCTTCCAGAGTTAAGTTTATATTACACTTAACAGAGGATGTTACAAGCTCACATTTCTAGGTCTTACTGTTGAAAAAATAAATTCTTACCTCTAATTAATTACATTGTCTTTAGAGCATAACATGAACCAACGCATTTTTAACCCTTTCCAGTTAGAAATTCAAAAGCAGAAGAAATCTTTAAGATAACACAAGGAAAAGAAACATGCTTCAACACAGTGAGAGTAAAAAAATTTCTTGTGTATTTCATAGTGCTATTGTTCTCCTTCACCAAAACTCTGACTCCACTTGCGTTAGAAGTGAAAATCCTGCAAGATACTACAAAGAAGATAAAACTTCTTTATAGCCTTCTACCAGCTGGAGTGACATGCATTCTCTCAAGTTATTAATATTTAAGAAAGATCTATACTGAGTGAGCTCAAAGACAGAAATTAAAGCTGAGGCCAGGGCAAAGGACGTCTGCTCAGAGAGAAATTGCTTTTAGGCATCCAGAAATAAAACTACAGAAAACACAGAAGGCATACAGCAGAAATAGTCTTAGAAAGGTGACTGTAAGGGATGCTTCCTCATCTGTCCTCCAGATGAAACAAGGTACTATAAAAATAAAGCACAACAAGGGATCTTCAGAGAGGAATTCTACCTTAACTGGGAGGGTGATGGGGAACAGAGAATCAGCTGGTGAGGACATGGAAGACAAAGCTCTTGGCTTTTCACAATAAATTCAGCAGACATAACAAGCTTTTAAACCTCATGCCAAAACATGATCAGAAGTAATGCCAATCCAGGTTGCTATACTCATGATGCTTTGCTTTTGACCAAAGTACACACTTTGGTTTTTTAGATAAGTTAGCAATTTTCCTTCACACAGCAAAATAACACAGATGAAATGTTACTCCTCCTAAAAGGAATAAATTAGATATTCAAGTATGAGGTGAATTAAAGATTATTTTCTTCAAAATAACACAATTTCTCCTACTGTTTAGAAGGATCTCCTTTCAAACTATAGTAGAGGAAACTATTCCCTGTAAACAAGGTATTTAAGAAATTAAAATTCATTCTATGTATTTTCAAAAGTACTATATTTTCATTCAGATTAATTTTATATCTTAATGCTAGTTGTGGAAAATGTATTCTTCGCTCAAGCACTTTTTTTTAAAAAATCATGATTAGATGTGATAAAGCCAGAGTGTAGAAAGTAGAAAAGGAGTTCTGAAAAAAACAGTAATTTACATAAGATCACTTTAAATACACAATTTTAAAAGTTTCTGTCTTTGAAGGTACCAAAAACCTGAAGTCAGAGGGGAACTAATCAGATCAGGTCAGCAGAGAAACATTTATCTTTGTCAGAAAAGCTGTGTTTATCTCAGTACACCTACAGTTTTTGCACAGTTCAGTCACAATACCTTGCTGGCCCTTAAGGATGGCAAGAGCACAAAACAGGCAACCAAACAATTCATGCATGAAGCCTGTGGACTACCACAGATTTGCAACAAAAACAAAACTGTTACCCATCCTGAAAAAAGCTGAAAAATGTTCTCTTGCTCTTCCCAGGCACAGTGAAAAATCAAAAAGCAGAACCTCTCTTAGTCTTTGGAATGAGGTCTAACAGCACAAGTACAGCTCACCATCAGCTTTATCTTTGACATGCTAAATGGTCAAAAATACCATTAGTCAATGCCTAGTCTCCAGAGGGACCTAGAATATGTCTTGATCTTTAGCTATCTTCAAATTATTACACTCTGAGAAATTAACAGGATCAAGTATTACCATGACTAGCAGTCAAAACATAACAGCAAGGATTGATGATCACTTCTTCCTGTCTTCACCCGTTCTCTTCACACCACCATATATCAAACTTCATTTTGGAGGTATGAAACTCATCCTTCTTGCACTTCTTTTCCTTCTCAGATTCATTTTCATGTATAGTTAACACATTCTGTTTTCCTTGGGAAGACAGAAACCCAGTTACTGGTTGTAAGAGCCACCTTGTCACAGCAAGATGGGCTTAGACATCAGAGAAACCTGAAGGTGAAGATGTGAGCTACAAGGAACCCAGCACTCAGGTTATACACACAGTTTCACCTGTTAAAAATGTCCCAGATCACATTTGAAGGTAAAGATCCTGTCCTGAGATTGTAGTAGACAAACCACAGAACATAAAACAGTGGAAGCTCTTCACACAGGCTTCACATTTAAACCAAGGGGAGCACAGTGAATAGAACTCTGCCGCTTCAGTCACTCAACACTTGCACACCACAGGTCACAGCAGAAGGAAGGACAGTGAGCATCTTCTGCCTCTCAGAGACAGTGCTGGCAGAGAAGAACTACAAGATTTCTTGTCCTTTAGCCATCTTTAAATTATTCTGTTTTGAGAAACTACCATGACTGCATAATGAAGTCTTCATTTTTCACAAGGCAGGGAAGGTACTTCACTGTAATCACAAAGGAAAAAGAAGAGTTGGTTTATCCTGACAGTTGAATATGCAAGGGGAAAAAATACCTATCTCCCACATTCAGCCTGAGGAAGAAAACAGAAAAAGCTGCTGCTATCTCCCTGTCATGGAATTCTCTATTTCTCAGAGCACAAATATATCCAAAATGACCCAGATTATTTCAACTAACACTCCAACTTCTACTTCTACCGGAACCCTTCAAAACTAAGAGCATTCTGATTTTATGATGAATCAGAATGTGAATGAAAAACCACTCTCTGAATATAGCTGTCTGAATATTACCTGGATAAAAACATGATGCAGAGAATACATCAGTAAGGGATCACATGGTCCACCTTTACATTACACTCCAACATTTAAGAAGGCCATTTCAGTGAAGACCAAGCATCCCCATTTCGGTTTGACAAAGAAAGCTGGAGATACGCATTCAGGCAGAGGTCCACACACTGCACTTCGTAACAACCAGCCAAAACCTCTTTCAAAGCCTCAGTTAAAACTGGAGCACACTGTATGCCAGGCTCTGAATCCAAGATAACTACACAAATGTAAGAAGATAAGTACAAACTGATCTTCAGTTATAAGTGAGGGATATCCTTTAGCTTTAGGTCCATTAGATTAGACTGCCTCAGCAATGCAGAAACATGAAAGAGTCAACCTTGTGCACGTTAACACAAAAGCTCCATAAGAAAACATCTCTAAATAAACCTACAAGATTTAAGGCTTACCTTTCATGTCCCAAGTCCTCCATATCAAATATTAGCCATAATATTCAAAATAGTATTGTTATGCTAATAAGTAAGCCATTACCCAGCTCCAGGCCCCAGGCAAGTAATTAATTAGCACTGAATCAGGCTTTTTGTTTGATTACCTAAAGGTAACAATGGGGGGGATAAGGACCACAGCCATGATTTCTTAAAATCCAACATTAAGTGGGCAGACAGAGCTATCAAGCTACTCCTTCAACCTGCCGCACATTTTTCACATAAAAATGAGAGGGGAAAGGTCTTTAAGTAAGAAAGGCATGTGTATAAGAGTAAAGTATTTCAAAACTGAAGTCCAGATTGAGCGAGCAATACTGTTATTTACCAGTAAAAACTGATGATGCCTTAAACTCAAATAATTCAGCACAGCTACAGATAAAAACGAGGCTGGCTGCAAATTAACACAACTCAAGTTTGTAACAAACTCAGCACTGAAAGATACCAGATCTTCGACAAAAAATGATAAATGGTTCACATCTCCAAGGACAGCAAGCATTTCAGCCCTGTATCTAGAAATCATCTAAGATGGTTTTGTTTACAACTGTTGGGCCTTTCTTTGATAAAGTGATTAACGCATTCGCAGCTGACACAGGACTGCTTATCAGAAGCAGCTAGGAGCTTCAAAGATGTGATTGAGTAACACCAGCCTCTAAACAAAACTGAATACAAATACCTGTAAAACAATGCAGACCAAGCATGCTGGCATCCTGTAAAACTTTAACATAAACTGAGCTTTAGACAAAGCGCAAGCGAGAAAAAGAATCATAGTAAACTATAGGAGCATATCCTTAATTCCTCATAGAAAGCCATTAGATATTTTTTGGAATTCCACAGAGAAAAGCAAGACTTCTGCTGCAGTACCACCCTATTTCCTGCATGAGTCAACCACCAACCAGAGACTGGGGAGGAATTCTGCCCAAGATTGCCAGACTTGTAGCGTCAGTAGGACCAGTCAGAGCCCAGACCAGCACACCCTTCTCACTCGTCCAAAGCTGTCACATTTCAGAAATGTCACCAGTTCCCACTGCTGCCACTGCCCATATCAACCTTCATCAACTCTGTCCAAGCTCTCTGAACACCTCCCAGCAGGCACAGCTCATTGCTCTCCTTAGAGAAGAGTTCAAGTGTGGACCTGGGGTCTCTTTCCTCACTCAGAGAAAATTCATGACCTTTCACAATACATTCAGTGACTGAGTTCCAAAATCAAGGCATAAGGGACAATCACAGGCCCAGGGCTACATAGAGACAGCCAGGCCAGTTTTAAATTACCAAAGCATTAGAAGCATTTGAAGATGTACGAAGAGTCCCTTTGAGGCACAAGTAAGGACCTAGAATATGAAAACAAAAAGGAAAACAAAAAAGAAAAAAATTAAAGGGTGGTAGTGGAAAGGAATAGACTCAAAACTGGCTGTGCAGGGAGGGAAACAAAGGGGTTTAACCATACAGCTGTTGGAGCAAGGCTTGCAGGTCTGTACTAGATGATGCTGTAACCTATTTTGCTCTCATGTGAAACACTAAATTTACCAGCTGCTCTCCTCCCTTTACTTCTCAGGATTAAAAACAATTGGGTCAATAATATTCTGAAGGCACAACACACAGTCAAGCACTGCCTAATTCCATAAAGCCTGGCCAGCTTCAGTGGTTCTGGCTATTGTTTGAAAGAAAATAATCAGGAAGTTTAAGTAGTAATACAAATATTGAGAAGCTTAATATTATGCTGTATAGATTATATAATCTGCCATATTTTGTGCTAAATTAATAAAATTTATACCATCACAGTACAATGTGGGTAAGTTTTGGTATTTAACTTGCAAGATAGCACAAATATACCTGGTGAACAGCTGAAACAACCTCTGTACCTATAAATATATTGCCAAAGCCAAGTGATGGAACTGGATGAAACCCAAACAAGGCCCCGAGAACAACTTCCACCTTCACCTGATTGAAATACAGAACATGCCAGAATTAATGCATCATTAAAACTTGATGCCGTATACCTAACTGCAATGCATGAAGTGGATTTTGTCCAGATAAAAAAAATGAAGAGAGTGAGATGATCCACTTTTCCCTTGAAATTTAATACTACTAATGCCCATAAGGGTTTGCCCTGCCCTGCTCTTATCCCAAAGGGCTGCTTTCTTCTGCTATTTCAAGTGTCTTCAGGAAAACAAAATCATAAAAGAATTGGGAAGAAACATCTTCCCAGATTTCAGAGGAAAAAAGGCGGCAGCAACGAAGTCACCGCAAAACAACTAAAAGACAGGTAGGTCTAAGTAACTCAAGTTACATTTAGCCCAGCTGTGAAAAATGACACCTGAGGCACATGTTCCAGTTACATTTGGTAGCAACTTTCTCCATCCCACAGCTTGCAAGGGGGCCACATGGAAAAAAACCCTTCTAACACAACTTTAATCAAACCCGTACAACCTCACAATAAAGTAAAAATGAAAACAGCTGGTAAGCAAACTCGTTAAAATGCTGTATTTGCATATATTTTGCATCAGTCCTGAGATGACATTACAACCTTCACTTTCATTTGCAGCTTGATGCCATCCATCACTAATACAAATGAGTCCAATTTACTTTTCAGTCAGCTCCCTCATTCATTCTCTCTGGGCTCCAGAACTGTACTCACATACATTAGCTCAACATATTATGGAATGCTCAAGCCCCAACAGAAATAAGAAGTAAAATTAAACAAAGATCCACTGAAAATGCCTACAGCTGAGTGGACATAACACAGCCATTATTCACCAGAACGCTCAACCTTAACCATGTTATAGAAATGTTTTAGCACAATGCACCGTCAACAGGACTTGCTCAGTAACAGCTCCCTTCTCAGTAAGAGATGATCAGATCTGGTTCCCAGCTCTCACACACAACAACAGGCAGAGACGGTCGCTGGCAAGTTCAGCCACAAAATGCTGAAGGTTTTTCAGCAAAGTAAGTGGATCCACTTCCACTAAATTTTATCATTATATGCAGTGCCTGAAAAGGAGACCAGCACATGCAATGAAGCAGTTCATTCTCTTCTTTAAGTGTTTACTAAGGACTCCGCCATTGCCAGTTAAGAGAAAAAAATAGCATCAGAATTTACAGGTCTAATGGTCACAAAGCAAATGATGTGGACTCCTACAGAACCTGCAACAGCTTTGGCTGCGTTATTAAAGGTATCTCTTACACTAACTACGACATTAGGCTCAAAAACAGAAACATATAGAAAACCCCCAAGAAAAACAGCCTGAAAATCCATTAAGTGTGCTTCAGCTAACAACAGTATTTAACAGTTTGATCATGAAACTGTAGCTTCTATCTTTCAGTATGAACTCAACCATCATGAAAATACATTATTCAAACTCACCATCTAAATCTAGCTTTTTTCTTCCCAGTTAAAGGAAACTCTATCCCACAAAGCCTCCTTCACCAAACTTTTTCTCCCCAAACTGCAGAACAGTATCTTTTCACTAACAAAAACCACTAGCATGAAACCTATTACACACAAGATGCTTCAAAATTGAAACAAAAACACTTGGCAGAATGTTAATAGTTTGCTACAATCTATTTCAAAACTACTTTGGTCTGCACCACGGCATGTGGAACTAAGACCCGCACTATCAAGTCTGCTGATGAACACCAGCATCCTGGATTTTGCTACATGATCAAGCTGGGGGCTTTTTTACTCTAAAATCCATATTGATAAGCCAAATAGTTAATCTCTAAATACACAATGCATAAAAGGGATCATTTCAAACCGGAAAAATGGAAGACACTTATAATCACCACAGCATTCACATTTGAATGACAGCTAAACATAAAGACACATCAAGCATTCAGCCATCTGGAAAGAAGATGGGTTTTTTTCTTCATATTGTCTATTCTCAAAGCCTTAAGGCAAGAGTCAGAGGTTGACCAAGACTTCCATTTAGTGAGATGCTCATTTCCCATCTACAGCCATTAACAAACTGCACTATGAACAATAAGCCAGACTCCTCCACTTTCACTGCATTCAAAGACAGTTGTGTCACACCAGGACAAACAATGTGTGCATGCTGCCAGATGTACTTTATATTTGGAACACAGAAAGTTAGCAAAAAAAAATCTACCTAGTGTTTTCCTAGTGTCTTTGAATACAGCTTATCTAATAAAGTGACGATAGCAATTTAAAAAATAATTTCTTTATGCTAGACAAGAAAGAATATGATACATATACAGGTGCAAAATTCCTGACATGTAAATAAAAACAAGAAAAGTATGTATTCAGACACTATTCAGAGTTAAATGGTAGTGAATACTGCAGCAGCAAAACAAACAAACAAAAAAAAAATAAAATCACACTGCAAGCACAGCTACGAGAGACCCAGGATGGCCAGAGGAAGATGCAGTCCAGCTTCAGCATTACATTTTAAATAATACATGAAGGGCCTAATAAGAAATAAAAGCACTCTGACTGGACAAATACAAAACATCTATTCCTTCCACATTCTCACTTGCAGCAATCACTCCCCCACAACACACAAAATTCAATTTAAATGGAAAACTACCTAAACCAACATTTTTTCAGACTCAGGGATTAAGGAGCCAACACCGGCGTACTGTGATCTATCTTACTCCAAGTGGAAGTATGTGAAAAGGAGAAGCATTTAGAGCAATTCTGTTCTGTTGACAGTTTGAAAAAGTAAGTGGATTGAATGCAGCAGTGATCACAAGGAGGAAAACACCCTTAGAATATATTTATAATACACAGGTCATGAGTGTTCTTCTAAGCATTTATGAGATATGATGAGTTCTTAGGGCAAAAATTAATTATGCTCTTCACAAAGTCAGTGAACTGGCTTCCATGAGGGTTTTTCAGGTAGAGTCAGTACCTCCCATCAGTCAGCAGCTGAAGGAGAGCTATCCAAATAACTGCTCCTGAAACATTAATACAGAGGACTTCTCTGAATTTTTATGTGCAAATCTTCCAGCGTCACACAGAAGAGTCATAATTTATCATTGACAAACCTTAACGTTACATTATTTTTTCACACACACATGTACTTTTTTTCCCTCAAAAAATTTAATCTTCCTTTTTTATTACAATCTAAACAACACTTGCATCATGACTGCTACTATGCAAATGTTGGTCTTTATGCACAATGTTGAAATGTCAATGTACCTTCTCCTTTCTGTCACCCAAAACAACTTTTTCAGGTTTCTAGCTCTTCAGGGAATTTTCTCTTTTTGTAGCTTATAATGCCAGTAACTCCTGGAACATTTGTTCAGAATACCTTTATTACAGCCAGCAGGGGAAAATTAATTGTGAATTGGCAGCAGCTTGGTTTTTCAAATGAGCCTAATTCCGTAGGAGCTGAGCATGTTAATTCCCATCAGTCCTCGAAAAATTTCAGCAAAATTTCTTTCCACCCTACACAAGACATGGGAAGATTCAACTGAAGAGAGCAATTGCCTCTCCCGTGTTCTATTCTTTAAGCAGACAAAGAATAGGTTGAGAGGAGCCAGTAACAGAAGATGACAATCAAATTTCCAACATTACTAAAAAAATACATAACTGTTAAATAAGGCAACTGTGAGAAACAGACTTTTGAAAAATACGCAAATTAAGACAATTTCATATATTAGTACACTGCTGTAGCCTATTCTATAGAATTAGGAGGCCTGGGGGAGCAACCTTGAGAAAAATACAGATTTTCTATAGAGATCTCAGTAGAGTGAGCAACCTAAAGAAAACACAATTAAAACCGGAGTCAAAGCAAAGTATGCTACATATTTTACACACTAGACCAGACCAGATATTTCCACAAATTAACTCATACTTGGTATGAAATAAACTACCTTGTAAAAATAATCTAATAGATTGCTGACAACCCCCTACTGCAGCCAATTATTTTATTTATTCAAAAACAATTATAACTTAACAAAAATCATTGTTACAGCAAATAACGCTTTAATTCAGTCTAGGCAGAAGGAATATTATTTGGAGGCAAACAGCATTTCATAGAGTTCACAATACATAAACATTTGATTGATGTTTATGATATTTGTCTCTTTTTTTTTACCTGCAGCTTAACAAATGCTGCAATTTTTTTTTTTCCTAAAAGCAAGCCCTCTGGAGTCTTTACTCAGCAAAACAAATCCTGCATTACTTCTGGTTTCCATACAGGCTTTCATGTAGAGTAACCCACAGTTCCCACAAATAAAAACCAAGATAATAAAAATAAAACTTCTTCCGAGAAATAACTTAAGCAGGGAATGGAAGACTTTGGGACTATTTATTTCAAAAGCAGAATTCCTTTCAGTTTTAAAAAATGTACAGGTG
Source organism: Bombycilla garrulus (assembly GCA_013400315.1). Taxonomy (NCBI): domain Eukaryota; kingdom Metazoa; phylum Chordata; class Aves; order Passeriformes; family Bombycillidae; genus Bombycilla; species Bombycilla garrulus. The sequence goes on along the minus strand of VXBU01006960.1, from coordinate 9,786 downwards.
AGATGCAGCACCACCACCCAATTTACTGTTGATGAAATATGACACAAGCTAGAGGAAGTCACTTGGTTTTGCCCAGGATAAAGCGAGGCACAGTTTTCACTGCACAGCTGCAAGGGCCTGACTGCCTGTGAAAGAGAAAGGGTACAGTGAGCCAGGCCAGACTTAAACTGCTGCAAAACAGCAACATGGCCTTGGTCACATCTGCAGAAGCCCTGAATTACCTCTGTTTCTAGAAGAGCTACAGACACACTGTCACAAGTAGCTTTCTTTATTGCTTACCCTACTTATGCACCATTGTATTTCTGTCCTGCCCTTGTGTGTTTAACATCTAGGACAGATCCAAAAAAAAACCCAAAAAACTGAGATGAAACTTCTCCATCAAAATCCTTATTGAAATAGTTATAACAAGTTACAGCTGGAAGAGAGAATTTTAATGGCTGCTGAACCGGGAATCCATAGGAAGAATGTTCTACAACTGACCGGCAGGCAGGAGTAGCAGGGCGAGATGGCAAATGCAATTCTGATGAGAGGAAGAAGTTAGTTAAGTAGAGTTCCAGGTCTTTTTTATTCATGAAACTCATCACTTACGAAAGGATCCAAAGCAGCCTGTGACCAACACTTCCAATAAGAGCAAAGTCTTTAGAGCTTTAAACTTGTAGTCTGGTTTTACTTCTGGCTTGTGCTCAGAAGTAAGAATTGGCAAGCAGAGAATGTTAGTGGAAAGCCTTCTAACACTCAAAATACTGCCCACCAAGTGAGTATCACAGAGGATTTAAAAAAATCATCATGATCATTTTGGGCAAAGGTCACCACAGGAAAACTGTGCCACAATGAACTGCACTCAACAAAAAAATGCCTGACCTACAGGAACTGGAGTGAATGGTGCCTACATTCAGCAGTAGTAAAACATGGAAAAATGATGGAATTATCCCCAAATCTTCACCATGAAATTCTGATCTTCCCACCATTAATGACATCCAGCATTGCAAGACTAACAAAAATATAAACAAAGGCTAGGAAAGACTACATGGCATCAACACTCGTAGTTGGAGAAGAAACATAAATAGGGAGTTACTTTACTACGGACATCATCAAAATTTATAAAGACACTGAAGTCTGCCTGTCCCCCTGGCACAGCAGCCAAGAGGACAAGCTACAGAGCAGATATGAGCATCTTTTCAACCAGCCCCTTCTGCACAAGATCATCATCTGAAGATCAGGCAGATCACCCATGTACTTACTGGACAGACAGAACCTTGCCAGGGCAGCTTTCAGGGAAATGTCAAAACACTTCAATATTTTACAGTATCTCTCACAGGTAATGAGAGGGCATAAAGCCATGCCCAAAATATAAGAAATAACCCTTAATTATAAAACAGTCTATAAATGAGTGCTCCAGGGTTTGGATACAGAACAAATACACCATGCACATGGGACATGGATATAACAAATACACCATCTACACAGGATTAACCCACCAGGATTTATGACTCGCCTCCCCTTCAAAGGTCCAAACAGAGACCTGCTGGATTCTAATTTCTTTCAAGCTGGAATTACTCTTCCTTGAACTGTACACTGACACTCAAAAGAAACAGGAGATTATTATATAAAGGATTTTTTGTCTTCTCTCAGAAATTCAATAATTTAGATGTTTAGGTTTGCCAATAAAGACTAACTCAGCTGTTGATGGATTGATGAGAATGAGATAGTATCTTCTACAAAGATGTGAAGGTCTTTCAGGAGATAGAAGCAGAGAAACTGATTAGCCCAAGCACAAAAATAAAGCCACAGAACTTTCAAGGAATTTAGGTCTCTGTTCTTGGGATTGCATGTAATTCTCCTTTAAGCATTCCATTTTCTTCTACTGATTGAGAAAGTACTGCATTTTTGTAAAGGAAAATGACAGGGAGGGTGTGTATTATGATTCACCAACAGACAGTATTTTATTGGTAATCTGAAAAACAAATCCCCAACCAAGAAAAAGAGGGAGTCCAGTGCCAGCTGTTAGCTTCTACCCATCTGACTGCACTCTGTGACTCCAAGTATCAGTCTCTGTACAAGTACAAACATCCACCTTCCTCCCTAGCTACCCTTCATTCCAACGGTATCCTTACTATAGCCCATTAGCAGCATGTTCATTCAAGATTGCTGTCGTTTCCTTTTTCATACATGTAACAGCCAATAAAGAAAAACACAGGTAAGAAGTTCCTCTGTGGACACAAATGCTGCCAGTGCACCCTCGTGAAACCGAGGAGCAGCTTGTCTGAACCTCCCAACTCAGGAGCATTCCCAAGAGCAGGCAGAGCACCGCAGCAGTGCTGTGGCACCTGCCACAACAAAGCCAAGTCGTCAGTTCTGATTGGATGTACTTAGTGGTGACATAACAATTACAGGTTTACACTGGAAAGGAAGAGACATTTTGATTACATTAAAACATTACAACAGTTCCCTTAACGGAGATCTCTAGCACAACGATTAGGAATAAAGAGAAAAAATTCCCAAGCATTTACAAAATCAAGTCTCACATACTTTCTCTTTAAAGTGAGAAAAGCAGTGCAAAAGTCTTATCCAGTGCAAACAGTAATTTGCTATAATACTAAGCTTCCTTTACAAATAAAGTACTGATGAGAAGGCTTACAGAACTACCACAGCAACATATAACCTGAGGGGAACAAAAAATGCTTTTATTAATGACAATATTACACAAATACTGGAGAGGCTTTTTCCCCAGAAGTTCTTGTAACATGGTGATTTTCTAAATTTCTCATATGAAGCAGCTTTCTCAGTTTAACAGTGTGTTCAGGGCACTGTCTAGTTCAGTGGAATTTACAAGACAATTTCTATCAATAAGCCAGTCACATAAGCCTGTCATTTTATGTCATAAGCCTGACATAAAATGGGTATATCCTTATGCATAAGATTCAAGAAGGGAATATAAAAATACAAAGCAGAATGTGTTTTCAATGATACTAATTGCTCAAGACCTTTAGTGTTACCATATTCATTAAGGATGAAACACAAGCATGTTTATAGGGGGTTAGAAGGAGATTATAATAATGAAGCAATAGGTCTTCATGCCTAGGAAAGCTGCAGTTCTGACATTTGAATCATTAGGAAAGCCTAAAGAATGTTCTGCTCAACGGGGGAGGAAATCTGCTGCTTCAGTAGCAGGATGCCAGACAGCACAGTATGTTGCAATTCAACTGACCTACCATACTGAAGGAGTAAGGAGGAAAGTAAAGTCACACAACATAAAATATTACGCCCAAGTAACTGTATCTGTTAAACTAAAAACATTGTGTTTTTCAGAAAATACCAGTAGAACACAATCCTCTATTTTCAGATACTTAAGCAAAAGAACTGCATTTTATACAGCAAGCAAAAGCACCTCCCGGTTCCATCCCATGCCAGAAATACCATTTGAGGTTTGAATTCCTTCTTCACAAATTCCTACAAGTCTACTCAGAGTTCATCTTCAACTTGGCAAAGAGCAACAACAAACAGTCGCTACGTAGAACTCTGTACTGCTCTTTAATGGTTTCCTCCTATGACTGATTTAACATTCAGTTACCACACAAATCTTTGCTGTATCTCAACCAATAACAGCTGAATAGTACTCAGAACTTGATAAATATAATCTGGGAGAAAAAAACCTCAGTATTATCACATACACTGAAGCCTGACACGCAGTATTTCCAGGACAGGTTACTCTCATTTTGCCTATTGAATTTCCATCAGTTTTTATCCATCTCTACCCTTCAACTGAGCTCCCCTGAAACACATTAATATCAGGTAACTTAGTACTCAGCCCAAAGCCCATTACTGGCAATAGTCAACTTCTTACAAGGAAAAAGGGAATTAAGTAATTTTTTTTTCATGTTACATAAGTACATAATGTCCTAGAAGACATTTTCTATAACAAATATAAATTCAATAGCAGTTCTTCTGGAGAGACTGTAAACACCTGTGAGAAAAGAGAAAAGGAGCCCGAAAATCTACCAAAAATCTCATTACCTTAATGCTAGTGACTATGATAAAACACAGCAGCAGACATTTTACACAAAAGTGATTAAAAGGCAGACACTTTTTAACTCACAATTTTCCTGGGTCACTGTAAAAGTGATCCAGAAAATTCTTTAAGGGACCCAAAGTTCTGCCACTTGAAAGATGTTCCCAATCTCAATGAATTATCACCACTAGAGTTCATAAGTCAATAAAGTTTCTTTAATCATTTGTCTCCTTGCATTTTCTTTACTACCCCTAATCATATAGCCTATATATCAGTCAGCTACTCAAACTCACAATAGTAATGAAAGCAGTGTATCAAAGTCTCCAAAGGCTGAATGCAGAAATGATAATCAAGCTGTTCATTGAAATATATCAGCTGCCAAAACAACGTATAAGCTCATTAACATACTGTAGCTGATTAAGCATACTAAGAAAAATATGGCAATTAAGAGTTAAAACAATTTCTAGCAAAAAAAGTACTTGAAGACTGAGCTTATAATTGTTTCGGTAAAATAAAGACTATGGATTCATCCCATCCCTATTAGAGCAAAAAAATAAAATCAACTAAGACAAACTGGGATGGGGAAAATACCAAAGACCTACAACAGGTCCAACACAAATGTACACAAGAGCCACACAAATACAACTCTATTACTTTGCCTTTATAAAGGACTTAGAGTTTGCCCAAAACAGAAAAAATTGTCATAAAAAAAGGACTTAAAAACTTTTCACACATATCTTCTGAAAAAGTTTTCCTGTTTTACAAACATCTTTTGTAAGCCTTAGAGTAAAAAAAAAAATAAATTGTCTTTTCTCCTATCCCAAATATACTTAGAGAAACTATAAGAACATTTAGCTCTCCTTCTGTTTGCTGGCTGATTTACAACAGCAATACCTAATTCCAGAACACTAATTGTTATGTGGTCAGCAAGCAGGAACAGAAAGAAACTGATGAACCACTTTATAATTTTGTGAGTTCTTATGATATAAACAATCAACCTGCAGCATTAGCTCTTTAAATGCATCTAAATTGGGAGAGATCTCAACACTACCCAAATCACCTATTTTTTTCTCATTCTAATCAAAACCACACCATTCTTGAATTAATCTACTATCTTACTGCTTCCTGCTCAGTCTGACTGCAAATCAAAATTCTCATCATCATTCCAGAATTAACTGCTGGCCTCTGAATGTTCTCATGAATGGAAAGACACACTCTTAATGCCTGTTACAAGCGGAGATTAAGTTCCTGGAAGACAAGGCAACTGATATTGGACTGCCTTTATCTGCATTCCCAAAGGAGGCTCACTGTTGAGAGTCAGCCAATCAAGAATTTAACTGTGCTTAAAGTGACAAGTTTTAAACCACAAATTGCAGTGCTTATAAATTTTGCTACATGACTTCCATGTCCCACCCATTCAGCTGGCTTCCACAAGACAGCCAAAGCAGTCACTGCAATCAAGCCACCAGGTAAGAACCGTGGATGCAAACACGAGTAAATGAATACACAGATGATAAGCACCACTTCCCCATCTCTGGCTCCTCCAGAGAGATAAAGAACATCTGGAGCAGCAAGATGTTTTACACACATTCCTCAGAAAAGTTTCACTGCAGCTTACAGAAAAGTCACAGTGGATTTCACTTTGCTAGGCTCATGTCCCTGGGCAGACGTTGCTTTCTGTACCAACAGCATCCAAGGCCCCTCAGACAGCAAGCAAGGGTCTCCAGCTGAGCCAAGGGCTCCACTGCAGAGCTGGTAATTCAACTGTTGCCTCAAATGCGGGAGAACAGCATTTCCAGGGGGAGAGATGTGAGCACAACAGTGCATCCACCTTGACTGCATTTAGCCCCACCAGCATTTAAAGAACTACTTTCAACAGGACCATTCAAATCCAGACAACATCACAAGAGCCCCTGAAACCCTTCCATGCTGACCCAGAATAATTCTTTTTTCCTCTCATTCATATACTTGGGGGAAGGGCATAAAAAGCCTCTGACAATTGACTGGAAAACAATCAACAAGGTACCTTGTCCTGCACCCAAGGCTGTGTCTTACAGCTACAGAGAAGCGAGCACAGCATCAGGCACAGCAACTCGACTCCTTTGCAGTACATCTGTTCTCACTCAAGCAAAGAATCCTAAATGCAACAGATGACACACAACTGCTCCCCAAGGCACCAAAATATCAAGTTAGGGACTGGGCTGATGATAAGCAATCATTAATCCTACTGTGTCTACCTGTCAGCAGGCAGCCTTAATGTACATTACTGAACAGCAACAAGAGCAGATCCTGAGTCACAAGAGTTCCAACAAACTTCATTCTACTCAACTCACTTTGGGAGACAACAGTGACCTCCCTGAAAAATTAATTACAATTCTCTCAAAGCAGCTGATCAACAAACAATTTCTTAAACATCTATGACTATTCATATCACAAAATCCTAGCCCACAGAAATCTCTCAGCTGACACTGTAATACAAAGTTCCTAAGTCCAGGCAGTTATTGTATCCTTCAGTGAATCAGACAGGATCTGCCCACTCAGAACTACTACAGTACCTCTAAAAGCCACTAAATTCAGTAGCATTGAGAAATAATTACTGTCTGATTTCTCAACTGAAATTGGCCCAGTGTTTTGGTTCAGTTAACAAAGCAACTTCATTAACTCAGGCAACTGAGCCTTTATGACCCACCCTGGTTAACACAGTCCAGCCAAGAAACCAAATCAAATTTGCTAAGGAAATGCAGGAGGCTACAATAACCAACTGCTCACCAAGTTCCCAGCTATCTACCAAAAGTCTCACAGAAACAAGAAACTTAATTATTGCATCCACTTTCACTACTAGTATAAAGAAGTGCAAAGTAGTTTAAACCAATTCAAAATTTTTTATTTGTATATGTGTATTCAAATATTTCACAGTATACATGAATTAATACTCTAAACTTGTATCTTCCCCTTTTCCAGATGAGTGACTGCAGCATAAGAGCAGAACTAGACTTCCAGGACAACTTCCAAAATGCAGAGCCTCGCAAATGTTCTCCGTGGTATTTGACAGTATCATAACTAATCAAAAGTTCCTAAGGTTTGTATCCTAGCTGCCTTTTTCATGTTCCCTTCTACTACTATGAAAGATATTCCTTGTATCAATTCTCCCTCCCTCTCAAATACTTCAGGCACATTAACAATAAAATTTTCCACTTCGCTATTTTAAAAGATTTTAACACTTCAAAAAAACTTGAGAACACTTAACATGCCAACAGAAAGAGCAGCATTCTGTCACAAAGTATTCCAAACATTCTAAATATTTTGTAAAGAAAAAAAAGTATTCCATTATCTTTAGCACAAACCTGTTTATGTGCACACCTCCCAGTACATTTTAGCTGCTGATTATCTTGAGATAATCCTATTCCCAGTAAGAATTCACATTCTTTAAAAAGTTAACTTTCAAAAGAGCAAAGTGAAGGAAAGATTGGGCAAAACACCCAATCCATCATGTTACATCCGACAAAAAATACTCCAAAAGGTAATAAAATTAATTGTTTGAGACATCTGTATGATCTATTTTACTAACCCCAAATTTTCCCCCAGGAAAGCAATCTAATGCTAAATGATGCTTGTCAAGATAAGAAGAAATTTATCTTTTTGGCCAGTTGCACTGCAAACCTTGTAGATTGGAAGCCAGCTAATCAAAGCACTACAACAGAACTGTTTACATTTCCAGGGAACAGGGAGGAGGGAGAGAGGATGCACAAGGCATAAAACCTTGTTTTAGCAACTTGAATGCAAACCTATTCTGCTTTTCAAGCTCTTAGGCTGCTCCCCCACTCTCTCTTTACACACCCTTGTATAAACCCTAGCTCTGAAGCTCCCTTACTCAAAGTGATCAGCAATTTTTGAACACCCACTTTGAGTACCCACCTTGTCCACCTATGATGCAGAATAAGGAACACATTTCTACACGGAAATAAGCCTTTAAAAAAGAAAAACAAAACCTGCAGCATATCTGCATAGGAAGAAATACAAGGTCAGAAACATGGACTCTGGCCTTTCGCTGTCCTATAAAGGAGGCTGATGATTTTGACCTCCCACTGAAGGGCATAGGAGAACACTGGAGATGATTACTAGCCATAAAAAAAACCAACCAACTTTAGATACTACTTGAATAGGAAACTGGTTACAAAGTCATGAGAACTGTAGTACACCTTAAGTGTCTGGCATTTATCAGAAGCTTTCTCACACCGTTGGAATTTCTATCCCATAATTGCTTATTGAGCCTTCTGGAACAGTCAGAGCTTCACCTAGAAAGGCAGGCACCCTTCTACTCTTTTCTAAAGGAACAAAAATAAAAGTAAAGAGTAGAGGAGGAAAGGGGTTTGAAATACTTATACAAAGGCTTTGTAGGCCACCTTTAAGGAATCACCATTAAACTAATTCCAGTATTATCACAAGCACAAATCAAAAACTGAAATCAACTTGTAAATTTCTGAATTCAACACAGCTGAAAGTAATTCTGTTTCTGATAAAGCCCATCTCTTGAAGGCACATTTTAGTACCCTGGACTACACTTCAGTGAAAAAGATCTGACTATTGACTCTAACAGCACCAAGAACTCCATAAACATTTTGTAGTTATTATACACAGACAGCATCATTAGGAAAAAAGGCTTTTAATGCAATATATTTGTTAAGCTCTATGCATCTTAAGGGAGGTTAAAGCAGGACACTTGCTCGAAGGACCAACATGGAGACCACACCAATCTCTACTAGGGCAGTCTCAGCTGCTCAAGATGTATTTAACATATCAGTAGCAAGTTTTTCTCTAACTAAATCCACAAGAACAAGAATTTACTTCCAGTTTTGCCTTCAGGATACCAAACAGTTGACTGGGCCCATAACAAACTAGCACACATCACAGAACAGAGCCCATAAGATGTTGGCTGTACTTTTTCCTCAGACGTTTTAGGACGATGAACAATCCTGCAAGCTCTTAATTCAGGGCTTATAAATGGAATCTCTTTCACAAAGCAGTATTTGCAACAGTAGGCCTTTCATCAATACTGAACAGTACCCCATTAGTCTTCAGCACCTGCCTCTTGGAGAAAAAAAGAAAAAGTATTTTTATGCTCAATTAGATACAGCCAAAGAAAAACTTGGAGCTCCTTTCATGCAAAGGAAATCACCTTCCCATGCAGATAGCACCTCACTGGGCAGCTGATGCCAGAAAACACAAGCTAGAATGAAATTGACTTATTGTTACGCTCCTGTCTGTTTCAAGTTTGTTGGTCAACACGCAGGGCAGTAACAGCCATGCTGTCTGGGCAGCTGAGCGGCCCCCGCCCCCCGCCCGCCGGCATCAGCTGCTGGCACCGAGTACCCGGCAGGGGCACTGAGGCAGCGGCACCGTGCCCGTGGCCCCCGCGGCCGCAGGGCCCGGCAGCCCCTGCGCCCCTCCAGCCCGGCCGGCCCCGGGCCTTTCC
>VXBU01006959.1:214544-229315 GCA_013400315.1 Bombycilla garrulus | reverse complement strand
TTTGGGGTTTTTTTTAATTGTGTTGTGAATTTTTTGTGAAAATGTGTAAGATGGTCTGGGGGCAGGAGCAGGCGGGAATATTTCTATTTCATGTGCCAGTTCTACTTACATGTGAAAAGTGAAAGTGGGCAAAGTTCCAAGTGAGAGTCGTCACTGCTTCCTGTATAACTTCCAGCAGCAAGAGATCCCTGTGATTGCTGATGAAGCAGGATGGGATTTTCTCCTGAGGATTTTTTTTTTAAATTTAACTCAAGTTATGTGCATATTGTTGCTGTAAAGTCTCACTGTGGAGTTTTGGATTTTTTTGTTGTTTGGGTTCTTTCGGTGTATATTACGTTGGGATATGCTCTCTTCTCTGTTCATCTGTTTCAAAGATCTTACAAGTGCATCAGCTGGTGTTTGTTGTACCCAGTGAGCTGCTGGGTGGAACTTAAATCTATTATGTCTCATCACTTATTCTTTTTTCATCCTTTTCTACCTCACTTTTTGAGCCTATTTCTGATATTTCACTTTTGGCTTTAGGCAGCTTCTCCTTTTGTAGGTCAGCAGATATCTGTGACGTTTGAAGAGCAGACTGTCTTCTCTGATATTTTCCTTTGGGCAGACATGAACTGCAGACATAACTGCCTTGCATTCATATTTTCTGACAAAAAATATTTTTTATTTTGAATGTGTGTATGCATAAGTAGGATACAGATATTCAGTATTCATGTGGTTTACCCCTGCCTGAGGTGCAGTGGGAATAATTGCAACCCTTACACCCTCTTCTCCTGCAGATTTGGTTGTATTTTGTTCTGTTTGTATAGGGGGAAAATGTTTGTGTGTCAGTTCACACCTGCTGAATTGTGTTCACATCTCTTCTCTAGATCAACTTTTTGTGGCATTTTCATCAGAAGGTTATGAGAGTGCTGCTAAGACTTCTATTGTGAATTTAGTTGTGTTTTCCCAAGGGATTCATGCTGGAGTTCCTAAGGGGGAATTAATGGCACCATTGCGAGTTACAGAAAGCACCTACAATACTAGAACTTTGCCACATTATTTCATGTTCAGTGATGGAGGATAAGGTGTAGGAAATGGGGAAGTGATGCCCAGAAGTGGAGCAAGGTGGAGGGTGCTGTCAATGCTGAGAAAACGTTTGAGGCACTATGGCATTCACAGAGATTGCAGTATGATAAAGGAGGAGACTCTCCCAGTGTTTGAAAATGTGTGGAAATGGATACATTACCACTGGATTGGAGGTGAGGAGTGGAACATGAAAATTAGGGGGAAACATTACCAGACCCACAGGTGGAGTTCACCCAAAGACCAAAAGGCAAATTACTTGCCTTTTCTCCCAAACTGAAGTCAAAATACTGCTTGGTTTTGCTAGCATGTCCTGTCATTTCAGAGTGCAAGCTTTCTAGTATTGCTTACCTTCTTGCAGGAGATCTAGAAGAATGATCCGGGGCAGTGGTTTCCACCTTTTTGTGCACCCTATCAGCAAAAAAGTTGTGAACACTCACCTTCATTACATTTTATTTCTCAATTATATACATACACCCCTGTACTAATATATATATATGTTATTAAACACGCAGAAAAATAAAAATGGGAAAATTAAAGACTCTCCTTTTTTCATTTTTATTAAATAAACACTTCTAAAATTCTTTAAAGTTGTATTTATCAAAGATACCAAATCCATTTTCTTCCTGCACCCCAGTGGGTTGTGAAACACGCCCCAGTTTGGAGACTATGACCTGAGGTCTCCTGTAAAGTAGTTTAAATAGATTTTCCAGTCATCCAATAGTAATTATTTTTATTTCTCTTTTAAATTTTTGCTGGTTTTGTAGCTGGAATTTCCGCTTTTAGCAAACAGGGCATGGTACAAGGGCAAAACCGTTAGACTTACATCTATGGCTCCAGGCCACTGACCCACAATGCTCAGTTCTCTTTCAGGCAGTCTCACTGGAAGATGACAGTTCAGAGCTGGGAGCTGTGTGAGAAATCACTTAGTTATTGCCTTTAACTTACTGTTAAGAGATTAAATATTTGTATATAACACCAGGAGTGCCTATAAAGTAGGTTTATTTTTAGCTTGAAGATCTAGGTAAATTTTCAGCTCTGCTGCACAATGTAAGGTCAGCTTTCAATCAAGACTCCTTTAGTTCTTGCTTTTAGAATTTTCTTGTGTCTAGTATGCAGTTCATAAGATCTATCCAGTTGTATTACAGTTTCAACTATTAATAAATGGTGTTGTCTCTTTCCAAGGATTACTATGGAATTACATTCCCTGCTCCTGCAACCTTGACAGGCAGAGATGGGAGCCTTGCTAGCAACCCGTACTCAGGTGAGTGCTAGTTAAAGATGAGGATGCCAAATTAGATATGCTGGTTTCTCAGTGCAAGTCATCCTTTGAATCCTGCTCAAAGAGGAGTTGCTTTTCCCTTCTGTGGTCAAAGAAGCCCTTCCTTGTTGCTGCTGTTACTCTTTAGCTGTCATTGTGCAAAGATTGTGCAGGATCCAGGATTTCCTGTGGTTTTCATCCACTGCCAGTTGATTACATCTTAAAACTGTAGCCATAGGCATTGTAGTTCCTATAATGATGGTATTGAGTGCTGTCATACTTCCTGGTAACCAGCAAAAAGGAATACTGGTTGGGAGTGAGGTAGAAGGGATTGATGTATGTCACCTCCTTATTAAACATGTGAACATGCTGCTCTGTAGGTGCTAGAAAGTACAAGCATTTGTGAATTTTCTGCTTCATGATCACTTCTCTTGGGAGGCTGTTTTTGGATTAATAACTGAATTTCCCTTCCTACTTCTTCAATAAGGTGGCCCACGATGCAAGCCTTGCTTTCCTGGCCTTCAGCTACTGTCTTCCGAACTTTGGTGGTGTGAGGAATTCGACATCTTAATTAGTCATGCTTGACAAATAAACAGACATTGGCAGAAATATGCCCATCACTGCCTGTAAATCCTAACCTGCTTTCAGCCCATGAAGCTTAGCTAAACAGGTTAACCTCCAGGAGGTTCACACTTTAACCCAGCAACCATTGGCTCTCTGGCTATTTACCATGCTTCTGCTTTTAGCGTGTTTTATTGCAATGACCTGAGAGTAATGTGTCTGCTCAGACCGTGTGGGATAGGTGAGTATTGGCATCTCTCTTTATCAGTGGAGTAGCCATGGCACAGAGTTCTGTGACATGAACTGGCAATATCCCTGTGGCTGTCAGGAACAGAGACCGGGTGAAGGCTTCCCATGAACAACTGCAGGTTTTCAGGTGTAGGATGTGTCCTGTTCTGTAGTTGTCTGCTTGTATTCAGAGGATTTAAATCCACTGAGTTCTCCACCTTTGCAGTATCTTTGATTGCTTTTCTGATCAGTTCTTCCTTTCACAGGTGATGTAACAAAATTTGGCCGTGGAGATTCTGCCTCTCCTGCTCCTGCGACCACACTGGCCCAGCCGCAGCAGAACCAGACACAGACTCACCACACGACTCAGCAGCCGTTCCTCAACCCAACCCTGCCCCCAGGGTACAGCTACACTGGGCTCCCTTATTATGCTGGGATGCCCGGTGTTCCCAGTGCATTCCAGTATGGGCCAACCATGTTCGTAAGTGTGACAGCCTAAACTGTAATGCTCCCTGTGTGCCTCCCCAGTTTTGCTTTCTCCAGCCCAAACACTCCATATCTTGGAATTATAGGAGGGTTTGGGTTGGAATCATCAAAGACCATCCTGTTCCAATCCCCCTGCCACGGGCAGGGACGCCTTCCACTAGACCAGGTTGCTCAGCTCAGCTTGGCCTTGAACACTTCCAGGGATGGGCCATCCACATCTTTTCTGGGCAGCCTGTGCCAGTGCCACACCACCCTGATGGTGATGAATATTTTCCTTATATCTGATCTAAATCTACCATCTCTCAGTTTAAAACAGCTGCTCTTTGTCCTGTCTCTACAGGGCCTGGTAAAATGTTTTTCCCATCTTTCCTGTATGCCTCCTTTAAGTGTAGAAAGGTCACAGTAAGGTCTCCCTAGAGCTTCTTTACTCCAGGATGAACAGCCCCAACTCTCAGCCTGTCCTCATAGGAGAGAGGAGCTCATACCCATAATCTTCTTTGTGACCTCCTCTGGATGTGCTTCAACAGGTCCACAGCTTCCTCATACCGAGGATCCCAGAGCTGGAGTCAGTATTCAGGTGGATTCTCATTAGAATGGAATAGAGTCAGCTTCCCCAGTCTGCAAGAGATCTCCAAAAACATGCAACGTAAGAAAATAGCTGCAGTCTCACCCAGAAGAAAACAAAAAATTTAAAAGGCCAGAACTCATGAACCGTTGTGCAAATTTCTTTAAATAGCTGACAGCTGCATTCTTTGGGCTTTGTGTTCCTGAAAGCCCTTCCTTACTAGTCCCTGGAGAATCAAGGTGAGACCTAAAGCTGAGTCAGTGAGTTGAGGAAGCCTGGATGGAGGAGACCCCATTAAGTCAGAGAGCAGGGCTGGAAGTCTCAGGAGGAACAAGATTATTTGAGAAGAGGTGTTGCTCCAGGCAGAATGAGGCTATTTAGGGCCCTGTAGGATAGTATGTTATGAACAGCCTCAGGCAGGAATTGGTGTTACTTTGATTCTGTGGTTGTTCTTCTCAGGTTTGTGGGTAAAAATTTGCTGTTTACATTCAGCATATGAAAGAAATACGCAGCCTGTTCTGAGAGAGGGCTGCATTGCAATCACAGGGACAGCTTTAGGAGAAATCCTGGGACACAAATCCACTATTGCAAGTTCAACTGTAAGCAGTCCCTTGCCAACCCAGTCCTCCCAACTCTGAACTGAATTCCCAACTTGAGGTGGAAGGTGCCTTCCCCACTAGATGGCAGAGGGAGCCCGTGTTCCAGCTAACAGCACCTTTCGTTCCGTCCTTTGTCCAGGTACCTCCAGCATCTGCTAAGCAGCACGGAGTCAGCCTGAGCACGGCATCGACTCCCTTCCAGCAGGCTAGTGGCTACGGCCAGCATGGCTATGGCGCAGGTAAGCCCTGGGCCCCTGCTCCCTGTGAGCGCGCGTGGCGCCGCTGGCGCTCCATAACGCTCTGTCCTGTGCTCACCTGCAGGCTACGATGACTTAACACAGGGAACAGCCCCTGGGGATTACAGCAAAGGAGGCTACAGTGGGTCATCTCAAGCACAAAACAAATCTGCTGGCACTGGACCTGGAAAAGGTAATGCTCTGAGACGAGAGGTTCCTCTGGAGTGGGATTTAGTAGGGCAAACTCCCAGCGCGGTGCAGTCAGCAAAGCAGCCAGCTCTGGTCAGGGTTGTGATCCAAGCTGTTTCTCCATCTCCCGTATACAAAATGCTTGTCTAATGGCCCATTTGTTTCTTCTAAACCTCATGGCTGAAGTTTGCATAAAGATTTGTGAGGCTGATGCACAGCTTGGTCCAATTACACATGGGGGAAACAGTAAGCCATTTCCTAAGCCACAGTTTTCTTTGCTGAAGGATATAGTGATCCTTCAACAGTGCTGCAGTTTTGAAACTTGAGCAGCTCAGTGCTGTTGCGAAATGATCCTCTGCCAAATCATAGTTAGATTTTAAGTTTCTTGGTAGGCACCTGAGACACCCACGTGTTCGAGAGGATCAGGGCACTTCACACATCTCTGGGCTGTCTAGCTGCTGCCTGTACACATTCACAACATTGTGTCACACCTGAAAATGTTTCTTTTGTAACCATAAAAGCTGAAGAATGTATCCAGCTGGTACAGAAGCTTTATTCAGCACATGTTAGTTAGATCTGACAAGTGTATATTGCGCTGCTTAACACTAACTAGATCATCCTCATGCTGAAGCAGGTACCAAGCATTTGCTGTGCATTTGAAACAGCAGGTGATCACACTCTTTTCCATGGAGAAGCAGTCCAGGAAGGAGCAGTATCCAAGGAGGGTTACAAAAGTTTAGAGCAGTACCCTTGAGCCCAGTTCTCTGATTCAAACAAAGCAACTGTTGGCTTTATTCTGATCCAAGTGAAATTATGAGAGCCACCCTCTATAAAACTGTGAATAAGTATCTCTCAGCCAGTGATGCTGATTCTGTCAGGGCAGAGGAGCACCGCAGACTTCACTGTTCTGTAGGATGTGGAAGGACAGGGGTTCAGATGTGTAGGAGATACTGAGTCTCATCACTCAGGGCACTACTGAACAGCTCTTGAATGTGCAATAGAGCTGAATGTACCTCAGATCCTAGGAGAAAGCTGGCTTTTTGTGGGCTTCAGTGAGTGTCAGTGCAGCCAACTGCTGCCTGGTGAAGTGCACTGGAACCCGAGTGTTAATGGCTGGGTGCGGGCCTAGATGATTTATCCCAGTGGGTTTTTGCAGTGGGGACAAGAAGCTGAGCCCTTTCTTCTGTTCCCATGTGAGGTGCTGTGGGTCTGAGATCATGGACAAGCAGCAGGGCAGTGCATCCCCTGAGGCTGCCGGAGGTGCCGGGAGCAGAGCTTGGGATGGTGCTGGCTGGCAGAGTGACATTCTCACCATCAGTGGCATTTCTGTCTTCCAGGTGTTTCTGTGACCTCAAGTAACACGGGTGTGCCTGATATCAGTGGCTCAGTCTATAACAAGGCTCAGGTGAGGAGTGTTGGACCCTCCTCCCTCAGGGCCCAAGGCTGATGACCCCTACTCCCAGGCTGGCCAGTCTCAGGGTCAGCAGGCCACGGCATCTCTAACGCTGGCTCTGTTTGCTGCTGGAGTGAAGTCTCATCCTCTGTCCCACTCTTTCTGCGGTGTCAGCTCCTGACAGCAGCTGCTGGCGGGGGCTCAGTGCTCCCTGTGCTGCACACTGCCCATGCTACACCATGCCAGCAGTGTCCTGGGTGCAAATGAAGTTATGGGTGTTAGCATTTTTAGTCTAAATAGCCCCCAAAGCAGATGAGTTGAGAGGCTGTTTGCTTTCCATCAGAGGGACAGGCAGTAGTGCCCACCTCTAGCACCCAAGGGTCCCTGTCCCAGGCTCTCCTGTGGCCATTGCTCAGCATGCAGCTTCCTAGGCAGAGCAGAAAGTGCTCTGACAAACTGTGTTGCGCATTGGGCTTGTGTCCAGCTCCTGTTTGCTCCTCCCTGCACCCTCAGCGGGGGAAATCGGCGTCTGGCTGCAATCCATGCTTACAGGTAGGAAGCCAGCTGTCAGCTCCCTGCTTAGGGGTCAGGCTCTGGCCAGCAGGAGGAAAATATTACTGCAAGTTCCTGTGTTTTTCTTGGGCTGCCCTGGATAGGTTGAGTAATTCTAGGCTGAACCCACTCAGTGCGGGAAGGACTGATTAGGCAGCTGCTGTGATCCCATGTCCCTCTGAATGGAATGAGGTCAGGGAAAAAAAAAAAACACAATGCCTAAGAAAATAAAAATTTCCAGAGCCATTAGTGCAGAAATACGGATATTCAGTGTGATTTGGCTTCCTCATGGGGTAGGTTTGTTTGGGCCACTCGTGTTGTAGTCTGACTGGGACTACTCACACCACTCTCTGATACTGTGCCCCTTTCCCCCTGTGCAGACGTTTGACAAGCAGGGATTCCATGCTGGCACTCCACCTCCCTTCAGCCTGCCCTCTGCTCTCGGATCGACTGGGCCCCTGAACCCTGGTGCTGCCCCGGGTTATGCTCCAGCCCCGTTTCTCCATATCCTCCCTGCACATCAGCAGCCTCACTCCCAGATGCTGCATCACCACCTTCAGCAGGATGGGCAGGTGAGTCTCCCCCCTCTACAGCATCCCAGGGAGCGCTTTGCTCCCCCTTCCCTGCAGGCTCTTGGGATGTTTCCTTCTGTTGTTTGCTTTGCTCACTGGGAAACGGCCTTGTCAGCAGTGGCTGTTGGCCAGCCTGGGGAGGAAACCTCATGAATTTCAGCAAGGAGAAATGGCACGTCCTGTCCCTGGGGAGAAAACAGCTCCATGCACCAGTGTATGTCAGGGACCACCTGCTGGAAAACAGCTCAGCAGAAAAGGGCCTGGGGGGCACCAAGGTGACCATGAGCCACCATTGTGCCCTTGCAGCACAGAGGGACAATGGGACCCTGAGCTGCACCAGGCACAGCACTGCCAGCAGGTCAGGGGAACTGATCCCTGCCCTCTGCTCTGCCCTGGTGAGGCCACAGCTGCCGCGCCGTGTCTGGTGCTTGGCTCCCCACGTGGGACAGACATGGATGTGTTGGAGAGTGTCCACTGAAGGGGCTGGATCGTGTCTCTCCTGTGAGGAAAGGCCAGGAGAGCTGGGACAGTTCAGCCTGGAGAACTCTGAGAGGGGATCTCATCAATGTGCAAAAAGGGAAGAGGAAAAGAGGACAGAGACAGGTTCTTTCCAGTGGTGTCCAGTGACAGGAACAGGGACAGTGGGCACAAACTAGAACACAAGCAGTTCCCTCAATATCAGAGAAAATGTTTTTGCTGGGATGGTGACCAAGCACTGCCCAGGAAACTGGTGGAGTCTCCATCTTTGAAGTTGTCTGGGAATGCTGCTGGGCAGCTGGATCTTAAATGATTCTGCTTGAGCAGAGGGGTTGGAAAGATCCGTCAAGAGATCCTTGCCAGCCTCAGCCAGACCATGATTGTGTGAAGAGCCCATCCTGCTGTGGGCTGGGGAGGGATGGTTTGTGGGGTGTGAAGCTGAGGCAGGTGCTGCTGTCCCCTCTCAGGGGGCAGGAGGGGCAGGATGCAAGCACTTGTGCTGTGATTCTGGGGAAGAATCAAGCATTCCCTCCAGGTTGCATGTCAGCACCAATTCAGTTTCACCTGCACACGTGTTTGCTTTCCTAACACTAAATACTCCCTGAAAAAAACAGTGTTCAGCCTCAGATCCAATAATAGGACATGATTTTTCGTTCCAAATGTGTGACATCCTTGTCTGGTACACCACCTCAGCTCACCTTGGGAAAGCTCCTTTGCTGTGCCTGGCCCTGCTCCTCACTCCCTTGTGCTTGAGCCTGTTTGCTTGGGAGGCAGTGGGATCCCCGAGTCCTGCTCAGTGTGTCCGTGGTTGCCTGGCCTGGACTGTGGGACATAGAGATGGTGCAGGACAGAAACAGATCTGTTCGGGGGGGAGCATTTCTGTACTGCTGGGTGTCAGGGCTGTCCCTGGCCATGTTGGGATGAGCTTGTTTTCCTGGCAGTGCTGGTGCTGTGGCAGCTGATGCTCCTGTCTCCTTTGTTTCCCTTTTCTAGGGTGGATCTGGCCAGCGCAACCAACCCAGCACCATGCAGCAAAAGTCTCAGGCTACCAAAACCGCCTATGGCACTTCTCCATACTGGACAAACTAAATCTGAAACCAGGGAAGAGGGAGAGAATTAAAGGAGAGGAGGAAGAAGAAGAAAAAAAAAAAGGAAGACAAAAGAGAAAAAGGAAAATAAAAGCCGAAGCCCATTCTTGGAATTATTGGGAAAAGTAACTGCTCAGCCAAACATCTGTGCGGGGAGAACTGCAGCCAACCAGCCATCCTCTTTGTGACACGCCTGCTTCCTCTTTGAGTTGCTGTTATATGTAATATATTTATGTATGTATTTGTAAATGTAATAGAGCCTAAATGTGGTTTTCTGCATCTTGCAGCCTGTTCTATTTTCTTTGTAGAAAAACTAATTATTCATTTCCCATCTGGACCAGGGTGTCCTTCTTTGTTTTCTATTCTATTTCTATGGGTTTTGTAACTCTCTCAGACAAACACAAACTGCACCTTTTTTTTTTGGAGCTGAAGCCCATTTATTTAATGCAGTTCTAAATTCAGACAAATTAGAGACCTGCCCTTCCAAAAACCTTCAAAAACCTAAATCAAGATGTGTCCTGTTGGTTTGACTTTGCTCCCTGACCCCCAGTATAGCTATTAATTTAGAGGGGGAAAATTAAAGAAAGAAAAAAACAAGTTTTGTGGGCCTTCCCCTTTCTTTCATTTCCTCCCTCTTGCTGGGGAAGACAGGCTCCTATGGGCAGTTTCATTACTGTGGCCTTGAGCTGCAGTCTCAACTTTTAATTCTCCATTTTTTTTAGTAATAAAATTAAAAATAAAGGATGGGGTTTTATTCTTTGTGTGTGCAGGGGTTGGTTGTTGGAGGTGTTTTTCTCCAGCAAGTGACCTTGGATGGATTGGCATGTCCTGGAACCTCCTTTGCATCATTAGAGGCAAAAACGATGTAGCGGTTTCCTAAATAAAAGTAAAAGCTGTGTCTTGTACCTCTTTTTTGCCTGAGCCACATTCCCAGGAAAGCCAGAGCTACTGGATGGAAACTTCATTTGTCCCTTCCCACTTTTTTTAAAACAAAGACCTTGGAGGCTACTCCTGGTCCTTCTTGTCCTGCACCGGTGCGGTGAATGTTCTAGGAGTTTCATGTCTTTATAGCCCTTCCTCCACCTAATAAAGATCTGAGCATACCACTGGTGTTTGTCTGCATTTTCAAAGGCTCAAGGAGCAGCTTTACTTTCACAGCCTGTCCCTTCCCACCTGCTCCTGCAACAGCAGCCGAGCTGGGAGTGTAAGAGCAGCAGGTGGGTCTGACACCAGTGAGTGAGTTCACCTGTGTGCTGAGAGCTCTCAGGCACCCACGGCAGGGATGGGATCCTCCTTCCTGCCAGGAGCAGCCTGTTCTGCCTTTGGTGTCTCCTGTGAGCAGCTGGGATGGGCAAGGACAGAGCACAGCTGCAGCTCTGCCCTCTCTCGCTTTGCCCATGAGGGCCGTGGGCTCCACTGGGAGGAAGGGCGGGTGTGAGGGCTCCTGGGGAAGTCTCCTGCCCCAGACTTATCCTTCTGATGATCCTGTCCCTGTGCAGTAGAGGAGGTGGGTAAATGTGAAGCACACAACAGGCAAGGGGCTTTTATACTTTCAGTATCCACAAGAAAAAAGAAGTCTGTTTCTACCCTGAGAACCGTTTATCTTACCAGCTCTTGGACCCTGTGAGACCCAGTTGTCACCCAGGCCTCCCCCAGCCTCTGAGCAGCGCAAGAGCTACATGCATTCCTCTGCCCTGGCTCAAGTTTTGATGCTGGTTGAACTCCAGCAGCTGCTCCAAGCCCTTGGCAGCTGCTGCCCCACTGCCATCAGCTTTGGGGCCTGAATGTCAAAGGGGGCAAAAATGTTTCTGCAGGCTGGGGCCCATCAGCTTGTACAAGACTGCACCAGCAGCTGAGCCCTCACAGCAGCACCACCTCCTCTACCTGCTTCAAAACACAGACTTCCCCAGAGCTACCTTCACTCTCTTGAGGTCTTGTTTACAGGCAGCGAGTGCTGCCCTGTAGCTCAATTCTTGTGTGTGTGTCACAGCAGCTGGAGCTGGGGAAAGGCAACAGAGGAGAGATAGTGCCAGCCCCCAGCAGCCCCTGAGCCTCAGGTCCCACACCTTCCCAGGTGCTCTGGGGTCCTGCCCGCAGGCAAAGCATTGCCTTCAGCCACAGGCAGGCTCCTCTCCTCTCTGTGAAGCTCGACAAAATGTTTCTCCCTTCCCTTCCCTTGTCACTTGGGCAGGACTTGCCTGCAGCAATTTCCTCTCTGTTCCACTGATAGCAGAGCGAGGTTGCCCAGTTGCATTTGGCCACAAAGGAAAGAAGGGGAAAACGTCCCTTTGCAGCCCCTGGGGCTTACCCAGTGCACGGTGTGCTGGAGCCCTTGTGCTGCCGTTGGTCCCCAGAGAAAGCAGCTTCCGGTGGTTCTGGGCAGCCCGGTGCTGTAGGGTCAGGCAGGAGGTACAAGCAGGCCAGATCCCAGACAGCACCATCCCTCCCAGTCCCCATCCGTAGTATGGAGACTGTTTTGGGAGGGCAGCTCCAAAATGCCATCACCCTTCCTCCAGCTCAGCTGTGCAGCAGAAGCACTTGTGCCCCGGCCACATTTGACTCAGCAGTTGCTGTGCTGCCGTCGATACCAAGTGCAGCCAGTGCAGCTCCCTGACACTTGTCCTGCTAATTTTAGCTTGACTGCAGCAGCCGGGGCACTGCTAACAAACACCCTGCTCCCCTCCTGAGCCTGCAGGGAACAGCACGGGACAGGCAGGGCTGGCTGGCACCCGGGAGGGCTGGCAGCCGTGACCTCATTTCTCTGCCAAAGCTGCTCCCTGACCTAGCGGTCAGACTCCTCCTCCACCTTGTCCAACCCTTCAGGAGCTCCATGTTCCTGCTCTGCCAGGGCAGCAGCCACCAGTAGCTCTGGCCCGAGTTCTGTGTCCCTGCTGAAGGCACAGGAATGCATGAACCACCTTCTCACTGTCTCCCTTTTCCTGACCCAGGAAGACTAAATATAACAGAAAAGGTCTGGCCTTTGGCCAGAGTCTTTCTCTAAATCAGTTTGTTATTTAGTCTTAGGTGCAGGCAGCTGTCAAGCAGCAGCTTTATTTTGCAATAAACTTATAGATATTTGTGTATAAATATGTCTATTAATGCCAGAGCAGCAATGCACTCATGAACAGCTATTATTCAAAGCTTTGAGTCACCCATGCAATGCAACCAGCTCAAACATGGAAGTAACAGCACAGAGATATTTTCGTTTCACATTTTTATTAGTAGACAGATGTGCAGAAAAGACAAAATATAACTACTGAAGGAGAAGACAACACAAAAATGTATCAGTTAATTATTTCTGGTAAATTATACTGAAGAAAAAAAGGAAACCATCTGGGATTTCAGCTAAGAAAACTACTAAGAAAGGTAGTGTACCCTGCTGGTTTCAGAATGGTTGAAAACTGCATTTGAAGGGACACGTAGCTGCAAATGTAAACGCTAATATTGACTGAAACAGGAGAAAAGGGGTTAAGAAAAACCCAGAATACACAGAGCAGGTAAACATTTTTCTGCAATCTCTTAAATAGTTTCAAAAAAATCCCCTCATACTTCAGTTGTATTTGAAAAAAAGGAAACCAGCAAGTCAACAAGCAATGACACTGCACAGGACAGTGGGAAAGAGAAATAAGTCTGGTTAATGTCGGAGCTCTCAAAAGAGGTTGCATTTTTGTCATTAAAAAAGGGTAACAGAAGAGTCATAATAATGCGTCTTACAACACCAAGCTTGGAAATACAAGTCACTGGAGAGTATACAGTGAAGACGGTCAAAAGTACAAGGGAAATCCTGAAAGATGCAGTATCCTCATTTCCAACCAAGTCATCAGCAAAGCCAGCGTTCCCACACTCTGTTCCTTAACCCCCCACAGCCGTCAGAAAGTGGGAGATTGGTGCCCCTGCCTTGGCGTGGCCCCGGGTCCAGTCCTGCAGCCAGGAGCATCAGGGGCCCATTTGCCAACCCTGCCGCTGCCCTCGCAGGGCCGCTGTGAAGATGGGGGTGCCCCGCACTGCCCCGCCGCAGGCTCCAAAGAGCACCTGGGGCGGAGTCAGCCCTTGCTGGAAGAAGGCTGACACCTCAGGAGGGTGCAGCCGCCTTCCCAGGTGACATGCAAGCAGGAGGGCAGGCGGCCGAGGGAGCGCCGGGCACCAGGGATCGCTACTGGGGCAGCCTTCCCTGCCGGCGGGCAGAGGGATGCACCGCCAGGGCGGGACCGTCCCTGCAAACCCCAGCCAAGCAACATTTTGGAAACAGATCTGCCTCGCTCACGTCATGCGGAGCCCCGAGGGCCTCCCTCTCCTCTCCTCTCCTCTCCGTCCGGGCAGCGCGCTCGGAGCTTTTGCTCAGTCTCGTCCCGGATCGCAGCTGCGGAGCACATCCAGAGCAAAGCCTGCTCCCACCGAAGCACCCCAGGGACCCGCAGGCGGTCACGTACCGTGGAAAACCCTGAGACACGCGGAGGGGAGGTGCGGGCTCTGCTCGGGGGATGCCTCTCTACCTGTGGGGACCGAGGGCCTCGTCCAAGCAGGGCCAGCACCTCCGATCCGCTCCCGGGGTTGCCGGGTCCGGCTGCCCACTCGGACCGTGACAAAGGGGAACTCCTGGCACTGCACCACGGCCAAACGCGAGCCCGCTGCCACGGGGGGAGGGCCGAGGACCTGAGGAAGAGGGTTCTGAGACAGGAGCATGCAGGATCCCCCTGCCCACAACGGAGCGCCCTAAGCTCTGCCGAGGGCTCCCAAAACCAAGCTGAGCTCGGGGCACCAGCTGAAGCACACTGCTGAAGAGCCTGTCAAAACCCGCCGCTGGCCTGCTGTGCCGGGGGGCTGCACACGCACCGTG
Organism: Bombycilla garrulus; assembly: GCA_013400315.1. Classification (NCBI taxonomy): domain Eukaryota; kingdom Metazoa; phylum Chordata; class Aves; order Passeriformes; family Bombycillidae; genus Bombycilla; species Bombycilla garrulus. Next base: position 215,209 of record VXBU01006959.1, on the reverse strand, counting down.
CCCCAGCGAGCCGCGCAGGGCAGAGCCCGAGCGCAGGCACCGACAGAGCTCCGAGGCGGCGGCAGCAGAGCCTGCGGGTGACGGACAGAAGGCAGCTCCAGCTGCACAGAGCCAGGGCTGCAGGGAGCAAGGGCTGCCAGCCAGCACGGGGCAGGAGCCGGATGGGCTGTCCCACTGCCAAAAATAAGTCCAGCACGAATGGTGACCCGCTGGGCAGCAGGATGCACATCTGCTCTCATCCCTCCAGAGGGGGGCAGCTAGAAGCAGACCGCAGCAAAAAAGCTAAAATGAACTTTTTCAACCCTATCCTAGTCTGAAAAAAAAAAAAAAAAAAAAGCAGCAACCCAGGGCTCAGTTGCCAAAATGGGAAGTGTTAAGGGTTTATTTTAGGGTTCATATCACAAGCCTTTTCCAGAGACAAAGCTGATTGGGCCCTCTGGGGCTCCAGGGGCCAGCTATTTCCAAACTTAGCAGGCTGAAAAGGAATACTGTACCTTTCAGTGACATCCCATCAAGCTCAACACACAGTAGCTTTACACTCTCCGCCCCACACCTTATAAAGGAAAAGCCACCACCACAAGGCTAAACGAATGTACACACGCTATTATTGTAAATGGAGCAGCTAAACCTTGGCAATTTGCTTCGCGGGGATGTTTTTTTTGTTT
>VXBU01006959.1:171924-214432 GCA_013400315.1 Bombycilla garrulus | reverse complement strand
CCACCCCACTTTTTTTGCTGGACTGCTGCTAGGTTACCGCTGCTCCCTTCTGGCCTGAGTCGGCAGGGCAGTACAGGGGCATAGAGGGAGCAGGTCACGACTCCTCGTTGCCAGAATCATCATCATCGTAACAGTCGGCATCCTCCTCCTCCTCGTCCTCATCATCAATGTCGTCATCGTACAAGTCGTCGTAAAGCAAATCTGAACTGTTGTCATTGGAAGGCACTTTAGTTTTGATGCAGTACTCTGCAAGTGTAGTGGGGACCTTCACGCCATCCTTCTCTGCCTCAGCTTTGGTAGCCAAAACCTGTTTCCTGTGGGAGGAAGGACACAGCCGGAATGTGAGTAGGGCATTGTGCCAGCAGTGGCTCAACTCCCCCACGCTCCCCTCCAGGCCCTGCCCAGCCCCCCCGGCAGCTCAGGGCAGGGCAGCTGAGGTTTGCAACTGGAAACAGATTTGGTTCCTGCAGGCCCAGGCTTGGGAGCACGCCAAGGGTGTTTGCAGCACACACACTCTCAGCAGCACATGAAATCAGTTCTTCCACAGCCTCTGCACTAGAGACCTGCCGGAGGCCAAAGCAAATTCCATTTGCTACCATAGGGATGGCCAGGGATTTCCTAGGATGATTTATTGACTCTGCTGCTGACAGCTCTCTCACAGCACGCTCAAAACTGCAATTCCCACAAGCCTTTGGCAGCTCAGCTCCCACTGAGGGTCAGAGCAGCTGGGGCCCATGGCAGCACCCCAGGACACAGCATGGGGCTCGCGGATGCCAAGTGTTCCCCGTCACCCCGGGCCAGGCCTGGCTGCTGCGAGCCAGCAGGGAGAGACAGATGGCAGCCCAGCCCCTCACCCGCCCACTGCCTCTGCCACTCCCCGCGTGGAGTACACCCAGCTCGGCTGGAGCCGAGGGAGGCGGAGGATTCTCTGCACAGACAGAGCCCTGCTGGCCCCACCCAGGGCCACAGCCTGCCTGCCCAGCTGGCAGAGACAATGCCGATGTGGCCTCAGGCCAGCAGTCCTGCTCCAGGCTGGGCTGTCCCTCCACAGCAGCCCTGGCCCACGCTCACATCATCCCCTTGACGAACCAGGGGCTGCTCCAAGGGCAGCACTGAGCGGTGCTTCCAGCTAATCCAACCCAGTTCTGCAAGCTCTTGACAAATCCTGCTGGTGCTCCTTTGAATTGGAGGGACAAGATTATGATTCATTCATGCATTAAGCACGGAAATTAGTAGGATGCAGTCAGTTTGCATCACATCCCAAGCAATACAGGGCTCAAAGACAAGCAGGGAATGTGACTGGGATTTACTGGTAAGCAAAAGGTTTTGTAGAGCATCATGACACATTAGTCTGAAAAAATAACAATTTAAAGGCAAATCAGCCCAGTCCCCCTGCCCCAGAAGTTTGCACTGCTTCTGTGTGCTGAAAATTCTGGAGGGACCTGAAGGATGGACTTTGAACAAGACACTGAAATTAATTTCCAAATGAAATTCTGCTGCAAGAAGCTGGTTTCAGCAAATTCTGGAAGCAGTCTGTTTGACAGGATTCAAAGCACAAGGCTGGTAGCTCAGCATCACAAGTGGCAAAACTTACCTTATGATTTCAGCGTACTCCTTGTCTTTTCCTTTACTGTCCCTCCATTTCCTGAACATGACTGACGCATCCACGTTGGCAGGAGAGAATGTGTTGGGCTCATTAAGCAAAGAGATTACACTCAGTAAGATAGTCCTGAAAGAGGTAACCACAACAGCAGAGTCAGAGGTAATGCACTAATGGATTCTGGATATCCACAACTTCAAGTGTTGCATCATAAACTATTTTGAAGTCAAGTCGTATGCTGAGGACAGTGTTTTTTAAGGGAGAGCAGGTTATTTATGATCCTCAGACCCTGGACACTAGTGTAGGGAAGCTGAAACAGCACAAACCTCACGTGACTACAGACCATCGTGTCTGTGCATGTGCTTGGGACAGGGCAGCACACAAAGCTACAATCAGAGCAGAATTTAGCTTATCTGCAGTACCCAGAGATTGTGTGGTGCTGCAAATCTGCTCTGTGAGCTGTTCCTTCCTGGTGGCTTGCAGGCCCCAGCAGGAAGCCAGGCTGTTTCCCCGCCCCGCACAGGGAGAAGGACCTCTGTGACCCAGGGCCAGTAGAAAAGGCTGCACTACTTTTCCCCTGCCCTGCCAGATGGTGGGAGGCTGAGGTCGGGGCAGGACTCTCCTCAGCTCGTGCCCCACTCAGGCTGCAGTAGCAGCTCTTGAGCACAGCAAGGGGAAGACAGTGTAGATGCTTTTCAATGCCCAGGCGAGGTGCCAGGGCCCAGTGGGGTTCACTTGGTGGCACTCAGCAGAGCCAGCATGAGCCGGTCACGTAACCCCCAGCAGGCAGGCAGGGAGACAGACAGTCTTCCAGGATTTCCAGCCAGGTGCCCTGCTCTGCTGGCATTTACCAGCTGCAAACACCATCCTCTTGCCCAGAGCTTTGTCTGGCAGCTCCTAGAGCCCTTTGCACTTGAGAGATGCAGCCTTTGCTGCTCACGCCGTGCCCCAAACAGCACTGACACCACACCCAGCCACCGGCTGTAGCTGCCACCATGACAGCATCACCATCCCAGTGGTCCTGCCAGCAACAGCTTCCCTTTCAAGTGGAAGGGATAAACAAGGGACAGGGAACAGCTCTTGAAACACAGCATTACCTAATAGCCACTTCATAGACCTTGATTAAAGGAGACTGGGAGCTGCAGGAGTGTTTGCACCGATTCAGGGGCATGTACAGAGCACATCTACCAGGTCATATATCTGGGTACAATTCCAGGAAATGCTTGGTCATTTGGATGCTGAGTACCTTGAAAGGTTTTGAAAATAAACACTTGCATCTGAACAGACCGTTCAGCACTGCTATGAAGAGAGCCTTACAGAATTAATTTCCTAAATTACATAATTCTGTATGAAAACGGAACAGCAGCTCTGGAAGAAACTGTCTCTTTGGACTGCAATGATGGGCATAAGAGATCATTTTCTACTTCATCTCAAGAATTCATTTAAGAACCTTTCATCCTCTTGTAAATAGGCCGGCATGTCAGCTCCAGCATCATGCAGCAGCTTTCATGTACAGCACATGAAGTCTAGGGAAAGCCAAGGACAGGAATTCATCTCTGGATTTAGCATCTGTTCTACCACACTTCCACCAACAGTGAGGAGAAGCCAATTTTCACTGAGGTGTCCACACACCAAAGTCACTGCAAAGCTACTTAAATACACCAAGACAACTGTATTAGAAGTGAAACTCTCTGAGCTCTTCATTCCCATCCAGCACATTAGATCAGCTCCACCACTGCTGATTGTCTTTAGGAGCTGGACAGTGTCCTCCAACTCAAACCCAGCTGCCACAAACAAGGTACAGTAACAGAAATGCATCCCAGCATGGGGGATCTAAAACCAACAAAAAAGTTCAGCCATGTGGGACTGAAAACCTCAGTACCAGACACAAACTGCATCGGCTGGATATAGGCTGAGTCTCTGGGATATTGTCAGGGATCTGTCTCACCCTCAGACAAGGCTGATGCAGCATGGAAGAGCAGCCAGCAGAGGCTCAAGGAAACAAACCTGTTAAGAACCCTTTTTTCTCATGTATCAACTTAAGAAGGCTCAGAGACAAACCAATTTCACCCCAAAGAGACATGACGTAGATTGGCTGGTGCTCCCAGCCAGAACATCCTATTACATTCCTTGTTGAAAAAGGATTTTTTTTAATTCCAGCTGCTATTCACATTGTAGCCTCTCAGAGCCACCTCAAGAGGTAGGTATAGATTGGTCCAAGTGCATTTTTTCCCTCTGGTATAAAATTTAAAGTTTTAGCCTAGGCTGCACTGACAGTCATGTTACTGCAACAAGCTGTTTGTGGAATCTGCCCAAGTCTCAGGCAGCAAAAAAAAGCCAAGAAAAATGGGAATCCTCAAGAAACAAAGCAAGAGGCAGACAGCATGCCACCTACCCACAGGTGTACCAGTACCTGGAATACTGTGCTGAGTCCTGGCCTGTGCAGTTCAAGGGCAGGGGAGACAGGGGTGATGTGGAGGAGGACAACTAAAATGATCAGAGAGCCTCAGAGAGCCTTGCCACCAATCACTCAGCTCCATGGAACACAGGAAGCAGTATTCTCTGTTTAGAGCCAAGCTGCATTCCTTCACATCTTGCTGAGTTTTGCTGGGCCTGCACCACATAGCTCCCAGTGATGGTAAAGTCCATACTGATTGTGTTCAAAAAAAATAAAAGAGCCTGCTTGACACCCTTAGAGGTAGAAGCACAGGTGAACTCTCACAGCTGAAGAATGAATTTTCTTCTCCTGACACTTCAACCCTGCTCATATGGTGGGAAAGCAGTCAACACTTAGCAGGATTTACAGAATTCAGCAGCTGAGGAGCAGCTCCCTTCCACATCTTTAGCCCCTCTGTCTCCTGTCTGACACTCTGGAGCTTTCCCAAGCCAGATGGGACCCTGGCAGGATGCACATCTGCTGGCACTCAGCCCAGCTGGTGATGGTAGCAGGCTAGAAGTGAAGGACCAGTTTTATTTTCATCTGCTGAGTTGTTTGCTGAGGAATGTTTTGACCTGTCACCCTTGAGCCCAAGACACTTCAAGAGCATTAGCACCAAAACCCGAGACTGTGGTGAGAGAGAGCAGAAAGCAGAGAACAAACACCATGAGAAGTTCAGTGTCAGTCTCTAGGGCTGAATATAACAAAATACTAAAAATATATGTGTGATATGTGTAATTAATGCCCAAAGCTATTTCCTAACTGAGTTAGGATAGTTAAGGCTTGTCACCTAGGTGATCTTTTATTTGATATTGTCTTGTAATAAGAATGAAATTCAGCTGCTGTTTCAAAACCATGGACAGGTTAGGCCTTGAATGCTCCTGGTACTTTGTGATTCTTTGTATTTTTGGCAAGAAGAAAACCACCAGCTGCTCCCAACACCACTCAGCAGGACAGGAGATGGACAAACAATGGAAGGCAAACAAAAGGCAGAACTCTGCCAAGTTGCTTCTATTGGTCAGAATATTCAAAACCAGCCTGTATTGGGTTTGCAGGGCCAAGCGCTGGTAGCTGGGGGGCTACAAGGGTGGCTCCAGTGAGAAGCTACCAGAAGCTTCCTAGGCAGAGCCTGGCAGCTCCAAGGACAGATGTGCCACTGGTCAAGGCTGGGCCAGTTGAAAAGGGTGGTAATGTCTCTGTGATAATATATCTAATAGGAAAAAAGTTTAAATTGTGTCCAGAGAGGAGTGCGGATAGAACATGTGAGAAGAACAACCCTGCAGCCACTCAGGTCAGTGAAGAAGGAGGGGCAGGAGCTGCTCCAGGTACTGGAGCAGAGATTCCCCTGCAGCCTGTGGTCAGCACAACCGTGAGGCAGCTGTGTCCCTGCAGCACAGGGAGGGCACAGGATCTCTATCCACCTGCAGCCCCTGGGAGAGCTCAGGCTGGAGCAAGTTGACGCCTGAGAGGAGGCTGTGATCCTGCGGGAGACCCACAGAGAGAGGAGCTCTCACTGGAGCAGCTTGTCCTTGAAGGAATGCATCCTGTGGAAGTGTGATCCACACTGCAGCAGTTTGGGGAAGACTACTACCTGTGGGGTGGACTCATGGAGACTGTAATGAGTCTGGCTGAGCTGTAGCTCATTTTCCCTTAGCAGCCCTCAGTGCTTTCCATTCGTAGTTAGAAAAGTGTTGATAACACACAAGGTTTTTGGCTACTGCTGAGGAGCGCTGGCACAGCATTAGCACTGTCTCCCCCATCAAGGGGCTGAGAGGTAGCAAGATCCTAGGATGGGACAGAACCAGGCCAGCTGGTCCAAATTAACCAGAGGGATATTCCACACTGTATAACATCAGCTCAGATACAAAACCTTAGTGAGAGAGGAGGAATGGGAGACATTTGTTATATTACAATGTTTGCCCTCTGGAGCAATCGCTACATGTGCTGAAGCCCTGCTTTCTGGAAAGTGGCTGAACCCTGCTCACCAACAGTAAGGAGGGATTAATTTTTTCCCCCCTTTGCTTATATTGCACACAAGCTTTTGCCATTGCTTTAGTAAACTGCCTTATCTCAACCTACAAGTTGTCTTCTGTGTTATTTTTCTCTCCCCTGTCCCGCTGGGAAGGGGAGCAATAGAACAGTTTGGCAGGCACCTGGAACACATTACATGTACTTTTCCACTAGTGGTGCTTTGAAGAAGATAGCAGTGACTGAGAAAGGTTTCAACATTTGAGATAATTTGCTGTGAACAGGATAGAAGGCTCTGCACTGTCAGCCCAGTATGTTCAGACACATGGTAAATCTGGTTCCCACTTGTATCAAGTCCTAAACCCCACAAAACCTTTAATTCCCTCCCCAACCTCTCCCAACACAGGCCTTAAGTCTTGTAGAGATGACAGGCCTTTGAGGTCACCACTGCACAACATATTCACAGTTACCTGACATTTTGGGTAGGGTTCCACCTTTCTGATGGCAGCTCTCCACTTTGTGGGTCATCTACAGGTGGGTGAAGAATTGAAATACATACATCTCCATTCTGCAAGACAGAAAAAAGCACTGAGAATAGCTTGGCTGGAGGCTGAGACCTGATGACTCAAATTCATCCCTCCGGCTCTTCTGATCAGTTTAACCAGTTCAGTTGATATGAACACTCAACTGCCAGTAATAACTAACAAGGGCTAGAAATATTTCTGAATTCTTCCTGGATCTACTTTATACCCAAGGGTCAGCCTGCAAACTGGCAAAAAAATCCCAATATAAAATCAAGAGGTTTAAAGAATGTACTGGAGTTAAGCAAAAATAATAACACTGTAACATAAAACTAAAATGGTCTCCAGATAGCAAGTACTAGGGTCACAGTGACATAAGCTTTAATGACAGGACACCCAAAGTAGGGTTAAAGAAAATTTGTGTTCCCACTGGTAGCTTGAGCTAGCTACAGAAAATTTTTGAATTGAAGGGTTTTATCATCATCTAGTAGCTCAGGTATGAAAACACTACATGTCCCAGGACACAAGAACATTGAAGAGATGGCGTGGGGCAGGCTTACACAGCTTCCCTAGGACATATCTGTTCAAAATACCAGATGGAAAAGCAGGAGATGCTCTCTGAAGTTTTCACTGAAAAATCCCTTCCAGCATACAAGAGGAAGAATATTCTGGCAGCATATGGAAGCCATAATCCTCAATATGTGTTCTACTCACCAGTGTTATGGCCTGAATATAGATTTAAAGCTCCATAATGCCTATTTAAGAAAACTGTCAACCCAATTCTCCATCAGTAACAGCACTCTGACACAACTGCTTTGCAGGAATGCTGGAGCAGTATCCAGCCGGGCTGATATCCTCCCCTGAGGCAGGGACTCATGTGGTACCAGTGCCTTACTGCAGGATGGGGTGAAGGTACAGATGGGCCCTGAGGCCAGCCAGCAGATATTGGCCTCTCCAGGCCCCAGGGGCTTTGCTCTCCCTTGCAGCCAGCTTTGGGGTGAATCACAAGCTCCTAGAGGCAGCACCACACCTTCCGCAGGCACAGCCCCAGCTGAGGGGCAGCACTCATGCTGGCCCTTGTCACCCCGGTCCAGGGCACAGGCTGATGACAGGATCAGCTCTGCTCAGGACTCCAGGCTGGCAGCTTCCCACACACCTGGTCTCACATCCTTCCAACACTGCTCGAGTGCAGAGCAGGGCTGCTCACAGCAACAGCATCTGTGCCTTTGAGCCCAAGCCAGTGATCACAGCTACAGATAGCAGCAGCCCACCTGGCGGGTTGTGATCTGTATCCAGATTTCAGGGTGCACTATTCCCGCCAGGTATGCTAATCTAGCAGGCCCTTGTCACTTTGAAGCAGGTTTCAGTCAAGAACACAGCAAGGCAGCACCTGCAGCTGCTGAATTCCAAAGCACATCGTTATGTTGCTGGAACAGTTTGCTTTAAGAAGGCAGTTTCCCTTTTAGGATCCCAACAGTTTTGTGAAATCTTGGAATTTTTTTAGTATCATTCTAAGGTGAAGCTAACTTTCTAATATTAGATTATGCTCAGTCTACTCTTCTTCCACTAATAATTTCCACTAATTTCTCCTTTAACCTCTTCCTGGGGGAATGCAATGCCAGCTGCCCAGAGGAAGTACCTCAGCATCTGAAAAAAGTTCCTGCAGCAATCAGGTCAACAGAGCATGTGGACAAGCAGACATTTGGCAAAATAAAGATAGAGGGAAACAATGATGTGAGAAGTTTTTGTGTTGCAACAATCAGTGTTACATGTTTGGAAACTGTACTGCATTAAGAGTCTGGAAGGGTAAAGGTATAATGGGTCTGATAAGGTCAGCACAAGGTTCTACGGATCAGGACAGTCGGGGGCAAGCCTTTCCCTACATGCGTTTTTGAAAGACATAAACAAGGAGAATGGGGTATTCATCTACCATTGACAAACATCCTACACTTCTATCAGGACTGGCAACTCCTATATCATAAAAATAAAGAGCAAGTGAATGCAGTTTTACCAAAGTTCAAATAGAAGACCCAAGTAAACTGGAGATGGGAAAAGCACACATTGCTCAAGTCTCATTGCCCAGAACTGGAATGTCAGCCCTAGCCTCTCCATCCGGTCCTATCAGCAGATTCTGTAAAGTGCTACTTTCATCTTGCACTAAGAGGGGTTTTTTTTGTCCCCCCCCTCCTGAAAAACCCGCAAACCCCAAACACTTTGCTGAGATAGTCTCAGTTTCATTTGGAGTTATCCCAGTGCCTCATCTCCATTGCTTAAGTGTTGTTTCCAAAACAGCCTGCAAGCTGCTTCAGATTCCCTCAGCTACAAGAAATACTGCTACAAACACAAAGCACAAGGCTGAGAGCTCAAGTATTTGAAGAGCAAATCCAAAATACACCCATTAGGTTTTGGATTAGGTCCTTCTGCTGCCTCCAATTGTTTCTAGTCAATTTTTCATCTTTCTCACCAGGACTGGGAGAGGTCCTCTCCAAGGCTTGTTTTTGTACGTTTCATTTGGTAACCACTTGCCACTCACCTCCTGCATGAGGGTTTCCAGATTCAGAATCAATAGCCACAGTATGAGTCTGCAATTATCTGAAGATTTCAAAGTTGTCTTTATTTATAGATCAAAATTCCATGTAACTGAAATAGAGCTTTGAAGAGAAACACCATCCTTGGCCACAGAAAAAATCTTGTGCCAAGTACAAAACCCGTATCAGAAAACTGTCAGATAACTGATTTGAGGATATCCCTGGACTCAGGGCAATCCCTCGGATCAGTCAATAATTAAAGCTGTTACTATTCTGTCCTGCACTGAAGTTTGGAAAGGTTTCCTAAGGCATCAGTGCTGTTCTCACCACCACACTTGAAGCACACCCATTCCAAGGTGGGCACTCAGCAGCAAGAACTTATCAGAAAGGGCTTTCCAAGCCCAGGCCATCAACTGAAGCCTTCATTTGTTCATGGGATGGAAGAGAATGACATTCCTGTTTTCAGGTGGGTTCAAAGGAAGCCTGCAGAACTCTCATAAGAAAATCTGTGATAAGGTGAGATTCCCGCAGAAACATTTTGAAATCCTTTAGCTCCTAAAACTATTGAACCAGTGCTCCTTATCAGGATGACATTCTTCTAGGATACCCAAAAGTCCAGCTAGGATTTGGCTGACCTGCACTAGAACCCAAACAGGTCTTCAGCCTTCAAACACAGCTCTATGGAACTGAGTGATATTGAGCCAATTAACTGCCTGTCTATAGAATCACTCCTCTTCTGGACCTGCTGTGTAGGTCTTTTATGATCCAACTGCTGACTGTCCACAGCCTTGACTACCCTCCAAAAACAACCCATACACGTACTGAGTGTAAGGAAGCAGAAAGCTCTCTCACACACCCCAGGAAAAGTTACTTAGAAACCACCTTACCTCATAAATGTTGGGGTGCCACATTTTGGTCAGGAATCTGAAGGTAGGTGGTGAATATGGATAGTCGATGGGAAATTTAATGTGAGCCTAAAAAAAAAGCAGAATATTTTAGCTGTGAAATAGAACAAAAGACCAACAAACAATAACTACAGTGAAAAAGATTGGAAAAGAAAATTAATTAGGGCTATTACATTGCTCATTTTATAAATCAGTGCCCAAACAGCTCCACAGTATAACTCCATGCAATTTCTTATGAGCAAAACACTAACTGAACAAGAAAAAAAACATAACACCTGGGCTGGTAATGTTCAGAAAACAAGCCAAAATGCATTTACCATGTCCTAATTTAAGAAGTACTATTCAACAGCTGTTGTTAAACACGGTTAAGCATACTGGAAAAATTTTAACCCAAGAGAGCACTGCTGTCATTTTGAATTCAAAAGCAGACTAGAAGAATTTTCACTAAGCTGAATAGACCTGGTTTATATTTGCCTGTACAAATATTTAAAAGTAGTCTTCCCATGATGGAAAAAAAAAATGTTACATAACCTGCTCTAATTATTTTCCCTTTCTTTGAAATTTAAAGCTGGTCCATCCACCTGTGTTACTAATACTACATGTTTTGCCACCACAGGCATTTCTGAAGTCTCAATATCATTGTGTCTGTTTAATAAATCAGTGCACCTTGGGGAATACTGATGGTCAACAACAGCAAACACATCTTGCAGTGGTCAACAACCATCTGTGGGGCACGACTCTGAGCTGAGTTGATTGCGGGAAGGCTGCAGAGATCCCAGCACTGGAAGTTAATTTCTTTGTTCTGTCCAGCCATCACAGCAGTCTGAATATGGACTGATCAACTGTCCAAAATAATTATCTCTGGAAAGGTGGACTTGCACACTGCACTGTGGAGCACAAACCCTTTCCTTGGAACTGCTCAACCCACCAAAAAGTCCTATTGCCAGCCCAGCGAGGGATCTCCAGAGAAGCATCTTCTGGTCCCTCAAAAACAACCAGGCTCATTTGCAACTCAGAATGAAAGAAGAGAACCCAAATGCAAGATTCATATTTATCCTGATTTGAGACAAATTTAGGAGGAAAACTAGTCACCCTAGGACAACATGGTAATAGCAGAATTCCACGTCACTCTCTTCCACTGAAGTACCTAACCATGCCACTTGCTTAACAAGAGAAACTTTGAAAAGTTTTATTCCATAGTACACACAAGCAGACAACTGAACAAATGGATTACAGAACTGTTAAGAAGCTGGCTACAGTTTTACTTATCAGCACACACCTTGGCCTTACAACCCAAATTTTATGGGGTCAGAGTGCCAGGTGGTCAACAAAAGAAGGTCTTCTGTTCACTTTTCTGAAAAGAATTCACCAGCTCACACAGCCTTATGGTCTGTAGATACCTACTCCTGACAGCAGGTGGGCATGTTACAGCAGCACTGAGTCCTCACCCCGCAGTTATCTGTCACAGCACACTCACAGCCAAGAGATTTATGATCCATTCTAACAATCCCATAGTTCAAGGCCAGTTGCACGAATGGCACTGCTCCAAAAGCAGTGAGTGAATGGCTCTTGTCATCACACACTGCTGCAGCAAGGATATGTCTGGGTCCACAACACGCCACCCTGCACTGTCAGCAGGGTGATCTACCCGGGGCAGATCAGTTTGCTCCAACTTAATTTGGAGTGTTGCATCATACACCAGCAGACTCCTCCAGACACTGGGGTTTTCCCAAGAAAGCCCATGCCTGTGCTTACACGCAGTTTTGTGAGATCTAAGACATAAAACAGCAAAAGGACCAAAAATTAAAAATGCAAGAGAACACTCAGGTTGAGATACCTGCAAGGTATCCTAGCAAAACCTGCCTTCTGCACAGCCTCAGCTTTCAGGTGTCCAAAACAAGAAGCACTGAACCAGCAGACTACAGCACTGCCATGCTTATAACCCAATACAGATGCTCAAGGAGTGCAAGTCTCATTCCTCCACGTAAAACCCCTCCGTTTTCAAATTGTCTAATGCTGACAAGTTTGTCTGAACAAGACCACTTCAGAAGCTGAGCATGAGGCACCAGTATATCTCTGAGTGGGATGCAGACTCATGCAGAAGCTGTATATCCTGAAAGACTGTTCCAAATTTCTAAATCCTGTTTGACAAACACAGTTCTTTTTTAGAAAAGGACTACCTGCCTACAACAACTATCACTAGGAAATGCAGCGTTGTGCCACATGAAGGATTCTCTTGAGCTCTAGGAACAGAAAATGCAACTGGAGAAATAAGAGAAATCTTTCCCTCCCACAGGCAGGCAGCTAAGAATGCAGCTTCCCTGTAATCCATCACATATTTAGAGAAAGCAGTCACATTACATGGTGATCAGCTATTTCTAACTAGTCTGTAGCTCTTTAGCACATTGAAATTCTGTACTGGAACATAAAGCAAGTGAGGCTTCTCTACAAACCTGATTTCACAGCCCCCAAAACAGAAAACCTTGAATTACAGGCAGGGATTTTTCCCAAACAAAAGGAGCACCACTGTCATATCCCCATGGTGAGATCATCCAGAATTCGAAAGTGAAACCAAACACTTCTCCAGGCCATTACAAACAGGTCTTAGAAAATTACCTCATCTCTTCTGCAAGAGAAACCGTGGAAAGTTACGTAAGCCTACTCTGCTCTCACTGAATGCTATTTGAGTTTCTGTGTGGGTTAAGCAAGCCAAGAATTTCCAAGACAAGCTGCAAGACTGCTTGCAAAGATGCAGCAGCAGCAACAATTACAGGTCATTTTTTTTCCTACTGAAAGACTGATTCTAAACCTTTTTAAAAAAGGACCAAATTAAGCAATAAACCTAATTCTAAACAGAACTCACTGAATAGTTTTTCCCTACAATTTCACTGATATAAGACAAAAAAAATGTGTTAAACTCAGCCAGGCTGCTAGGTACTAGAGAGTGGCAGTTTTCAGGGAGCTTGTTGTTAGCTCAGTTACAGCCACACTACTTTAGGGGGTCTAAAGATACAGCTCAGTTTCCCCCTGCAAGTTCCAAAGAGTTACTGCATTCACCATGTGCCTGACTCCTCAAACTGAGCTTAAACAGAACAGAAATAATCCTATTTTAGTGCTGATTTTAGCCAGCTGAATGTCATGGCTCCTTGACATCACTGAACATACTCAATAGCCAGGAAGGTCAAGAACAGTCACAATCAACCCACTCCCAGTTTGTAACTAATCATGCTTATAGTCCCTAGAAAAATAATGAACTCTTCTAAATAGTCCAGCCTGGCAGAAGATACAGCCCTTTACAGATATTTACAGCTGCCACAAAAACTTCAACTTCCAAATTACACCACAGCACATATTTTAAGAATATTACTACTAGCATAGTCACTTTTTTTCCTATTTTACTGCTCCCCTGCATCTTCAACAGAGATTGCAGTTCAGGTTTGTTAATTTTCTTTAAGTTGAATAAGACAAAGGCATAGTTTCTGCAGTGTATGCCAGAAAATACACAGTCTCACTAGATCTTACATGACTGAAAATAAAAACCTAACATTTCTGCCAACCATTGAATTATTCACTGATTCAGTCACTATGAATAACTATTACAGCAACTTTGTTTCTTGAGATCTTGACACACACTTGGGTCACAACTACTCCAAACACTCCAGTCTTAGGGCAGAGAGGCTAGAGAGCTGCCTGGCAGGAAAGGACCTAGGGGAGCTGGCTGACAGTGGCTGAACATGAGCCAGCATGTGCCCAGGTGGCCAAGATCCTGGTCTGGATCAGCAGTAGCGCGGCAGGTGGGACTAACACCGGCAGGACTCTTTCCTAGCCTCAGTCCTTGTTCCAGCCCAGCTATAAATGACATTTCAGGAGTCTGATGCTGATTTTTTACACCCATCTCAAGCTAATCCCTGATCTTTAGGCAGAGAAAGGGAAGGATTTTTTAATCCATCCTACCTGCCTAGTGCAGATAGGCCATGGGGGAAGTGCACACGTTTCCTGGAAAGCCACCAGGACCACAACTGATTTGATTTAAGGATAACGGGGAGCACCAGCAGCTTTTATAGAGGCCAGCATAAATTGCAGCGGCTTGGTGTTCCTGGAAGTGCCATTTAGAGATTATTTTTATTTCAAAACATCGCAAGTTTAATGCCAGCCCTTCTAAAACTCTGCATTAGTGAGAGCAAGGACCTTTAGCAAATTGTATTTAAGATCAGATACAAAGGAAGTGGTTTGAGTTTTCAAACTATTTGCTTTTATTTGTGATTATCTGCTACAGCCAGCCCATAGATAAACTCCTATTGACTCTGTGTGGGTACAACAAGGTCTCTTACCCACCTGTCCTGGCAGATTCACAGGCAGCACAAGGACTCCTCACTTTCCTTCTTAAAGGGGCACAACCAGGTTCCTCACTGGTACATGCAAGAAAGGTGAGAACAGGAACTACAGACCACTACCAGGTTAAGTGTTTGTATCTAATCCCACAAAATGCCCCTTCCTGCTTCTGGTGCATCACACACTTGTACAATTGATTTAATGGAATCTCCTCTTCCACATTAAGCCTGGATTAGTGCGTGCAGTATTAAACACTATGTGCTGGAAAGCATGTTTAGTAGAGGTCAGCAGTCAGTACCAGGAGCCAGTTTCTCACAGCAGTGAGGTTTAAAGCACCTCAGTATCATCCAGCTCACAATGTGTAAAACAGCATGACAGCCAGTCCCACTGCACTGTCAACCATTTGATGAGGTAAACATGAATGCAGGGCCAACACTGCTATTTCAGCTCCATTTATCACTTATGGCCTAAGTAATTTTTTGTGGCAGAGCTGGGTGCTAGCCTGGTACTTTAAAAACCCAGTTAATGCTTCACTTCCCAGCAGCACTGCACCAGTGATTACTGATATCTGTTGTGCTTTCAGAGAATAGGAGCACATCTCTGATCCAAGATAAGTGACCACATCACTGAGTCCTGAAAAATCCCTTGGTGCTGCAGTGGCCATATGAACAGTAACAGCCGAAAACCCCTTATATCTGCATTACCTGCACTGCTTCTTAAGGAATTTAAATCACAAAGATCTGAATGTGGAGAATGAACTAGATCTCATGAGAAGGACATGAAGCATCTAAACAAAAAAGAAAATAGAGCCAAAATTCAGCAGAGCAATGATGAGTCAAGAAGTAAGGCTAGCTTACATAATCAGAGACTGGTTTGACAGGCACCAACCCATTCTTGTTTCACACTAAATCATATCTTGTATACATTTCCTAATTTAGTTATCTGGGGCACTACTAAATCTGTTGTTTTCAATGGAGGACTTCCTTGGGTACAAACTAGATTTCCTTTTACCAGCACTTCTTTAAACAGTAAGATGTTATTAAATATTTATCTGTAATATGTTATCTACAGTGTTCATAAAGCTGAGATTTTTGGCAAGTCCAGACCAAAGCAGGTAAAGGGGGGGATTACAAGAGCACCAAGCTACAGTCAGCTAACAAGTGACAGGTCCATTTCCACTGCTTTGACTGTCAGTTTGACTTTTCACGATATTACAGAAAATGCTGTAATTTCAACAAGTGCAGAAGATGCAACATTTTCAGTAGGAGATATTGAGTTGGAAACAATGGCATCCTGAAACAATAAAATATTTATTCTATAACCTGCCCATTTTCCCTCAGTTTTTACTCTTGTCTGCTATCTCATCACTGAAAAGGCCATTACCAGCAGCTGTGTAAGACACATCCCAAACAGATCTACTTGCTTATTCCCCTTTCACGGGGCAAGCTGTTGGTTCAACAGCTTCACTGAGCTTTGACACAGGGCCAAACAATAAACAATTTCAGATTCCCATGAGAGAAAGCTGATGTCACATTGAGGTTTATGTTATTTTCCCAGGAATTCCCATGCTGAAATATTATGAGATTCCACCCTCAATTTAGCCTTCTCTCCAGGATCAGACCTGATTTAAAAAGACAAAGAGATTAAGATGGAGTATATTAGAGACTGTGACAAGCCAGATGTTAGGAGATTTCTGCCATGGCTGAAGGCTTTGTGTACAGATTGTGCTCTTGAATCTGATGCCTTCAGATTGCCCACAGACTGTACACGGGCTTGAGATCAGGGTCACTGTGTGTGTGCTGTGCAGAGCGGCAACTCTGTGTGACTATTTTCCAGGCAGAAACAGATGGCTCAGTTCTTATTTATATCTGTACAAACACGCTGACTTCCCCATTTAGACAAAATAGGAAGAATAAGTCCAAATGTGTTAAACTTAAGTTTCCCTGTGCAGCCTGGTATTTGCTGAAGGAGGCAGAGATACTTAGGGATACCACATCTAAAGTTTAAACCAAATCATGCATCTCCTCTTTGCTTCAGAGTAGAAGCTGGGACTTGAAATAACCTACTGCACATAGAACTGTGCATGCTTGTACCTGAACTGGTAAAGCTCTCAAATGAGCATAACTATTCTAGAAACAGTTTCTGTCTCTGCCTCAGATAATGCAATTTTCCATCTCTTTCCATTTGTATAAACAACAATCTTGCTGGAGCTGTGGTGGGAATATTTGAGACTGCTTATTCAAAGTATCATGGTACATTACTGTCATCTCTGGCATCATCTGTGGCAGTCCTCCAATTACATATGCAGAAGGTTGTCATTTTGAGCATCTCTGTCTACTTGCCAAGCTTCAGGGTCCAAAAGATTGCCTCTTTTAGTAAGAACTGAATTAGCCTATGACATCTTCAATATTTTGTTCAATCTCACATTTCGCAATTTAACTTTCCTGGTTAAGTAATTAATATTTTCTTGAAACAGATTTATACAGGAACATCTATGGAATGGTTGACTGTGAGGCAGCATGGTATACCTCAGACTTACCCTGGTAATTTAATCATTGGGACTGACTGACAGTGGGATTAAGGGCAACCTCAGTAAATTCACCGATGACACCAAGCTCTGTAGTGCAGTCACACTGTGGAGGTTGATGAGTAACTTGATGGGAACTGGCAGTGAGCACTCACAGCCCAGAAAGCCAAATGTATCCTGGGATAAATCCAAAAAAGTGTGGCCAACAGGTCAAGGGTGGTCATCCTCCCCCCTCTACTCTTGTGACATCCTACTTGGACTACTGCATATAGTTCTGGTGACCCCAGCACAGAGAAGGACACAGAAGTGTTGAAGCAAGTCCAGAGGAGGCCACAAAGTTGCTGAGAAAAGTGGAGCACCTCCCCTATGAAGACAGACTGAGAAAGTTGGAGCTGTTCAGCCTGACAAAGAGAAGGTTGTGTGAAAACCTCATAGGAGCCCTCCAAAAACTGAAGGAGCTGACATGGAAGCTAGAGAGGGACTCACCATCAGGAAAGAGTAATGAGCACAAACTGAAAGAGGGGAAATCGAAGTTGGATATCAGGAGCAGATTCTTTACTGTGAGGGCAGTGAGACACAGGCACAGGTTGCCCAGAGAAGCCCTTCCCTGCAAGTGTTCAAGGCGAGGCTGGATAAGGTTTTGAGCAAGCTGGTCTAGTGGAAGGTGTCCCTGCCCACAGTGGGGGGGTAGGGACTGGATGATCTTGAAGGTCCCTCCCGAATTCTTAAGGTTCTGTGATTAATCACCACCAAAACACATCCCAATTTTCAGTTATGCTGGACAGAGTGTCTGTGAACTCATCTATTCATTCCAACATTCACATTTTTTACCAAAACACAGCAGATTGTTTTGCTGCTCTGTGAAGCAAACCATACCATTTGTATCTGCTGAGTGAAGAGATGTCCAAGCTAGCTCCTTGTGAGAACACCCTCTCCTTCAGCCTTCAGCCTGTTTTTTACTATTTTTAGCCAATTATTTAAACAAGTACCATTCATGAGTCAGTGAATGACTAATTGCCTTGATTCTCTTCCTATGCAAGCCAGGCTGGATGCAAGAGGAAAGCTCTCCTCAAGGGAGAGCCCATCACATGTTCTGCTAAAAACACAGGGCAGGTCTTGATGCAGTCACCTCTTTCATAAGCAGCAAGGGGAAAGGCATATTTATAGCATTTTAAGTGTAAACCCTAGCACTGTGCTGCAGTGTTACACAATTTTGCCTTTCCCAGCATGGCAGGCAGCAGCTCTCTGATGAGACTTCTTGAGCTGGCATACCAGCAGCCTTTCGTTAAATAAGGGACACAGGCTTCTGGAAGGTGAATGGCAGCACTCAGGAACTGCAATCTTTTTGAAATCTTACCTATGCTGGCTGCCATGCAGAAGCCAACTAAGCACTCTTGCAGCCTTGTCACTTGTTTTTCAGCCACTGCATTACTGATTGTAAGCCCTCCTGCTTGGAGCTGGACTCAAGCAGTAAATCTTGGCAGACTGAGCAGAAGCAAGCAAGTCTGCTGGACTGTACCACTTCCAAGAAAACAGCTAAATCAGCAGCACCATCTCCTAGTGTGGAGACCCAGCCAGCAATGTGTTAGTCCAGGTGTATAACCCTAGAGTGATAAAACTGCATTATGCACAGGCCCGCCCAGTGTACAACCTATCTGAAAAGTGTATCCAGTCCTGCACAAGTGAAGTCTATACATGTCCACTGGCTGGCCCTGCCCAGCATCCTCCAGTTCACAGCCAGCCTTGTGTCAGAAGGTATTTGCTGGTGAGAAGCTTATATCTGAGACACAAAGGCAAATTTTCACATTATTGCATCACATTATTGCTGTCAGATTCATCATGTGCTGCTCTGACTGGACCAAGTATAAAGTTTTAGCTAGGATAAATGCATTAGTTGATACACAGACATCCTTGCTCCACGGGCTGTTTCTACAGTAACAGGTATTGGGTGGGCTTTTTTTGCTAGTGAAGAGGCAAATTAAATAGGCATTCAGCATTCTGTCGCCCTTCACCTCTTCTCACCCCTGCCTTGTGCTTCAGAGGACTTGGAGGTCACAGCATTGCAACCAGTATAACTTTACTATGGATATACAAGAGAAAAGTACAACACTGAAGTGAAGGCTAGCATTAATATTTCTACCTATGTTCCAACTAGCTGCCATGTCAATTACTAATACAACATCCAGATAAAGACAGAAATCTCAATTTGCTGAAAAAATCTCCTGAAAGAGCCAGCAAAAGGGAGCAAAGGAGGTTGAGTCATCTGCAGTGCAGCATAATTTAAGGTATCATTTATACTTATAAAAGCAGAACTACTGCAGTCAAACAAGCTTAGTACAAGAATACACATCCTTGAAATTCAAGCTCCTATTTAATTAATTGGAACTATTAGGTTTGAAGGTATACCAGGCGAGAGCAGCATTCAGGAAGAACCACTTGAGCCTACCACAGGTTAAGAGGATTAAGGCCAAGGCAAAAAATTAATGAGACAGGAGTAAAATGAGAATCTTATGAGAGATCTTATCATTTGGACAAAGAAAGATGGAACTTACAGGAAAGTCAAAGGAAAGTTGTACAATATGTGACTAAAACCAACCCCTAAAGAAGCTTTCATATTATGCAATATTTCCTGCCCATACAAAGAAAGGCTCTGAAGGGAAATCAGAACTCTTTTGAAATTTTTTCTTCCTGTATTTAAGCATGTCATCGGTATTTCTATTGATTCAAAGTGTCATATCTGACTTAAGATGAAATTTGTGTGATGGATCACGTGTGAGTGGCATAGCAGCAAAGATAAGGGAAGATCTGTGGTAGATCTACTGTCTGCTCTTAGTAAGAGCTGGAGTGCTATTGGAACCCAGGGGGTTCCTATGATGCCTTTGGCCGACCGAAAACCTGGTCAGGAGGCTTTTCAGCCTTGCCAGAGGTGTCAGGGACCCTGGAATGATACTAAAAATGCCTGTGGCTCTGATTCTAATCCATGGAACAGGCTGTCAACTTTGTATGAGGAATTTCAAGTCACATAAACTTAGGCAGAAAAATAATAGTAGTTATAAGTAAAAAGAAGAGAATTTGAGTGCACGTACAGGGGGGTTGGAGATCTGTACAGGGGGGTCTGAGGCACAAGATGGAGAATCTTTACATGTGGCATGTTATCTTATGTTCTTCTTCATAACCTCCATCTTCTTGGTGATGCTGGCACTTTTGGATTGGTTTGACACAGATCTGGACATGGTGATGTGAGGGGCATGGATTGGTAATTAATTATAAACACTTAATACGTAGTTTTTAGTATAAAAGATTACAGCTCACCCGGGGCGGGCACAGTGTGTCTCTGGACGCGTTCTGTGTCAACCCCGGCAGGGCAGAGAAATCTACTTTTGATAAGGAACTAATAAACTGGCTTGAGAACACAAACAAACGACTCCAGACTACTCCTTCAACAGCACGGGCCGGAAACCTGGACTTTCCTGTACATTGTGGGGTCTCCCGGGGCAAAGGAGATCCCCACAGAGTGCCACTGGAAAAAGCCCCCAAACCCAACAACAGAGGAAAAAGCAGGTCATTCTAAGGTGAGCAACAAGATGAACTGCAATATCATGCTGACAGCAAGAGCTCTTGCAAGACATGCTGCATTTCTAAAGATTTGTAGGAACAGGTAATATCTCAAGGAAAAAAAACATAGTACTTCCAGACAAGACAATTCTCTGCTGTAAGACATCATTTTCTACTTAGACTCTACCTTCTTATCATTCTTGGATAACTTATTTTTCATCTCTGCTTTTTAGGTCTTAAATGTTCAGCTGAATGCTAGAGAAACAGACAAAATACAACCTTCCAAAGCGTTCTCATATGTATGCCACATAGCAACTCCGTCTGCTGAAGCCTCCTCAGAAACAAGGTATGTTGCCTTCTTGTAAAGACTCATTTAAAAGCTCCTCCACTCTCTCAATAACATTATCATCATATGCAATTACCCGTGACCACAGAGACCACTTACAAGAATGCACACTGTCTCTGATAGCTCAAGTACAGTGCTCCAGCATGCTTCCACACTCAGAAAATGCAGCACCCATAAAGTCAGTTTGGAAACTGGGTTCTCTTATTTCATCCAGAGAAAAATGATACCCACACATGGGCAAAAAAATAATACTGAGCACTAGACTTGATAATGTATGGAATAAGCCAAGGCTACCAAACCCTAAGACTGGCAAGAAGAGACAACTCATCCATATTTGTATGCTGCACAATCCTATAATGATACTCTTTCCTGTCTGATCAGATTAATTATTGAAAATTAAAGTCTTCATGTCATTAGGCCGTTAGATAAGACACACTGCACCTGATACACTCTATCAAATTACAATGCACTAATAAACATTTTGCAACAAAAGTCAACTGTGTTTTATAAGTAAAGCCCTGTCATGGGAAATCTACCCCAGTTACACAATGAAGCCTATGAACCATAAAATAACCTGTGCTGGTAATTAAAGCCTGCTCTATGCTAGGATAAAATTCATGTTAAAAGAAAACTATTTATCCTCATTCAGCATTAAATGTTTTTGTGGCTGTTTTTTCTACCTACTAGCAAGCAGCACAAGCTTCTAGGTGCTGATGCTTTAAGGTTCATCAGTGGTTAATAACCAGCAACTATTTCAAAGATGATTTGGATTCGGCCATAGTCCCAAGAGAATGGCTGTATTTTCATGTTAAAAAAAAATTCTGCTTGTAAAGAGGTGTTACATTGACAGATTCAGACATCTGCATACCACTTAGGAGTATAAGCTGCTTCCTGCTACAGAAATGAATCTAAAGCATGACTTGGAGGAGCCTCTAGTGGTGATAAAGTAGAAGTGATTATGAATTAGCAGATGCTCAAGGATAAACTAAGAGCCTTGCCAGCATTCACGTAGCCTACAGACACACAATTCCTAGTCATGTTACCAGCAATGAGACCTGCAAGCCATACACACACACACACACACTTGGGACCAAGTAGGATGCTTTCAATAGTACTCTGCCTACAAGTTCTACCTTGCCTTAGTTCAATAAGGGAACCAAACAGCTTGCTTCTTAACCTCTTCAGCTTGTAGGCATCACTTTGTGCAAAAACTGAACAGAGTTTCCTTGTTTAATCTCATTCAGACTATTATTTTTTACAGGGAAGTAGATGCACAACATCCTGTGGCAATGAGTTCTACAGTTTTAACTGCATACAGCGTAAAAAATCCATTTTCATTTTGACTTACTTCATAGTTCCATTTAATGCATATTCATTCTTGAAAGACAATAAAGACAATAAATCTTCATCCTCTCTTGACTTTTTTTGTTTAATGCATGGCTTTATAATCCCTCATTGTACCTGTCCTCAGTCATTACCTCAAGTTTCCTAGAATGGGGAGCACTGTTGGTATCAGTTTTCTCCAGTAAGTTATACTGACACTAGGCAGACCACTATTTTTAAATAAACTGTGTCTATGCACACAGAAGCCAAGGACGTGTAAACCTTGCACAGCAGAAACACATCCTTTGAGCAATTTTACAGTGACTTTAGAGCAGTATCTTCCATAGTTAACAACACTGGAGAATGATTTGCTGCTACAAAAGCACTTCTCCAGAGCATGAACTTCGATAGTATTAACTGGAAGCAGTTCTGTTTGAACGCCATTTGGCAAGACCAGCAGGTGTCATTAACTGTGGAGTTTCTCCAATCTTGTGACCTGTTGCAGCCACATTGATGCGGCACGTAACTGGAAAGCTGCTTTCCTTCTTTCAGGAGGCCTTGTAACATTACCCTTCTTGGTAAGCATTAGTATTCATGCAACATGTCCGTTAGCCTAGCACAAAAGAAAATCAAAAAACCGCATTTGGCGATTTGGCTGCATCAACTCACGTACCATTCAGGTTCCAGAACGAGCCCTTAAAGAACTGGAGCATCTGGCATCAAGCACTGAATGAAACAGCCAGCTTTTGTTTGTAGTTACAAGGTTCAGATGCTGAAAAAGTTCATGCTGTTTCAGCACTTTGCAACAACAATTGCAGGCTAGACGCTGTCAAAGTATTTCAGAGGTTTGCTTTTTAGCAGACGGAGGATTTGCCTGACAACCACAGGTCTCTGTCTTCCCCACACGCCTTCTGATGTGCAAAGTAGACTTTCCTCCAAATCAAATAATTAACAGAAATGGTGCTGAATTTTGTTTTCCCAAATACTACCGAAAAGTTATACAGCTGTCTGCATAGTAACTTAAAATCCTTCTACACATGATCAGTATGAAATAAATAGAGTACAGCCTTTGAGGTATCCTGTGCCAAGAAAATAATATATAAAATAATAAGCATTATTTAAATTATAAACCTAGGAAACTATGCTGCTACGTTAGACCTCTGGATGAAAATTATACTGCAAAATGGCTGGAAGACAAAAATAATTTCTTTACCCTTATGCTGCTTACAAAGCTACACTTTTACAACATTAGTCTTGTTCCTGCACGGAATTAATTTCCTGGGAAAAAACCCAGAGTTCTGCAGATGCTACTGTGGAACAAACATACAACGATGTGCATTTAAGAGCTCTGTATGTCTTGGCATATTTGGGGGAGATCACAGCATTGGCTGGGATGGGAGAACACCACAAGGTGACCAAAAGGAATCAACTGTTTTCCTACAGCTGCTTTACTCTGTGCTGCTCTAAACTGCTTTTCTCTACAGGAACAGCTACAGGATGGAAACTTCAGCCTAAGAAAAGCTTTATGCTATGAGTTTTCAGTTTTAAAAGTATCTAGTCATACAAGGGGCAATACTGGCACACAACAGCTCACAAAAAAAAAAAAAAAAAAAAATCACAGGTTATGCACCCATGTCATACTAGGAAGAGTTTCGAGAAACATATGGTGGGAATACCTGCACTGTAAGGGTGGTGGAGTGAGGGACAACTGCACAAACTCAAGCAGCCTGCCAGAAAAATCACCCACAAAGATCCTTTTGTTCCTATTCTTGGGCATCCAGTGTTATTTCCTAGAGCTGCTGCTCAGTCTCTCTCCTACCCCACCTTGGCCCAGTTTTTACTGCCCCTAAGGAAAAGCATTTTCAGATGAGCAAAACTGTCTCCATCAGACACTGCAACAGCAGTGACCTTCAGTGGCACTGACGACAGTCTGAGGAGTAAAGTGTCAGTAAACCTGTATTAAAAGAGTTATGTATTTCCAGATCCAGACAATTTGCTTCCACATCTCTCTCTCTCCAGTCCTGAAATGGCCCAGTGAAAAAAATTAAGCACCTTAGGAGCATTGATTCCTATAAAGTACACTAAAGTAGGGTTCTGGGTGACCTGCATAACATATACTCACAAAACCACTCCCAGCATAGACCTCAGCCATGCCATCACACATTTTATGCATCAAGCACACAAACAGCTCCACCAAGCAGCACAACTGTCTCTCAAGATCTTTGCACACCTGACCTTTAATGTTACACTTGCCTGTTCAGCTTTACACTGTTCTATAGCCAATACTGTTGGATTTGGTGCAACACAGTCCTGCAAATGTCCAGAACTACTTGGATTTTAACTGTTCCACCGGAAGCAGAGGATTACATCATGCTACTCAAGTTAAGTCCAACAAGCTTACTTTTTATAATGGCAAAGGCCTGAAACACAGTAACTACCAGACTTTAAAGTACAAAGTGGTTTCATGACATGGCAGCATTTTTCCTATGTGCTAAATCCACGGACAAGGAACATCACTAGTGCCCATTTTAATGTTCACACAAGTACTATCATACTGAACATGTTAATTTTAATTAAGATAATCACACTGCTCTTATGAACAGATATATGTGTTGGCGTACAATAACAAAACCAAACCCCCTGGGTTTTTTCTTACAAAACACTTCAGTACACCCGAACACATCCAGAAGCAATGCTTACATATCAATACGAACATCTTACTACAAAGATGCTTTGCAGTAGCAGCAGAGCTCTCCTCCCAGGCACAGCAATACTAAGCAATCACACAATGATGAGAGAATCCCTTTTAACTCCCACTTTGCACCCACTTATCAGAACAGTCATGAATACCTACTCTAATAGGATTATCTTCAGAGATTTTTAGAATCTTAATTATCATCTTTGGCATCAATTAGGTCAGCAGAAGGTGGTGCTTTCTGAAACCTGCTGGAGAAGGAGACAGCACATTTACCATTGTCATGTGAATACAGGAGGGGAAATCAAAGCCATTACTATCCCATGAACCAGCAGAACTCACACACAGTATTTACGACATCAATTATTTATGTTTTCGGTTCAACTCCAATTTAGATACAAAGGAAGTGAAAAAAATTTCTCAATGAGGATGCTAAGCAGGGTGCCTTTAGCTAGATATTTCTTTATGCTCGGTCTCCTCCCTTCTCAGCCACAATGCTACTGAAGGACTTTAAAGTGTATTAACTGCAGTCCATTATCAACATCACCAATATTAAATACATGTGTTCAAACCAAACCAGGCTTATCGGTGGGGTAAGGATCTGTCTCTCAATCAGCCTGCAATTCAAGACACCCAACACGATTTCAAATTAGCATGCTATGCTTTGAAGCTCAGAGAAGTTATCCTCTCCACCCCAAGGAATTACCACCACAAATGAGAAGAGATTTTCTAAAAATTTGTGCTCCAAAAACTAGGCAAGTTTTTGTTCCGAAGGTTACTGTTCAGTATTCACTATGTCAAAAGAAAAACTGTAAAAAAAGATTGCTTTTCAAGGGACTTTTTGATATTTGAAGTGCTCAGGTCAGAGTGTGCCAACTTTCAGCATCAGTATAAAAAGTAAGAAATCATTTAGGTATTAAAAATATATCAGAAGGCTTGACAAGTTATCCCCTGTCTCATTTTAAGACAGGCATTGATATTAATACGCAGCATTGCCAAGAATCCTTAAACTTCCTAAAGTGTACTTGAGAGCTACACAAGTAGATGCCCTGCTCCTACCACAGAAAGCAGAGGGAACGATAAAGACCCTTGCCTTTGAGTGTATCCCCAGCCTGCAGCTTCATGTGCTACAAAATAAATTACATAATATTGATTTTGCTAATCCATTCCAAATATGGCACACTTCAAACAAACCTGCAATGTAAGTTGATTAGACAACACTGACAAGCCAGTCAATGAGACCAAGAGCAAAAGGGGAACAGCATCTAATCTGTTCATGGCTTCTGCTCTGGTATCCCAGGAAACCAGCTGCAGCTGCTTGGTTCAAGTTGTGTACTATGGCAAAAATGTCTGCAATCCCACTCTAATAACCAGCATTTTCACAACTGCTAAGCAATGTCTGCATAGCAGAGCAGCAGTTCCTCTACAGAATCTGGAGCATGAACTGCACACACAGAAGCACAGCATGCCTGGGGACCCAGGGCACTCCCATCTCAGTAACATTTTTACTAGGTCATCAGACCCTACTTACCACAGGAGATTTGCAGAGACATCAGTATAAAACCCACCTCCACACAAAGTACCATAATCAAGTACAGGAGCAGGCAATATCACAGTATTGCAAGTGAAGTGATCATTCCGTTCACTTCCTTGGAACCACCTTGCCACCCCTTGGTGATCTAACCCAAGAAAAAATCCTTAATTTCATTAACACATTTACCCTGTCTCCAAACTGTAAACAAAAAACATCAGATTGAATGTTTTTACAATTTAATTTTCTACTTGGTAGTATTTTTTAATTTCGATGTCTTGACAGCTAGAAGTCTTCAGCAACTGACCTATTTGATCATTAACTTGGTCTAAATCACCTAGACTAATATAAAATCCTAATGTATTTTAGGTACTATGTGTGCCATTTTAGTCTGTCACTTCGCACCCTTGGAGCACTTAGCTGTCTGTATAGGAAATATTCAGAGAAGACACCAAACCGACTACCCACACTCCAGAAGTCACCATTTAAGACTTCTACATTCCTCTCAGAGGATGCTTTCAGAGAGACATATTGAGAGAAATATCAGTATTATTTCTTTATGTGCTACACAGTTCAACTGGTACTTCTCAAACTGGCATAATGCTAAATAAAAAAATAATTTTAAAAAAATGCTGTGGGAAAATTAACATATATAAGGTTAACTGAGAACTATCTTCCTGCTAACACGAAAGATCAGGAGTGCTAAGCTATACTCTGATATTCTTAGTCAAAACACTCTGCAGAGACCCCCAGGTGAACCTCTGGTGTTTCTCTCAGGCAGACAGGTTGTCACTCTATATTCAGTATCTCATCTGCATTTGCTACTAACTCTTTGCACAAATGTCTGTATTAATTTACAGTGGATGACCAAACCATATGTAAAGCCTTTCTTTTGTTGTTCTTTTCCTCCCCATCAAAATACACATAGCAAGTTCAGCTACCTTAAGTATTTTATTAAAACCTACCAGGCAGTATCAAGAAAAGAACAATGGATTGAGCAGACAGAAGCAATTGTGATCTAGTACATAAATCAGTATTGGAAAGGACAATATATTAAAATACGACAGTTTGATTCAAATATCAACTGTTTGGCAGTAAACTCTTATTAATGCCAAAGTCAGATCTGGAGATTCTTTCAAGCTCATTTTCCATGCAGTCAGCTTCACTGTGCTGTAGCGTTGTTGCCCAAAATGTTTTCTTTCACCCACTGTGCAAGAGGCTGATCCCCACACAAGTTGAGGTATTTGATTTATTTACAGTTCTGCACGGGGGCTGGTGGTGAATCCACAAAGCCAGCAAAACAATTATCAAAACCTTTCATTATTTATACATTTTAGCAAACAAAGGCATTAATGTTCACTGGCTATAAGTTACAGAGTTCCCTCATCAGTTGGTATTCTATTAGCTGAACGATTCCTTCACTTCTCAGAGTATACAGACTAATAAGCAATTCTCTTTTTTTGAGTCAGTGGGTTTCCTGGGCCAGTGGTCCATAACTTGGTGGTCCTACTCTTCCCTTCCCAGAATTAATTTTTCTCCAGCTGGAGCCTATTTCTCAGTTGTTGACTTTATTAGTTTCTTCCTTACCTTGGGAGATCTGCCAAATGTCCTTGTGGCTGGTAAAATCTGCATTCTTTGTGCCCACTATCAGTGGTACATCCTGCTTCCCAAACTTTATTAATCTTGCCCTAGGTCTGAGAAAATTCAAGCATATCAAGCCCTAAACCTTAATAAAGCCGTTCTACTGACAAATAATGTACTTTTCTAACACCTGGAGATCAGCTTGAATAACCTGTCAACAGTGAGAAGGCACTTTGGTACAACAAAAAAAGTTACAGTGAGCTCATTAAAGCATTCAGAAAGCTCAAGGGGTACTAGATGTTGAGCACAGGTGAAAATTTTTTGTAAAAGGACATTAAAGATGCAGCTTGGACATCTCAGTGGAGCAGAGAGACTTCAATTCCAATAACGCATTGCAAAGAGGAACCAGCATCCCAGTAAACTTCATTGTTACAGTTGTCCAACATGGTAGAAAGTATCCACTCTACTATTTCATAAGCCTCTATGGAACTAACTTCAAATTATCTCTAAAAACCTGACCTTGTGTTTGGTTTTTTCTCACTAGTGAAGATGCCTTCCTTCCCCACCTGTGTTTCAACAACATGAGGTATCTTCTCAGTATCAAGCTTGCTCACTACTTCAATGCTTTCTCTGCACTGCTACAGACATTTGGAGCAGCAGTCATGAGGATGCTCATGGGCACAGTTGTGCCTGTGCACCAGCAGCTGCAGCACACAGCTGCTGAGGGAAACAGCAATGCCCTGGAGCTCAATGCCAGGACACTCCCAGAGCTTGTTCAGATTTACAGCATTTTAAACAAATGAGGTCTAAAACATACTGTAAGAGCAGGTTACCAGCTACACACCCAGCAGGACAGCTCAGGGTCCCAAATAAGAGCCACAGTCAATGTGTTGTCAAATTGGGACAAAAGCAGCAATCAGAATTTCCATGTTAAACAGACTACTAAGAACCAGATGAACGATGACAGTGTGCACAGCATTGTCACTGGCATTTGAACGCCACAAAATCAGAAGTGTATAAACTGCTGCTCTCTATCTCTTATAGTCAACTGTGGTCTGATAAATCCTCAGCAGTACTGCTTAAAAGCAACTTAGCATCCAAACTAGCTCTAAGCAAGAAGAGAAAAACAAACTGGCGCAATTCACAACAGAGGTCCCTCCTCCCACCCCTCCTGGCACCACTGTGCAAGTCAAGTAACAAACTAGCCAGAACATTCCCAATTTTTAATTTAAATAGTTTATTTTGGAAGTAGTCACCTTTTAGACCTTTATTTATAGAGTTAAATGTCAACAGTTCAGTCAGTACAACATGAGACCCACCAGCAAGTTGAATATTTCAGCAAGTGTGGAATTGCATGCACAGAAAAAAACCCAACCAGAAGCCTTTGGCTACGATTGAAATCCTCCACAAATGCCTGTGTTGCCTTTCATAGAAGAAGACTCATAAGGCAGTTCTGTATACTGTCAGCTGTGGCTTTAGGTGTTAATACTCTGCTGATAATGTGAATACTGCATACGTGCATGTATACATATACTCGATCAATACTTTTCTACTTTGGAAGACACAATATAGTCAGGGTTTTCCTTCCATTCTAACATTCAATAATATCTTAGCAGGTGTAGGGCAGGGGAATGGCAGCAGGGAAAATAATCTTAACAAGTTAAATTAGTGACTTGCTTGTTTAGTGATAAAGACAGCCAGACTAATAATTTTTGGCCAGACTTCATAATCACGTGATTTATAATGTCCAATTTAGAATTACAGCCTCAGCAGCACATGTACCTCCATGGAACATGTCATTAACATACCACGTTTGAATTTTTTGGAAGAGTGGAAGAAGCAAGCACTCACCAGAAGCCAATTCCTACAGAGCCCAGTTTCAGCAAAAATCATGTGTCACCACCCTTCAGAGTATGCTGGGCTTTCAGGAGGGCTCTAATTTACTTATATTTACATACAATAAACTGTACAGTAACCATCATTTCTGCAGCTCATAAGTAGTCACAAACCCCTTATTGTATTTGTGGGCTGGATTAACTTTGCAGGTTCAAGAGCCTCCAGCAAGTCACAGCCTCATCATAGTGGATGTGACACAAGCAGTAACACATCTTACCCTTAAAATACGCCAACAGCACTGACTGCCTCCTGTAAAGAGAGATGAGTTTCAAAACATCCTCCTTCACTCTCATTATACAGAAGTTAGCCTCATTTGAGTAGCACACTGTTTGCTGCTCAAGTTACTCTGCAATATTTTCAGTTAGCCTCTTTCCAACCAGGCATCATTCAAAGCATGTATCAATGTATGAAAGCAGAAGACTCAGATATTGAAACTAACACCAGACCACTATTTACAAAAATGATATTAAAAACCAACCAAACAAAAAAATCACCCACATCATACCAGAGTTAACCAATCAAAAACCTTTGAGTCAATTTAGACTTTGCAGGACAAAGTACTGCTGGCAAAGTGGCCCTTGTGCTAAGTGCAGACACACTGGCAGCTTTGCAGATCCAGTATATTTTATGGCTTCAAAGTGTTTCAAAACAAGTATCTAGAAGACATCTACATAATTAACTATTGTTTAGTGTTGCTCAGTGAAGTCATGTCATCTTTTCAAGATAGAAAGCCTGCAGAGACACAGAAGTTGAACACTCTGGCTGCTCTGTAGCCTGTATTAACAGCAAGTGGGACAGCAATTCAAGTTCAAGAGCCATGGTCTTTCTCAGAGGAAAAACTGAGGAGCTGGACACTGGGGAATTAACCTCAGGAGTATCCTTGCAATGGCGTATGCACAACTTCCTTCATGTTTGTTGCAGTGCTGTCCACCTGTTCAGGGTACTAATTCTATGAACATCAGAACTCATACTTCTCATACAGACCTAACTACTGCAGCCACCCAGATTAAAACGCTGTGATTCTCCTATCAGCATGGGGAAAAAAAAAAATTCTCAGCAAATCCAGCTGAGTAGCCCACACTGTGCACTAAGCTGTGCGTGCTGCAGAGCTCACATTCCCTGTACAACCATTTCTGCACTGGGCATTGCAGCCTGTATTGTAGGGGGGTTTATGCTTCTGCTCCAATCTCCAAAATAAACATACCAGGCAGCGTATCTAATTATATCTAAGGTAACACATAGCTCATTCGCTTTTTTACTGTGAGCAGTTAGCTTTAAACACAGCTATTACAATATCAGATTAATGACCATGGAAGTCTGCATCACTAGTTCATTATCCTTATGGTCCAGCAGCTTAACGCAAAAAGCCACAACAGCAAGATTTTTAATTTGCAAATTAAACACTGACTGATCTGACATTCTTGTACATGTTATCATAGGACATTCAAATTGCTTCCAGTGTGAAATGCTGTCTTTAAAATCACAGTTTCATGCACGAGACAAGTGACTACAGCAAACTAATGAGAAAATGTCACCAGAAAAATAACTGTAAAACAGTTATCCAATGACAAAGTGTTTATAAGAATGGACTTTTAAGTCATTTCCCTGTTGCACTGAAAGGTTTTCTGCCACAAACACATGACTAGACACTGAGCATAGGACAGGAACTGTTTGAGGCTACCTTCTCAAACTCTATTACAGATGTGTCCTCCAAAAAACACAAGAACAGAAGTTTAGAGAGGAAAAGAAGATTCTGCACTCCCCAGAAGAGAGTAAATAATAGATACCTATAGGTAGCTTATCCTTTGATTTTCTGGACCCTGCTTGAACAGGAGTAACACCATAAGCACTGCATGGGTGAGCAGACAAGCCTGGTGTTTGAGAAGTGCATCTTGGGAGTCAGTGCATATAGGGATGCACCCTCGTAAACGCCAGGTTCTGGACCCAGGATTCTCCTTATGCTCCTTCTGAGTAGTGCTTGCTGACCTGCCCAACAAAAGTGACAAGAAACAAAATGCCCTGAACGTGCCCTGAACACTGAGCTCTGGAAATTTAATACTAAACTCAAGGTTACAAGTAGATATGTGTACAAGGCTGACTCAGAGCCTGAAATTCTGTACGTGACCACTTGTACCACACTTTTCATTCAGATGATTGTCCTATTTTCCTTAAAAAAAAAAAAAAAAGAAAAAAAAATCAACTAAACTGGGACACCTTATTCAATCAGCTGGCTACTGGGGCATTTGGCCCAAAGGCACTTTGCATCCTCCACCTCCTGGGTGGACGCCCTATCCTAAAGGGCACTAAGCACAGCTCTCTTCAGCCTTTCCCTTGGCATCAGGCCACTGTCCAGAGAGGAATGCAAAAGCCCAAACCAGAAAACAAAAGGAGGCTGACAGCTCATAGCACAGAGTTTGGAAAAAACTGTCAGGATCAGTAACATTTCACAGTGCCATGTGGGCTGATAAACAGGAGCAACCCCTCCTTCCAGCTGAGCACCTTAAGCTA
The DNA here is from genome assembly GCA_013400315.1 of Bombycilla garrulus. Lineage (NCBI taxonomy): Eukaryota > Metazoa > Chordata > Aves > Passeriformes > Bombycillidae > Bombycilla > Bombycilla garrulus. The sequence continues at coordinate 182,179 of VXBU01006959.1, read as the reverse complement.
CAGAGGCAAGTTCCTTCACTGCTAGCTGGGTTTTGGCTCTACCCCAGTATGCAGCCAAGAGCCCTGAATGCAAAAGTTTCAACAAGGGAAAGGAAAGACTCCTCAATATAAACTCACAGCCTGATAACTACGTTACCTCAAAAATACCCCAGAAGATATGTGTTTAGTCCCTTTAAGTTGAAGTGGGAACTAAATACATCTCCAGTACTTTTGGCTGAGAGACACATATTAAATTTCCTACAGGAGCCAAAGCCCTGAGGAGGACACAGCTATCCCCAGACAAGAGATGGCTGAATCTCTGCATGTCTCACTCCAAAGCTGGGCATGTAAAGTAAGTGGGCTGGCCCTTAATGCCACCCTTCAGTACTGAAGCTGTTGACACTTCAAGCACCTCTGCACAATTTTAGTTCTTTACCCTTCTTACCATAGATTGCTCTAAAATGGTGATAGTTGCAAGGCAAGAACATATGGGATAAAAATATTGCTATAAAAGCAAAGCAGGGATTATTTAAGAATCCTGTATTATTCCTTAATTTTAAATGGAACTTCAACCTTGAACAACTAAACTTGCCTAGAACAAGCATCTGAGAAAGGAAGAATATGGAATCAAAATCACAAAATGAAGGGTTCTCCAATATCCTAGCAAAGTTATACAACCTCCAGATCAGACATCTAAAACATCTGAATGCTGGCTATTACTACTCCTTTATCCTTTATTATAACTTGCGTACTCCTGTGAGAGCACCGTGGTTAAACAGCAAAGAGCAGAATGACATCCAGCAATTCACCTCAAGTTCCATAAAAAGTGACACAGATGCTTTTTTTACTTTGTGAAGGTGAAGCTTTCTGCATACTCCATAGCTGGGGAAGGAGGCTCGGCAACATTCTTAAAAGCCAGCCATGTCAAGTGGAAACACAACACAAGAGCTTTAAAGACAAAATTAAGAAAAGATCCAAGCTAAGGGCTGGAAGTGAGGCTGATTCAAGCACTCATCTGGACGAGTTCCCATTCACCATTCAGCAGTGGAAATCTTACCAACATAAAAGCGTAACAGGTCAGCACAAACAAAATTTTGAAGGTTTGATCTAGAGCTAGTACACAAACCACCTGTGTTTTGCTAATTATTGCTAAGCAACATTAAGGCCAACAGTTTAGCAGAGTTCAAAAGGAATTAGGGGTTGTATGGGTAATAAGAACATCCACAAGTACATTAGCTAGGATAAAACAGTTTATAAAAGGATTAAAGGAATACCACACCTTGTGGTATAAAGTCAGCCACTATATCATAGATACATTTTTAATTTCAAATTGTTTTGCTTAGCACAGAGCAGCAGAAACCATGCACACTGTTCCGGCAACTGACAGGTAAATTGCACTAAGGATCAGTTTACAAAAAACAAAATCAAACTAGATTTCACTGGCTTAGGTTCAGGCTCCACTAGTTAGCTTATAGAACTGTATATTACATTTATCTTGGAATAAAAGCAACTCATGCCAAACCTTAGCTGATTCATATTCACAAGTGCTTACAACACATTAAACTAGAATTGAGATGTTTGAGGCACAGAAGTTGATGTGACACCCTCAGAGTCAGGTCATCACAGCAAAACACCCAGACTACCACCATGATTACCTAAGTAAGCAAGTCTCTGCTGATTTCAGTAAACAGCTACCACCTAAAGCTAAAAAAAAAAAAAACCAAAACAAAAAAAACCCCCAAAGTGTCTTAACAGTCTTGCTTTGTCCTGTTGTAAAAGAGTTCAGAGAATCAAAATCTCTGTTCTCAATAATCTTTGCTCCAGTGGCAGGACTGTTGATTTCAGGAGAGTTTGACCATTTTGACCTCATACCTTGAACTACAAGATACTGTTCTAATAAAATAATTAAAGATGTATAAAACCCAAATATTTCTAGCAGCCTGCTTTCCTTGCATCTACAAAAAGTTTAATTTGCCATTAGCCTCATGAAATGGCAGTGGGATTCAGACAAAGGAGCTACAATTACCAAGTCATCTCCACTGAAGTGCCAGCTACCATATGCTTTCTTCAGGAAACTCAGAATACTCCATATAATAGTAGTGCCTAGTTCATGAAACTTCTTATATCAAGCTTCATTTTGACAAAAGGGTGGGTTTGATTGTACCAGACATATTTGGAACTTCTGGCTGTTAAACTAGTGAAAATAGAAGGATAAAAATAGTGGACTTTTAACAGCAGAGCAGACCACTATAAGCACACAATTCAAAGTGATTACATAAGGTGATCCAGGTTTCTCATACTCCCTCACTTTTTAATTAACTATTATCTGCAGTGATAGGAAATATTTGGGAAACATGTCAAGCTACTGTCAGAAGTGATTTGTGAACCTTAATCTGTTGATTGGTGTCAGATGAAGTTACAGATACCTTAAGAAGTCCTGTATCAGATTAGCACTTACAGTGTAAAAAAACTTTGAAGGGAGAGAGATGTAATACAGGTCAAAAACTTATAAACCAGGAAGGGGGAAAAGTCTAAATAGGTACTTTTACCACTGCTCCTTCAGCAAAAGGTACTTACAATTAAAACACTTACCATCAGTATCTGCATTACGCCAGTAACTGCAATTTCTAACACTTCAGTTCTGCAGAAACTGGTATCACTTGCCAAGGAAAACCTCTCTCTAATTCGGCAAAGCTTCAGAAGTAAATCAACGATTAACTGTAGCACAGGCCTACACTGCTATTCGAGAAAGTTAGTAGTGATTTTGTCTCTATTGAAAAATGTGGCTAAGCAGAAATAGATGGTCAAATGACTGAACGAAATAACCAGAGCACCAACTGAATCTATATCACAGAAACATTAAGTCCACCTAGTACCGTGATCACTACCAGTAGAACCAGGTAGCTTTTAAACGTGTAGGTAAAAGAAAAAAAAAAATACTGATAGAGTGACTGTTCCTGTATCTCCAGGGTAGGATATTTTCTAGGGAAAAAAAAAAGGCAATAAATGTGACAGGAAATTAATCCTACCAACAGTTTTCAGTATTTGCTGGCCTTTGTGGCAAAAAGTAGCTCACAAGCTTTTCACTTCCATTTGAATGAAGTTACCAACTATGACTTTTCACAAGTTACTACAGAAAGAGGAGCTCAGAAACCAACTATTAGATGAAAGGCAGAAACAGTACACCTAGTCTTCTTTAACTTCTCTGAGCACCTGGTGTTCTGCTTAAGATTCACCGCCTGCAGAAATACCTGTCATAGTTGGCAGTTACAAATATGCTTGTGGCAGCAGGAAAAAACTGGCTCAAATTCTGCTTGTTTTACTCAGTTGGGCTTTCTCTGGGCTCTGCTTTTTGTTCTGAAGTGAAGGAGAATTAAGTATCTCATGAGGGAAGCAAGAGGTTAAAACTGGTAAGAACCACAGAACCACAAATCAGCACGTGCAGTCACGATTAGCAAAACACATGCAGCAAGATGGCTCAATTTCTCACCATGGAAAGCACTACAGAGACCTAGAGCAATCCCTGGCACAGCTGCAGCTCCAGCAGTTTATCTCTGACATGGAATACAATTCTCATAGTAGTACCTGCTTGCACGTGGGGTTTATTTTGCACTGGGCTTTTGCTGCAATACTTTTACGACTACACTGAGCAGCAGGGCTACAAAATGAAGCACACCCACAGAACCTGAATTCACACCACAAGCATCAGTCACCTTCAGGGGACTAATATACCCTGGAAGATGTCTCCCCAGAGATCTAGCCTCATGCAGCAAGTAGGCAGCAAGGCATACTGTCATTACAAGAGAAGACCCATCGGGGTTACAACACTCAAGAATCCCACCACCAAAACCAGCAACTTGCTACGGTAGCCATATCCACTCCCTGTGTAAGCATCAGGCTGCTCATTGCTCCTGGTTCTCCTGTCAATCTGTTGCCATCTCTCAATCTTAACATTTGCTTGCTATTTTCCTCAGGATATTTAAGTGACTGCAGTTGCCAAGACAACCACTTCATCAACACCAGCACCTCAGCTCATCTATCTTGGGCTTCCCTTCCGTTCACCATAACTTCTAGGAAATCAGTTGCCAGAAACAGTGATTTTTGAAGTCTGGCTTTCATCACTTTTTAACTTTTAGTAGCCTTTGGGATCTTCTGTCCTAAGAATCTCAAGTTCCTGACATAGGAAGAGCTTTGTTTTAGTTGTATCCTCTGCAGTGAGGCTTCCTGTAAAGCTGTAAAAAGTCTTGATAGCTTGAATTCCAAGGCACTGAGGCAATCACAGAGGTAAACATCCAAACTAGGCTTATGCGCTATGCTGTCACTTTCAATAACTCAGTAACTGAAGTCTCCTTCAGTTTTGTTACCAAGAGAAACAAAGTGACACAAGATTTCTAAACTCATCTAGGCATTGAAACACACACCAATACACAGATCTTTTCTAAAAAAATGTCACAGAACCTCCAAAAAGCAATTAGTAAGTAGATAATCCCCATAACAATACAGATGTTTTAACTAAGTGAGGCTTAAGCTGTTAAACTTTCCAGCCATGATAGCCATGAAACCAAGTGGCAAATTCAGCTGAGTTCTGCAGGCAGCCAAGTCTTAGGATGATATAATACAATATCCAAGTATTTCTCAATAGTAAAAGTATGGCAGTAAGATTCTGCATAGCACTCCTCTTCCTCAACCCATCTATCTTAAACACACACAAGAAGTCTTCACAAGTTCAATCACAACATGAGCGTTGATTAGCATTTACATTTTACAAAATATGGGATAAGCCAACAGAAGTAACTAAGCTAGGTCTGGTGAAGTTTTAACACCAACAAAGCTACCAGCATCTTTGTACCACCAGCACCTGAAGCCACATCAGAGCAGCTTCCCAAGTTTCTGTCTACATGGCCCTCACTGCTGTGACTTAGAGATTTACAGCTGCAACTGTACCGGCTTTGCATCCATTATCACGGTTACAGGTGGCGGCTGAACCATGGCAACGTGGGATTAAGTACGGGCTGCAAAACCAACTCTAAGCTGGGTCAGTTCACAACTGGTGTTAAATATCATGCTGTCGCTAACAGACCCCACTGCTGTGCTTGAGATAGGTCAAATGTGCCACTGCTGCATTGCAGACATACTTAAACACTACAAAATGGTCTCAATGGTTTATTAGTGTGGACCTTGGTGATTTGCCATGGTTACCACAGTGTCATTGGAAAATGCCCTAAGTATTCCTTTTGCTGTACCTATTTGCACAAGGTTAACAAAATTAGAGAAGGTAAAGGCTTTATATTCTGCCTAAAACTTAAACTGTACATAGCAATCACATTAAGCTGTGACTAAACATTATTTTAGTAAATAAATATTCTACAACAATATTTATCAATGCACTTACAATTAAAGCAGTTAGAAACGCCAGCTTTCCTTATAAAAGGAAAGGTACCTGCAGGTCAGTTGTGCTGTAGTTTTCTATTTAAAGTGCTCACTAAGTGCAGAATTTGGCTTTCCGCCCATGTGTTTTAAGCTCAGTGTTGTGGCATAGCCTGGGTAATTGCACTTGGGGTGACAAGCACAACAGAACTCAGAGGCATGTAGTAATAGATTTCAAACCTTGTCTTAACTGACTGGAACCAAAACTTGCCTCCTGCAAATGTGCCAGCTCCACGACGTGACACACCAGGCTGTTTCCCTGGCTGTGCTGCAGAGCTGCAAGCTTTTTCACACTTCCACACTTCACATCAAATCCCACATGCTGGTTTCTCTATGCTGAGAGCCTTTGTTTTGAACCTACCCTTCAAAGCACAGGAGAGAAGACTTGGCATGGCTGTAATGGAAGTGCACAAGAGGCTGGAGCAATTAATACAGTGCAAGAAAGAAATCTCAGAGCTGGGAAGTACAAAAGCAAGGTGGCTTCGAACTTAGTGCAGGTGCCTCTGACATTTCAAATGATGAGGCAAAGCAAGGGATAACTCTGCCTCCTCCAATAAGAAGTTTACCCAGATTCTCCACAATACACTGAGATTTATTTGTGAAGCCTGCATAGCATACATCTCACAAGCCTACATACCCAGGCCCTGACTTGATGGCTTTCTCTTCAGCACCAGGAATGTCCCCCTCCTCCCCCAGGTTAAGTTACACAACCCCAGCTTTATTTTTTGCTCTTAGAGAATTGCCGCAGCTGCCTCATGGACAAAGTCTGTGCAGAGGAGTGTGACTTGTCAGTACATCAGGTTCTGTGCTGGGCGCTTCAAGAAACTGCTCAGGCTTTTATTTTTAAAAATCTGGAATAAGCAGAAGTTCTTATTGAAAAAAAATCTCTTGCTTTTGTGCTTGAGCAGCCTGAAACCTATTCACTTTATTTCTTCAGCTATTCCAAAATTAAATACTGTACTTGTAAACATGTATGTCCGATTTATTTTGGAAGAAAAGCTCTCCCATGAGTTATTTATAAAGAGCAAAACACTTTCTACCTACAGATTTAGTCAACTGTGCTATTATAAGATATACGTATTTTACATAAAAGTGTTAATTTAACCAGAATAATGAATATGAACCAGAGAAAAGGCTTACTCCCTATTCACTAAATTACTCTTACTCTTGTCAAAGAACATTTTGACAAGACAAAGAACATTTTGTAAAACACCCTATGTGTCTACAGGGCTCCCTCAATGCCCGCCCAGTGTCCTTCATGTGAGCACCTCTTACAGTCTCTACAGATGATGACCAACGCATTGCAGCGGCTCTCTCATCCTGTTTGTGTAGCATCCATAGACTGTTCTGGACAAGAGCCGTGCTTCACCTGCACAAAGGGCCTCACATAAACAGATTCTGGACTGTGCATCCCTTTCACCCAGTCTAACATCAGATTGTAATGATTTGCATTCAGAGCAAATGTGACACAGCAATATTTAATAGTTTTGCCACATAAAACTCAGCTAAATATGTACCAAAGAAGGCCTGTTGGCTGCTACCTAGCAGAAGGTGATGTTAGGATGGCCCAAAGCATCTAGTAATAAACACAAATTTTTCTTGGAAGAAGTTGATTATTCTCTCATTTCAAGTTGACATCATATAGTAACTAATCTGCAAACTACAAATCAAAGTCAATGCACCAACCTAGCATTCAAAGTGGCTTTTAGGCTCAGCCCAAATTTCATTATCCTAAGTTTTCTGCATTACTACAGTTGTACAAATTATGCACCACACGAAAGTAGCCTAATAAAACTGAAGCCTTTTCTGAGAACAGGAAAACTCCTTCTCAGTACCATCATTATGTTCCTCTTCCATAAAATACCTCCTTCATAGTATATACAAATATATGTATATATATATATATGTGTGTATTTATTAGAAAGAGATCCAGCATGGAATTCAGATGACAACGATAAAAATCACACTAATTACACAGAGTTTGTTTCAGTTTGTTCCCCTATACTTGGCACTGACAAGGCCACAGCTTAAGTGCTGTCCAGTTCTGGGCCCCTCAATTTAAGAAGAACATTGAGGTGCCACAGCAGGTTCACAGGTCAGTGAAGCTGGAGAACGGTCTAGAGGGGAAGTCCTGTGGGAAGCGGCTGAGGGAGCTGTTTAGCCTGGAGAAAAGGAGGCTCAGGGTGACCTTACTGCCCTCTACAACTGCCTGACAGGAGGGTGTAGCCAGGTGCGGGTCAGNAATTTTTCTTGGAAGAAGTTGATTATTCTCTCATTTCAAGTTGACATCATATAGTAACTAATCTGCAAACTACAAATCAAAGTCAATGCACCAACCTAGCATTCAAAGTGGCTTTTAGGCTCAGCCCAAATTTCATTATCCTAAGTTTTCTGCATTACTACAGTTGTACAAATTATGCACCACACGAAAGTAGCCTAATAAAACTGAAGCCTTTTCTGAGAACAGGAAAACTCCTTCTCAGTACCATCATTATGTTCCTCTTCCATAAAATACCTCCTTCATAGTATATACAAATATATGTATATATATATATATGTGTGTATTTATTAGAAAGAGATCCAGCATGGAATTCAGATGACAACGATAAAAATCACACTAATTACACAGAGTTTGTTTCAGTTTGTTCCCCTATACTTGGCACTGACAAGGCCACAGCTTAAGTGCTGTCCAGTTCTGGGCCCCTCAATTTAAGAAGAACATTGAGGTGCCACAGCAGGTTCACAGGTCAGTGAAGCTGGAGAACGGTCTAGAGGGGAAGTCCTGTGGGAAGCGGCTGAGGGAGCTGTTTAGCCTGGAGAAAAGGAGGCTCAGGGTGACCTTACTGCCCTCTACAACTGCCTGACAGGAGGGTGTAGCCAGGTGCGGGTCAGGCTCTTCTCCCAGACAACCAGTAACAGGACAAGAGGACACAGTCTCAAGCTTTGCCAGGGGAGGTTTAGCTTGGACATTAGGAAGAATTTTTTCATAGAAATGTTGATTAGACATCGAAAAGGACTGCCCAGGGAGGGGGTGGAGTCACCGTCCTGAAGCTGTTTAAGGAAAGACTGGGTGTGGCACTCAGTGCCATGGTCGGGTTGTCACAGTGGTGTCTGGTCACAGGTTGGACTTGATCTCAGACCTCTCTTCCAACCTAACTGATTCTGTGAAACATTCTTTCTAGAGCACAGAAGTCACTCCTCTGTACTTTGCAAGAAAAGGGAAGAAAAACTCCAAGACTTAATTAAAACTCCAGCTATGAACTAATGCAATCTGAACAAAAAGCTACACAATCTGAAGTAAACTGGAGCATCAAAGTTAAACACAACAGAACTGACCTCCACCACAGCTTCCTTAGATTTGCTGTAGTATAACTTAGAGGCTCTCCCCAGCATCATTTCTGTTTTAAAAGCAGACACTAGCCATCTTGGAAGTACAGGTTAGAGGCAGGCAGGTCAAATATACTTCACTGTTCTCTTGGGAACAAAGCGTGGATGTGGCACTTGTGGACATGGTTTAGTGGTAAACATGGTGGTGGGTGCTGGGTTGGTGGCTGGATTTGATCTTAGAGGTCTTTTCCAACCTTAACAATTTTGTGCTTCTAAGGAGGTGAAAGTCATCCACATGCTCAGCATAGCTGGCAGCTGCAGGGGAGGAGATGAAACAGAACAAGACTGAAACACCAGGAGCACCAATCAAGTCACATGTGGTGACTTCATGTGAGCCTGCAGTCATGACTCAAGTACAGTTATTCTAGTTTAGGAAGAGTTGAAGGAAGATGGAGATGTGTGAGGTGGGCTTGGATTCCAAGAGATTCCAAGACAAATGAAGAGGCCTGGTGGCATGATGATGACTGGTCTTTTGTGGCCAAGCATGCCACAGCCTTCCTCCATGCCTCTGCCATTGCACACACAGAGCTGATCCCACAGGATGTGGCACTAGCTGCCTGGATAGCAGGTGAGATCCCACACATGCTGAAGACATACCCATGTGACATTTCACTGCATCCCCATGAGGCACAGGAACGGGCAATGCTGTGCTTTGGGTTGGTTACTCATGAGCCTTACCCCAACCTGACCTGGTCCATCATTCAGGAATACATCCACAACTGCCAGCAGCAAGCTCCCTGGCTGAGGAAGGTACCACATACCTGTAACAACCATCCCACCATGACTTCTCATGGCTTTTGCTGACAGCCAGCAGGTTACTTAGCTGTTTTTCATAGGCAAAATATGGTCCCTGGCAGAAGAGCCCAAGCATATCACTTACATTAAAGATGTGAAAAAAGTGAACAGCTACCTAGTAGGTGTGGGATAAGCCTGCATGTTGGGTGAAAATTAACAGTCAGTTATCCAAACTGAACATTAAGCAGAGTGCTTTGAATCTGTGAAATTGGAGTATCACCTCTAACAGCAACAGAACCCAGGCTTATTTCATAACACTGAGAAGAAAATGGCCAAGACCAGCAGACTTCTTACCCCATCTCTTTAGTGGCAACCAGTACAACTCCAGTCTCTTTCCAAATGGAGTATAGTTATGGATGATATGGTTACAACATCATGTACTTAGCTATTACTGTAATTTAATTTAAAATACATCTCCAGATCTGCTTTTTAGTCCTGATGAGTCTGTCCATAAACCTCTAAGCATCAAAACCATCTTCAGTATCAAAAAATATTCAATAATATAGCCAGTTTCAAAATTTGAAAGCCCAAATGTCCACAGCCTCAATCAAGTCTACCCTACCTACCTAGTTTTCCTCACTAGTGCCACTAGTGTTGTATTTCATGCCAAAGCCAGCCAAGCTTCATCCACACAAGTCAAAGACTGGAACCAGCAAAAAAAAAAAAA
>VXBU01006959.1:148824-171878 GCA_013400315.1 Bombycilla garrulus | reverse complement strand
AGTATATTAGTCAAATTTTGAAGGACATAAGCTTTCAGGTTTCTGGCTGACACTGAGAAATGGAAATAATTCTATATGTTGGTCTCAAAATTTTCATTTGTATATGCTCAAGTGGAGATAATACAGTAATATAAAATGACTAGGTTCATTTAGAAGTGCTTTCAAAAAAAAGTAATAACAGGTCCTCTACAGAGAATTGTTTAAACATGGCTGTGGTTGACTCAAGAAACAGCCACTTGACACTCAGAGGACTATACAAGAGAAAAAACATTGCCATCATCCACTGAAATGGAACAGTAAGTTTTCAGTAATAGTTGTCTCTCAATATCTTTCTTACTTACTAGCATTTTGAGTAACATGGGCACAGAAGTAAAAAATGAGGTTAGGCAGAGATCCCAGTGAAGTAGCAATATCATCAACAACAGACTAGGCTTTTTTCTTTCCACCTTAAACAAAAAGGGTGCCATGCACCTTCATCTGAAGCACCTGGGTAGGGGCATTCTGTTACCACATGAATGACAAATTAGAAGGGATTTAGATAATAGCTACAAGATACTTAAAAAGTACAGAAGAGATGTCAGCCTCTCAAGTTATACTGCTTAATGCACTGCTGAAAGGTAGTCAGCTACCAAGTGTGGGTCCAGTTACTCTTTTGCAGAGAAGTAGTTGGGAGCACAGAGATGAAATTCAGTTTTCTTCAATACATTATAAGAAGCCCATTCTTTTAATAAAGGTGAGTTACAGATAGTTATTCTAGCCAAGATAAGCAAACACTTGCACACCAGTGTGGTTTACATCCATGAATAAGGGGCTTATACGAGCAGACTTCATGCAAGAACAAATGTGTATTCAGAGAGTGTATTGTAAGTCAAAGCTGCTCCATTGCATGGCTTTTGTTTTGACAAGGCCAAAGAGGGTACTGCAAAAAACAATATTATTTCAACTTTTACCTAGATCTGACAGCAAAAGGTTTCTAGCTGCAGAGATGCCTGAAGATTAATTTAAAACCAAAGAATTTTTGCACAATGGACAAGTGTCTATCACTCAAAAATTGACCCAAGTGACACAACTGATTAAACATTGGTCCTTGCACTGTTTCAATACTGTGGCAGAGGGTTTTGTATCTTAACCTCTTCAAATATTTTGCTACAATGAACATTAAAACATATACTTTAAATAACAGGATACATGACTCAGGGAAGAGTCACTACTGCAAACATATCTTTACTGCTATCAACTCGGATTTCTCAAACAAAACCTATTTACCTGAATATCTAAATTACCGTAAAATTTTAAGACAAAGTCGTCCAAAAGGAACATATGTCATACTTTTAGTACTGAAACCTTAAGTAGTTTCAAGTAAGGTACAGCCTGCCTGCCAGGCAGCCTTCTCTTTCTAAACCACAAATAATATGATGCCTCGAAGTGTCACCCACTTAACACTCAGCCCCTTTATGTTCCTGTTGTTCTCCAGGTAGAAGCTTCAAATTAAAACGAACACCCAGGAAGTGTTGAAGTCACATTTCTTCAAGTCAAGCAAGATTCCAAAATACCCTAAACACACTGTAATTTAGTAGCTCTAATTTTTCTTCTCTTTGTAAGCCACTTTGGGCAAACGCATTTTAAACATTTCAGCCAACTGTGATGATAGACAATCAATCAATCAATCTGGTTACTCTTGGCTACTAGTGCTTCAAGGGTGGGTACACAACACCAAAGTTACTACTATCAAACTGGCCTGGTGAGACGGGACGTTCTACCAAAAAGATTAGCAAAATTAACTGCAATTCACTTAACTCATAATGCTCATAAAACCACAAAGCCTAAAAATGAAGCAGCATTCTGGAAATAGCTGACAAGTTTTGTATACATGCATGTGTGTATGTACACATCTAATCACATGCAGCCCAAATCATAAGAGCAGCTGTATTTATGAGTCACATCACCTCTAGTCCATCCACACTACAGACAATGTGAAACTGTGACATTTTCAACTTGAACTCAGCTACATATAAGTTCAGCATAAAACCTCCATCATCTAGCCCATTCTATTCATTACCCTGAACACCTGATGAACATGCCTTTAAACCACACAACAAAACTGCACATCAAAGATCAGAGTTAAGGTTCTGTGAGTGGTTTTTTTCCCTGGCATTCCCTACCCTCCAGATGCAAAACAAGCATTGTGTAGTAGACCTAAAGCACTATTAAGGAGAAGGTAACTTGCATAAATATATTACCACGTTAAATAGCAAGGCAGCATAAGAGTGACTTCAGAAACAGCAAGATAAAAACATGTTTGAGTTCTTGAAAAGTTACAGATGTGTCAAACCCTCAGACACCAGCATAACATCACTGCAATACTGGTTCTAAAAGACTTACACAAAAAAATTTAAAAACCCTAGTCTACTAACACTATATAGTCAAAATCTTCCATTAATTCCTGTAATATGAACCACATAGAAGTCTACACACTTTTACAAGAAGTTTCAAGAAGCACAGTTCCTTCCATTGTCACCTGAGAAAAACAAACTAAACCTGAAGTGGTACTTTACCTTATCCAAGGACCACTGCACAAAAATCAGGCAAATGAACAGTGCTCAATTTACCAATATGGAAACTTTTCTGTTTTATTCTAATTGGACAGGAGAGTTGGGCTGTGCTGCAGCTCTGCTCTTGCCATTCAACAGGACCCAACTCCTATCTTAAGGCAGTATCAGAACAGGAAACCACTATCTGCACTTCTCAGAACACAGTCCTACCTGGATCAAAGGAGCCCTAGGGAAAAGGCTGAAGGCCAGCTACCACCCTTAGCCCATCTCCTTCTGAGGATGCACTGATGTCCAGAACAGGCGACAAAATGGGTGTAGCCCAGAGGCACAATCTTCCAAAAAACTGTATGCAACAGCAGACTAAGGAACAATCAGGTATTGCCAAGCCTGAGAGTCTGGGATCCTACCTGTGCTTTTGATCCATGAACTGACATTGGAAGAAGTCTTTTGCTTCCCTGTCTACTGACAGCTTAGAGACTCCTTGGCTTTTGAGACTGAACAGGAGCTCCACAGACCTGGAGCAAGCAGGGCTCTACTCACCTGCAATTCCATGTCCCTTTGCTGCACCAAACCACTGCTTATTAGCATCAATGATACCTAAAGGCAACAAAAATAGATCAAGTACACAGAGAAACCCTGGAGGACCTTGCAATGCAGAGGCCCATGGAAGGCAGTTTTTGTGTTGAGAGTACATCACATTTTTATCTTGGCATTAAGGACACTTTTTAGAATTAAACGTTCTACCAATTGTATAAACCTAAGTGCTTAGAAAACTTCTATTTGCTGTTTTTAAGCTTTATGAGAAGTAGACTACAATACCAAACTTTTAAACATGATTTTCATTTTAGCCATCAATTATTGGTAACTGATTGGTTCTCTATCTATTTCCTTCTCTGGAATCTCAACACATTTTCCAAGTTTCTTTGAAATCAAATCACCTGGAAGAAGCTGAGAGATAATACAGAACTCCATACAGCATATGGCTAGTAACTACAAAAAGCATGGATAACAATGCCTTGACAAGTATTTAGCCCCCAAATTACTTGACAAAACTAGTCATAACTCTTGGTGTTTTTCTCCCCTTCCAACTGATGTGTCAAGGCTTGTTCCTTCAAGTAGGAAAACTACCTTATGAAATAAACTGCCTTAAGAACTATGAAATAGTAACTCTAACAATGTAGTTAATTTTTCTTGTTTCTTTTCATGCTAGGTATACTCACTTTAATTTACCAAGCCTGAATCACCTCTGAAGAAGTTTTTAATATTGACTTTTGGTCTACATTAAACATGCTTCTTGACACAGTGTACTTGGTCAAATCATGCTTCTGAGCTAATGAAGTTTCTATTTGTATAATTTCTCACTTGTACCTTCCCTGGCTCTCAGCACAAGAACACCATGCAACTAAAAAAAAAAAATCAGAAAATCTGTCTTTTTCAAAAACAATTAAAAATTCTGTTGCTAAGGTACACTTACACCAAACATTTAGGACCTCAAGCAAGCCATCAGGAAAAACTTTCTAATAGTCCTGCAAGTATCCATTGCTTGATCAAAGCATTGGGCAGAGGTTCATCAACCTTCAGGCTCTGAAGGCTCAAGCATTAAAGAAAGACTCTGGATTTCAAGGTAGAGAAGAATGGTAACCTGAGATGGTAAAGATTTCAGCATGCACAGCCCTCAGCCATTGAGATCTATCCCAACTAGCACTTATCAATCCCAGATTACAGCATAATAACCTTTGTTGTGGTGGTCCCCATTTATTTATTTGGTGGTGCCAAAATTAAAAGTGAAGAAGTTCTGCCATGAACCAAAGGATCCTCTAAGATGAACAGAAGATGCCTATGGCATAAAGGTGGCATTGATGAACTGCTCACACTTAGTTCTGCAGATTATGGTACATTCTTGTTCTCTGCTGCTCAGGCACTGCCTGCAAAACCAGAAAAATACATTTCTATCCTTTCCAGAGCAATTGAGAACTACCACATAGCCCAGTGGAATCTGATTTAAAGACCCATCTCATCACACCACGTCCTTTGCAGCTGATACAGGAAAGAATCAATTGTTGCTATCTGTGACCTGGACACAACGCATTTCATTCTGAGAAAAACCTTCCCTTTGTCACTCAAAAAAATTCAGCAAGTAGATCAGATGTAAGCAACACCTTAGACACACAAGATCTACCCACATTTCACCTCTGAGAGTGAGTCTGGGATCAAAAACCAAGTTCACCTAGTACAGTCCAACACCTGTGGCCCAACAAAACTGATTCTGCTACAACTTTAGTCAAACTGGCAATTTCTTACTGCCAGCACATGAGGGACAGACATTTGCTCTTACCACAACCTCTCTGAAGGACTTAACATCACTGCTGCTGAACTATTTTTTCCCTTGCCAGCGAAGAGGAGAGATAACCTGTATATGGAATAGTTCAACTCCTTCCTTGAGGATGGCAGTCAGGAACTTGAAGGGTTGCTCAAAACACTAAAGAGCTATTCAGCATTACTAGGAATACAGTCACTTCATGTAACCTGCACTTCAGATGTCCACCTTGAGCTGATCACATGAATGGGGTGCAGGCTGCTGCAGGGTCCCTTGCTGGTACAAGCTGCTCTTCATACAGCTGTTGCTCCTGGAGGCTGCTGTTCTTTCCATCTAGATGGCAGTCCTAATCCTGAAGTGCTGCAGCAGATCTGAGCATGCTATATTAGCTGATAAAATATGCTTAGACACTGTGCTTGAGTTTTTAAGAAGTCCCTGACTTTATCACAGCCAGTATGTTGACAACCTACCATTTAAATAAACATTCAAGGGGACTTGTTCTCAGCTTCAATTTATCAGATGTCAGAGCTACAGGACTTGCAACTGAAACCAGAATCTGTTGAACCAGCTTTAGACAGCAGCTTCTGTCAAGAAGGTACAGAGAGAGCACTTCTCTCATTTCAGTTTATTCCACTGGTTCAACAGCCCAGAGAGAAAGGTTATATTTCTCCAAGAATAAACAATGTGCCAAAAGTTGATGTGACCACTTCTAACAGCTCCCAAAACACAAATCAAGCAATTGTATTCCCCAATCAACCATCCCTAACACTTTCTTTACTAAAGTCACCTTAAACACAAATTTTCCTTGAAATATTTGTACTGTAGCTTAACTAGAAGCCTGTGTACTTTCCCTCAAGTTCCTGCCCTTAAACTACACTTCAAGTGGAACAGAATTCCTAAACTCTTACTGCCATGAAGTTGAAAAAAGTTACATCTTGTAATTGCATCTAATCCTACTTTCCTAACCTTACTCAAATGAAAATACAAAACAAGAAGATAAACATTTCATCAAGTTAAGAAATATGGAAAATGAAACACATACAAGGTGAGGACTAGTTCAGAGCAGCAAGTACAATTAACATATCGCAGAAATCACCCATCAAATAATATTAGGGTATTATTCTTATCTCTGAATGATTCCATAAGCAGAGTCTAACATATGTGAAGACCTAAGACAAAGAGAGCCAAGAATATCACTTCTCATAGGACTCCTCCTTCCTTTCTCAGTGTCTCAAGACGTCAAGATGCATAACCAAAGATCAGACACTACAAAAATCCACCATGCAGGGCTCCTCATGGAGGAAAGATGAGACAGAAACAACACACGAGAGATTTCAGCCACGGCACCTGAAGGGAATCCCACTGCTGGGGAGGGGTGAAAGCACCATGAGACCTCATTTTCCCACTCTCAAAACAACTACCACAGGATGGGTCAGAAGAATTTAGAAGAAAGGCACGGCAGTTCAAAGACATCAAATACCCAAACATAGTGCTGAGGTAAGGCAACAGCCAGCCTTCCCTAAATCTACACTTGTTAACACACATCCCCAAACTATCTCTCAGGCAGCTTCAGCTTCTTTCCAGGAACAACTGCAAATATGCAGTCCAGAGAGCTCCCCAGCCAAACAAAACTATTCTGATCAGTCATGATTTCTTTGAAAAAATAAATAAAAAAAAAAAAAGATGAGTAATATAAGTGCAGGAAGAGGTCAGCAGACCATTCGGATGTAAAAGATGACACTGTACCAACCAAAGTCTCGAGCAACTTCCTGAATAAGTAATAATGGAGGTGAGTCTAAGAATACACCTATCACACCTACATGAGTAAGCCAGCCAACTCATTACAAAAGGCAAGTCTTATGCCAAAGCCTTCTTTTCCTTCCAAACAATGAGGCCAAACTGAATATGACTCAAATCCATTATTCCCCAAGCTACAGGTTATTTTGGTTTTGTGGAACAAAGCTCTTAAACCTTGACCTGTAGAGGCCAAGAGGCACCAAAGATGCACGTTACTCAGGCAAAGACATCATCCAATTTTTTTTTTTTTTTCAGTTTGAGAGAAGCCAAAGGGCATGAAATGGGAGATGCAGGAGCCACAACTAAAACAGTTAATTGCTGGGAGAGGCAAGCTCATGGGGACAATATTTTGCCAGAGACCAAGCAGATATCAAGTGTAGAGGAGTGTGCCTAATGCAACATATCTTCTGCAGGCACAAAGCTTTTCCAATTACTTGTTTTAAGAAAAAAAGTGCAACTCCTCCTCCAGTTGTTTTGATAGTTTATGTACACTCCCTTCAGTTCTCTTCTGGGATGGCTGTGCCAGATTTCCTATGCGCTGTACTCACAAGAGTAGATATAGGAACCACTGAAGTTTTTTTGTATTAACAGGAAGGCTGAGAAAGGAATCGAATCTACCTTCACCCATTATGTGTTGCCACAGCCCCTTGAAGGCTGCCTTCTTAAAGTGTGGAGAGGAAGAATACTGAAGTAAAAAAGTAATTGTGTCCAACAGTCCTGAAGCCCATGGAATCCTGAGGAAAACACTGCCTTTACCCTGAATGAACCATCAATGACTGAAGCTATCAAGGGACAGCTCAGAAGCCCCTTACTTTGAAATAAATATCACAGAATCATAAAACGTTTGGGTTGCAAGGGACCTTGAAGATGATCTAGTTCCAATTCCCCTGTCATGGGCAGGGACACCCTCCACTATCCCAGGTTGCTCCAAGCCCCATCCAACCCAGCCCTGAACATTTGCCAGGATGGGGCATGCACAGCTTCTTTGGGCAACCTGTGCCACTGCCTCAACACCCTCACGATGAACAATTTCGTCCTATATCTAAGCTAAACCTACTCTTTTTCAGTTTGAACCCGTTCCCCCTTGTTGTGTCCCTAAACGCTCTGGTAAATAGTCTTGCCCCATCTTTCCTCTAAGTTCCCCTCAGGTATAGAGAGGATATGGAAATACGGGACTAGATGATCTCCAGAGGTCCCTCCCAACCATAACAATTCTGTGAAATACATACACAGAGCAGAGCCCAGGGGGCAACTCGGGGCGGAAGGGGAGAACCCTCACCCCGGGCCGAGGCTCCTCCAGGAGGCTCTTTGGGGCTAAAAGAGCAGATTAGCAGCGCAGCGGCGGCTGTGGCGCGGCTCCCCCTCTGCCCAGGCCGTGCCCGTGCCCCCTCCCGCAGGCCCGGCCCCGGCCCAGCCCCACACCGCGGCCCGCGGCGCGGGGGAAAGGCCCGTACCTTGAAGTACCCGCCCTCGTAGAGCGTGTTGGGGGGCCCGAAGATCGCCACCTCCCAGTTGTAGAGGTCGGACTCGTCGACCAGGGTGATGCGGAAGCCCTCGACCGGCTCCTCCTGCAGCGACTTCAGCTCCAGCATCAGCGCCTTTTGTGAGCTGCTCATTTGCTGCTGGGCCATNACGCCCCCGCCGCACGCTCTGCCGCGCGCCACGCCCCCCCGCCGCGTGCTTTTAAAGGGGCCGCGCTTGCCGCGCGCCGCGGCCGCCCCCGGGGGAGGAGTCACGTGGTGAGGCGGGAGCGGGGCGCAGGGCTGTGGTACAGCGGGAAACATTTCTGACCAACCTGTTACCCAACACCACCACTGAATGTCACATCCGGTATTAACCTTAAACACCTGCAGAGACAGTGACTCCATCACCCCCCTGGACAGCCCATTCCAATGTATAATGACCGTTTCTGTGAAGAAATTGTTCCTAATGTCCAACATAAGCCTTCCCTGGCACAGCTTGAGACATGAAGCCATTAGCGAGTGTCCAAAGGAAGGCCTCAAGGATGGGGAAGGGCCTTGAGGGGAAGCTGTGTGAGGAGCGGCTGAAGGCACCTGGCCTGTTCAGCCTGGAGAAGAGGAGACTGAGGGATGGCCTCATTGCAGTTAAAGCTTCCTCATGAGGGGAAGAGGAGGGGCAGGCACTTACCTCTGCTCTGTGGTGCCCAGTGACAGGACCCCAGGGAATGGCATCAAGCTGTGTCAGGAGCGGTTTAGTTTAGATAGCAGGAAAAAGTTTTTCCCCAGAGGGTATTTGGACTCTGGAACAGGCCCTCCAAGGAAGGGGACAGAACACCAAGCCTGACACAATTCAAGAAGCATTTGGACAATGTTCTCAGGCACAGGGCGTGACTCTTAGGGTGCCCTGTGCAGGGCCAGGAGTTGGACTCGATGATCATGGTGGTTCTCTGCCAGCTCAGCATATTCTGTGATTCTACATCACCTCATCCTGTCACTGGTTGCCTGGGAGAAGAGGCTGACCCCCAGCTACACCCTCCTGTCAGGGAGTTGCAGGCAGTGATAAAGACCCCCTGCGTTTCCTCTTCTCCAGGCTAAACACTCTCAGCTCCCTCAGCTGCTCCTCATAGGAGATGGAGTCCAGACCTTTCACCAGTTCCGTTGCTTTTCTCTGAAGTTGCTCCAGCACCTCAATCGTGTTCCTGGATTGGGGGACCCAGAACCAGACACAGCACTTGAGGTGCTTCACCAGCACCAGAAACAGGGCAAGGATCCTTTTCCTAATCCTGCTGCTTTTATTATTACTGATCCAAGCCAGGATACCATTGGCCTTCTTGTCCACCTGGGTAAACTGCTATTGTCTCATGTTCAGCTCCTATCAGGCAGTCCCCAGGTCCTTTCCCACTGGGAAGCTTTCCAGCCATTCTACCCCCAGCCTGGAGCCACAGGAGTTGTTGTGACCCAGGGACAGGACCTGGCACCTGGCCTTACTGAACCTCATACAATTGCTCCATCCATCCAGCCTGTCCAGATAGTCACAGGTCATGAGTGGGTACATCAGGGCCTGGTTGGCCCACTGACAGGCATCCATGATCACAAAACAGATGGTTTTGTACAGAGCATGGTTTTTGAGGAGTGAACTCGCGTGACTCAGGGCCCCAAAAAAATCCTGCAGCAACTCCCAGGCTGCAGTAGGACACAAATAGCCAGCTGCCATCTCTCACCCCAATATGTTGTTCTCACATTCTCCACAGATGTGCGATATAGTCACACCAGAACATGCCATTTCCAGCCTTCCTGCCATTCCCTGGCTTGGCTAAGGATGAAAAATGCTTGCAGAAGTGTAGAGATATATCAACCAGTAAACATGAGCCAGCACCCGTTCCTTAGTGAGTATTTAATGAATAATATAAATAATATTCATTTAAAAAATAACGAAAAATAACTGTAATTGTCCAGGAGGGTGATGACCGATTTCTGCTTGGCATTTCTTTCATCCTTCAGCGAATGGCAGGGCGCCGGCCACCTCACAGAGGCATCTCTGTGACAAACAGGCTGGATGATGTGTCCCATCATCCCTATATCATTACATGGCTTTAGCCTTCTTCTCTGCTCCCATCACCTCCCATGCTTTCCCATCCCAATGATGACCCTGTGAACGTAGGTCACCACTGGATCCATCTCCTGTGTTTTCCAAAACCACAGACTTTCCCAAAGGCACAGGACTGATAGCCAGGGCCCCATGCATTCGTGGGAGAACATGCAGCTGGGGCAACCCGCGCTGCAGAGAGACCTTGACGTCTCTCCCTGACACTTGGCAGCCCCGGCTCTGGCTCCTTCTCCAGACCTTGGCCCAGGAACAGAGCAGGAAGCAGGTGGTTTTCCCCAAGCTCCCGCTGCTCCAGGACAAATTTGCTGTTTCCCAGCGAAAAGCAAGGCATCCTCCCCCTTGTCTCTGAGGCTGCTCTGCTTGCCCTTCTGCCTGTTAAGCTTTCCCCAGAGCTGCCCCATTACCCTTTCCAAAGCACTGTCAGTGGTACCCAGTCCAGGGCTTGTGGTTGCCTTGGGAAGCTATAAAACACCCAGCCCTTGCAAAATCCCATCTCACCCTGGACAATGTCCCTGTGGAGACTGGCATAAATTTTATCATGAAGCTGGAATGAGGTCTTGCTGAGTGCCACAAGGGCAATACAGAGGAACATGCCTCGTCCATCCGCAGCTTGACTGAATAAAATAAAATGTGTATAAAATACAAAGTGTGTGTTCCCCTACAGGAACAGGTCAGCCACTGGCACTGGTCAGCCAGGACTGTAGCTCAGTCTTCACCACCTTGGAAGCTCAGATTTACTGAAAGCTGCTTAATTCAGCTCTCACTTCCTCAGTGGGGGTCTGGAGGGCTGGATCATGGAGCACTGTTTGTCAGGGAAACTCCTTGGTGGCTGGGCAGTACCATGCTGTGTGTGTTTTCTGGTGGAAGTTCGATCCCATGTTCTTTTTATTTATGTCAGTGGACTGGAGCAGAAAAGAATTTACTATTTCTGTTGGAAGGGACTACAGCAATCATCCAGTTCAACTGCCTGACCAATTCAGGGCTGGCCAAAAGTTCAAGAATGTTGTTCAGGGAATTACCCAAATGTCCCTTAAACACTGGCAGGCTGGGGTCATTAGCCACATCACTAGGAAGCCTATTCCAATATCTGTCCATCCATTCTGCAAAGAAATGCTTCCTGATGCCGAGACTAAACCTCTCCTGGCACATCTTTGAACCGTTCCCACATATCCTATCACTGGATACCAGGAAGAGCTCAGTACTTCCCTCTCCACTTCTCCCCCTCAGGAATCAGTAAGAGACCATTACCTTGAGCCCCCTTTCTCCAAAGCCCAAAGCCCTCAGCTGCTCCTCAAAAGACATTCATCCAGCCTTTTCACCACCTTTGTTGCACTCCTCAGGACATATTCACGGATCTTCACACACTTCTTAAATTGTCTTTAGTTGATGGATATAACACGTGCTGTGACTTCTATGCTGATGCCAGCCAGCAAGAATCTGCTCTGCTAACAGGGCATCCCAGTTTGATGGTAAAATGTGGATTTGCTCATGCTTGGAGAAAAATGTACAGGATCCAAGCTCTTTCGGTACTGCACTGCCCTTAAAACATCTTTTCTTGCAGCCAGCCTCCAGCACAGGCTTTGTCTGAACCCGCCTAATGCTGGAAGAGATAGGAGAAGCAAAGTTTGGAGTTATTCAGGATTTACCTCCGCCTGCTGCCTGTCTTGAATGTTAACACAAGATGTAATCATGCAAGGCAGAAAGTAAAGCAAGCCCTGGTGTATTCAAGAGAACAGACTGCAAATTTTCCACCAGGTCTGCTTTTAGAAAGGATACTGGTATTTTTCCCCCTGATTTTTTCCCCCCTTTCCTGCAAAAACATTCAGCACTCAAAGAAAATAGGAACTGTTGAAGCAACAGAGCATTTTGAAGCCTGTGCAGCCTGGCAGCCCCCTCCAAGGCTCCTGCCTGTGTTTGTGGCAGTGCTTTCAGGGAGGCTCAGCTGCTCTGCCTGGTGTCCCCTTCCCTGAACCCAAGGCTGCCCCGAGGCTAGCGTAACATTTTTGGTTTATCATATGGCATTTCTCCCCTCCACTCACCTCTAATATCTCATAATAAAAGGATGAAGCCTTCTCCTCCTCCTCCTTCAGCTGCTCTCCCATGGATGGTCACTGCTCACCTGCAGGCAGGGCTTTACATGGAGGAGTGTGTTCTGGCACAAACAGTATTGTTCCTTCTTCTATTTTCTTCTATTTTCTTTTATTTTCACCTGAATGAATCAGTTTGTTCTTTGGGCTCAGAGAATAAGAAAAACGGTCTGATGTGGGAACATGGGGCGCCAGGAAGGGGAAGTCTCACTGGGAGAGAAGGCTACACATACCATTAATCCAGTCCCCAGCAGCAGAACTTGTCACTGTAAACTGGACCTCAAGGTGCCACCAGTGCAATAGGTTAAATCTGACTTGAAAACTTCAAAGTCCTTCCTGCTTTGTTCTTATCAGCTGTTTTTAATATCTCTCTTCCTCATTTATTTCTTTTTCCCTGTGAGCTGTGTTCACAAAGGATGACAGACTGAGAGTTAACTCCTCTGCTTAGCAACAGCAGAAGCTTTGAAAATGCAAACCTGTCTTGGTGTCACATTAGAGGGTTACTGCTCTGTGAGCTGTCAGAGAAACAGGACAAGAGGTGGGAAGATGTGGGAGTGCCTGTGTGACTCCATTCTTAGGACAGAATCCTCTCATGTGATACTTTTCACTGCTTTATCCGATTTCATTCCTGAGTGGCTCAAAGGATGAGATACCTGCTCCTTCTCCAGGGGAACTGGATTCACCTGGGATAAAAGACAATACAATCAACACCATCAACACCATTTCCTCCCCTCCTGCCTCCTCCCTACTCCTGTGCTTTGGTGAAACATCATCCGGGATCCTGGGGACTCTGGGCTAGACTTTAACACCTTCTTACCCCCAGCAAGTCAGATGGTGAAGTGATAAAGATCTGGCAGGGGGTAGGAGTTCTGCTTAGCTTACAGCTACTTCACCAGGAGCACTTTGTACCTCAAAGAACAAGCAGGTGTTCCTTGGGCTGTAGTGAAAGAGAGCAGGACCACTGGAGACCCACCTCATCACTGTCCTGCCCCAAAGTTGGTTCTAAACAGCCTAAGATATATTTGTCCAACCAGTTCTTTAGTATTTGTCCTTCATACTGCCCAAAGTGGAAATTCATGTGCTCGTAGGTCAATGTGGTTCAACTCTGGACTCGGCTCCTCTTCTGTTAGAGACCTTATAGGTCTCCCCACCACCCAAATTTTACCCTGTATTTTCTTGCCAAGACCACTGTAGGGGTATGGAAGACGGAGGGAAGGGTCAAGATTATTTCCTCTGTCTCCTTCCTGGAGTACCATTGCCCTGGCTGGGTGCAAACCTCCAGCTGAGGCCACAGAGGTGTTGGCAGCCCATCATTCCCACAACAGCAGCACATAGAGCCCATGGGATGAGGGGAAATAGCACCTGGGGTTTGCAGGCTGGTTTTGCTGCCCTGGAGGGGCAATAACAGAGGACTCTGGGGTTACTTCTTTTATTTACACTACATACCTCAGTCCCAGACCAGACAGCACACAAGCACCATCATGATGGATCTCAGCCCTGACACAAATGCCCTGATGCCAAAGGGAGATTTCCCCACAAAACTGCCTGAGCATTTACTGAGGAAAATCAAAGTGTGATTATCTGCTGCCCAACTGAACAATGCAGTATTACTGCATGTGGTGAGTCTCACTTCAAAAACCAAAACAGAAACAAAACAGTTGTACAAGTGCCCTCACCTTTATATTGACACCTATATAGGTTCCTCTGTCTGAGGAGCATGGCATCAGAGTACTCAGGAGAAACAATTGTCAATCTTTGAGAATAAAAGTCTGTCTGCAATTCTTCTTCTGGCTCTCTTTCACCTAAAAATGGAGCAAGCTGATCCTCAGGCAGAACTCATCACAGGGATGAAAAGATGCTTTTGAACATCAGTCAGCAGCATCTGGGCTAACAGGAGCCTCCTACATCAAAATAGCCACCAGTAGAGTAATGAAAAGTTTAGAAGAGTCAGAGCAAAGGAGAAGAAAAATGAAGAGAATAAAGAAATAGAATCTCTAGGGAAGCTTTTTCTTTTCCCCTATTTTGATTTGGCCATTTGGCGTTTTTTCTGTTTGTTTTAATTTGAATAAAGTTGTTTTTACTTTTTTTTTTTTTTTTTTTTTTGCCTTTCGATTTCAGTTTGCTCTTTTAAAATGGATGAAGTCCATCACAAGGGCTTGATTAAAGAGTGCCGTCACGATGCCTGCTGCTCCCATTCAGCTGATGAATAAATTATAAGTGCATTACAATGCTATTTCAGCTGTGATTCCAGGGCCTGAGGAGTGTGACGACTGTGACCTTAGTGGTTTGAATTTCCAAGAGTTTGTGTACCTGGCTGCTCAGGTCATCTTACACCTTCCATTCTGGGCTCAGTGTGCAGAATATCTGAGACTTTTCAGGCTGCCAGCTATAGGCACAGTTCTCCAGCTGCCCACAGAGGTGGTGGTATGTGCTTTGGTCTTCAGAGATTAATGAGCTCACAGAATCATAGAAAATGCTGAGTTGGAAGGGACCCATCAGCATTCTGTTGAAGCCTGAAGTGACTGTAACCCCCCTCCAAAGCAGCAATCTGTGGAACATAATTCTTTATTGATGGGGCTGTGACCAGGATATCCATATTGCTCAGTCCCAGGAGTAGTTTCTGTGTTGGGAGCTGGAATTTTAGGTTCTTCTTGCCTCACAAAACATCCCAGTGTCCAGCACTCTGGTGTGGCTGAGATGGAATGGATGCCAGCATCACTGGGATAAGACAGCATGGGGTGTGCTCTGGGAGAGACATCAGCCAACATCCCCAGTGTTTCCCCTTCACCTCACCCCCAGGGTCAGCTCTGTGGGTCTGTCCATCCCTTGAGAATGGGTGACCGTCAAGGAAGGACTAACAGCTATCCCCTTTCCTGGGGATGAGCAATCTCTGTTAGGCAGGCATTGGCAGCAGAGTGAAGGAGCTGGAGTGCAGGAGGTTCACCAGAACCCGTTTTTACCCTCAGAGCAGGCAGCTTTTCGTATTTCTGTAGAAGCCAAGGTGAGGACAGACTTCAGCATTTTGCAGAAGGTGAGTGAGGGGAGGAGGAAGCTCTCTGGTCTCACGTAATTCCTGGTTTGGGGACACCACCACCACATGCTGTGCTGAATGGCACAATATCAGCTACTATCAGCTGAGCTTACAATGCTCTCACTCATTGCCATACCTTGGGTGGTCTCCAGCAGCAATGCACTCACCTTCTGCCAGTAACTAAAATGCAGGCCCAGCAAGGCCTAGATGAAGATGCACAGCTCAGGTCCCGCCCAAGGCCTTGAAAACTGACC
This sequence comes from Bombycilla garrulus, assembly GCA_013400315.1. Classification (NCBI taxonomy): domain Eukaryota; kingdom Metazoa; phylum Chordata; class Aves; order Passeriformes; family Bombycillidae; genus Bombycilla; species Bombycilla garrulus. Next base: position 156,273 of record VXBU01006959.1, on the reverse strand, counting down.
ACAAGAAGACTTTTCTTTAGGAAACATTAGGGTCAAGTGAGTTCATTTGGATCTTGCTTTGCTGAGGCTGAATTTGGCCTTTTCATGACCCTTCCCACAATAAATATGAACAGATCCAGAGGAAGAAAACCGAACTGCAGCGTAAGCACCAAGCCCAAGGCATGGGCAGCAGACTTGGGTGGCTGAATAGCAGAGAGAATCTCTTGGGTGAAAAAGTCCAGAGAGTTTCAAGGGCAGGGGATCCCCCTCTTAGCATCTCCAACTTCCTAACAAAGAGATGTTCCTCTGAAAATCAGCTTGTAGGGCTTGTGTGGCACATGCAATGTCTCACTCTGCTGTGTGCACTGGTAGGTTGTGAGCTCTGGAAACCTCTCTGTGGTGGGTGTGAAGCAGAATTGGGCAGGGGAACACCCTAGCACTGATCCTGAAAACTGCTCTGTGCACTCATATGTATAAATGAAGAGTCTGAACTTTCCTGTAGGAGCCTGAATCTCTGGGAGGGTAATTAATGCAAATTTCTCAGACAGGTGAACAAGTCTGGAGAGGCCTTCCTGCCTGGTCTGAGCATGCTGAGAGGTGCCGTCATCTCCACCCTGAGGCTTGCTGTCCCATAGAAATTTGGAAAGAACTTCTATGGGGTCTTAAAAAGACAATTAGAAAACCACTGAGCTCACAAGGCTGAAACTCTCCAGCATCATCCATGTTGGAGAGCAGTGCTCATAATCCTCGTGGAGAATGGAGGGATAGGAGCCTGCAGGGGCTGTTCAGGGGTTTGACTGTCTTCCTCTTGGCTCCACCAGCTGCTCTGCATTCCTGTCCCCTCCAACCACCCCTCGCTGGTTACCCCGTTTCCATCAGCACCCTGCTGCAGACCTTGGGGCAACCACAGTTACATCTCTACCTTGTTTTTGTGACTGAGGCTGGAGGGCTCAGACCTGCAAAAGGGTTCCTGGGGCACATGGACAGGGTAGAACATGGCTGTGCCCTGCAGGTGCTGTCCCTCAATGATTTTTTGTGCCAACATCTCAATCCCCATCTACAGCTGCCTGCAGGGCCAGGTAAATCTCCTCCAGACTTGTTTCCCTGCTGTGAGATTTCCATTAATTAACCTCATGCTTCTCCCTCCTGCAGGAAATCAGTTGGCTGCACCAACCTGAAGCTCTCAATCCATGGTAAGTTTGGCACATCCCATTTCCTTGTCCCATCTGGCACATCTCAGATCCTTTCCTGGTCTGTAGGATGGATGTCAATTCAAGGGCAGGAAGGGTGCAAAAAGAACCAACAGCCATGTTTGTGTCTGGATGCACATCAGGGCCAGTCCATTCTGCAGAATTCTCATTTTAAAGATGGAGAAGGCTCTGATGCTGTCCCAAACAAAAAGCTGTGGTTTTTAATCTCAAATGGTTTTGTTTTTCCCATATGTGAACATTTCAAGGATCTAGAAAAGTAGGAGGGAGGGAGTTTAAGAGCTAAGCCTTTGCATCTGGACCCTCATTTGCACAGTGCTTTAAATTAATAAGTTTTTCTTCTTGTCTTTGACACCATTCACTGGTGCTGCAGGGGAGGCTTTCAGCTGGGTGAGCTGGCTGTAGTCTGGTCCTGTGGGTCTGCATCTCCTTATCTCCAAGATCATCAAAGGCCCTTTCTTTGCTTTTGCCCTGGGGGAGTTAAAAAACTGAACATACTTGCCAGTGGTCAAGAAGAACCAAAAGTGGGCAAGTTTTAGCTATTTCTGTCTTCATGCTGCCCCTTCAGTATAAGAGTGGGGTAAAGCAGAAAAGCCCTGTGGGGTGGAAAACCTCTCCCTCCTCAGGAAAAATGTCCAGAGCAGGGACTGCAAGATGGGAACTAGAGGAATCAGTAAGGACTTTGTGAGGAGTGAATTCTTCTTTCTGTAAACAAGCAGCCAACATTCCACGAAGGCCACAAAACTTAGATAAAAGCCTTTCTCCACCTCAAGCATGTTTTTATCTCAGCATTCATTTTTAATATATTTATCTCTTTCATTTTTCTTTAAGTGCAGCATCAGTGAGTATTGCCAGAACACTCAGATCCTTCCCTAAGCATCAGAACACATACTCAGCTTCAGAAATGCAGAGTTTTTCCCTAGAGTGAGACATATTTTCATTTGTTTGAATGCTTATGAGCAAAAGAAATTAGAAGGGAGGGTTTGCAAACAGTGTGCCTAGCTTGTCCTATAACAGCATAAAGCTGCTTCTTCCAGAGCAATTTTCAATGCCATAGGGCATTTTTATGTGGGGTTTCTTCATATATGTGAAAATATTGTCCCATTGACTCTATTCCCCTTACCTCCTTTTTGTTTACAGTCACCCACATACTGACTTTCACATATAGATGAAATTTATATACATATATGTTTCTTTAACATATACTTGCTGTCTAGAAACCTGCAAAAGCTGTCAAAAGTTCGGATAACAGACCACAATCAAATTAACCTGATGTTACTCCTCATATTCTGATGATTAACTAATAATAAAAGCCATTTGAGTAATATTTTATCTGGGGCTCTTGGAAAATAGGAGCTTGTGAAGCTCCTGGCTGTTCCTATCTATGGAGGTATTTCCAAAACCTTGGTAAAGCAGGAGAAAACAAAAGGATTCTCACTTTCTGAATCATTTAATCAGACTGTCTTGGGTTGGAAGGGACCTTTAAAGGCCATGTGGTTCCACCCCTTGGCAGTGAGCAGGGCATCTTCAACTGGAGCAGGTTGCCCAGAGCCTTTTCCAACCTGGTCCAGGGATGGGGCATCCATCACCTCTCTGACAGGCTGCAGTGGTTTAGCCCCAGCCAGCAGCCAAGCCCCAGCCAGCTACTCTCTCTGGCTGGATTGGGCAGAGAATCAGAACAGTAAAAGTGAGAAAACTCGAGATAAAGACAGTTTAATAGGAAAAGAAAGAGACACACACCCACAAGCAAAGCAAAACAAGGAATTAATCCACTGCTTTCCATTGGCAGGCAGGTGTTCAGCCATTCCAGGACAGTGGGGGTCCATCACACTTAATGGTTATTTGGGAAGACAAATACCATCTCTCCAAATGTCTCCCTGCCTCCTTCTTCCCCACACTTTATATACTGAGCATGATTTCATATGGTCTGGAATACCCCTCTGGTCATCTGGGGTCACCTCCTTGGCTGTGTCTACTCCCAGCCTCATCTGCACCCCCAATCTTCTCACCAGCGTGGTGGTATGAGAAGCTGAAAAGGCTTTGGCTCTTTGCTACTGCTCAGCAATAATAAAAACATGTCTATGCTATTAACACTGTGTTCAGCAAAAACTCAAAACACAGCCCTGTAACTGTGAAGAAAATTAACTCTGCCCCAGCCACTGAACTTTTAAACCAGCACACAGGTCTGTGCTTTTTTAAATGCAACGGACTCCAGCTCTGGATGCAGTGCTCCAGGTGAGTCGAGCAGAGCAGAGCAGAGCAGAGCAGAGCAGAGCAGAGCAGAGGGGCAGAATCCCCTCCCTCCCTGCTGCCCACAGGCTCTGGATGCAGCCCAGGACACGTGTGGCTCTCTGGGCTGTCAGTGCCATGGCCGGGCCATGTCCAGCCTCTCACCACCAGCACCCCAAGTCCTTCTGGCCAGGGCTGCTCTGGCTCTGTTCATGCCCAGCCTGTGCTGGTACCGGGTGCTGCCCTGACCCAGGTGCAGCCCTGCACATGGCCTCAAACTTTATGATGTTCCCATGGACCCACTCCTTGAGCTTGTCCAGGTCCCTCTGGATGGCATCCTGTCCCTGCGTGCCTGTGTTTTGTGGTCATCAGTTTGGTAATGGGGCCATTTGAGTAATATTTTATTCACATTGGAGGTGGTTGCTGAGTGAGACCTGAGATCTGGAGGTTCTCTGTCCACAATGACACTGGCTGCACCAGAGATACTTTGCACACAGTGAGCGAGAGGGATGACAGTGCTTTGGAGAGCCCTTGGTGTACAGGGTACAGTGTACAGATATCCAATGGAACATTGGATATGGGGTAATGGAAGGCTTGAAGACTTGGAGGCTGTTTTGGGGGCAGTGAACTTGCCTGTTTTATAGCCAGAGCAGTGAAAACAGCCCAGAAGATTGAAAAGTGCTCCTATCTGTTGGGATGACATTGAATTCTGCTCCTGCCAGTCCATTCCTCATACAGCTGTCAGGGCATCTTGACTGTGAAGACCACAAAGATACTGCACAAGCTTTCAGAGCCCGATCTTGCAGCTGTGTCTGGGTCAGCTGGGATGAGCTGTGCCTGCTTGAGGTATGTATTGCTTTGAATATTTTCCATTTTTATCTCATTTTCCTGTGTCACATGAATGAAAAAGGAAAACTGGAAATTCTCACTGCCAGGTCACGGTTTCCCTCTGCCTTCACTTTATCTCACAACCTTCAGGGCTGGTTTCTTGGCTCGAGAGCCAGCAGCTGCTGCTCTATCAAGGCACTCCACTAAGTGATTCTCCAGACACTGCCTTATCTCCAGGGACCTGCTTGCACAGGTCCTGATAGGCACTATCTTCTGTCCCCACCTGCTGGGGGCCACATGTCCTGCTCCCCCCAAACCTCCAGGAGGTGCTTTGCACAGCACTGCAGTGAGATCTTGGGCCAGATTCACACAAGTAAATAACAAACTTGTCATGGCCAACACCAAGTTTCGGTGTTGGGTGCTTCTCTGTTCTGAAATCGAGAAATAGCCCACAAGAACCTATATATCCCAGCCCTTCTCTTCATGAAAGTCCACCCTTGGAAGGGTGTAAGGACAAGTGATACTTCCCCAGAATATTTGCTCAACCTCCAACACTTTTTGGTGATTCAGACTCCCTGAGCCTGAAATGTTATTATACATAATAGCCTTCAGTAAATTTTTCTCCCATTAATTTGTTTAGTTATTTTTGAAGGCAGATAAATTTGAAGCATTTGCAACATCCTGTGCCAAACAGCTGCCCAATCTAATGATCTGTTTGGGTGCAGAATCATTTCCTTGGGGCTTGTTTTGATTCTGCCACCTGAGAGCTTTTTTTGATGCCCTCATCCTTGCAGTGGAGAAAATGATAAATGGTCTTTTTCTATCCAATCACACTCTGCTCCTTGTAACTTTGAATGTTGTACTATAACCTTTCCTGTGGGGTGTTTTTGTTGCAGAAGATTCTCAGCCTCCACAGCTGCTCCTCCCATGGACACAGAGGCCTTGTAGTGCTATGATCATCTGAAAATTGTTTCCCTTTTGTCTCTATTCTTTCCATAAAAAGCTCTGTAAGTCTTGGGTACAACTTCACAGATTGTTTAAAAACAAACCAAAGGGAAATTCCCCAAAGTGAGATGCCCACCATCTGCCAGGTGACTTCCAGCTGTCCCACACCCATATTTTCTTCCCCGGATGTTGCTGGTGTCCTCACACAGACTGCAGGACCTGCTTCCTGTGGGATCTGTCTCTTTGAGTTTCCTCCCACACCAGGTAGAGAGGGGAGGCAAAGGAAACCCCAAATGACAGCAGAGTCATTAATCTCCGGCATAAAACTTGGGTACAATAACCAGCCTGTTTCAGGACAGAGGCTCATCTCCCAGAGGGCAAGGAAGTCTTTTGCCCGTGGCTTGGTAACTCACAGCAGGGCAGGATGATGTATCAGAGTGAGAACATTCAGCTGGGAGGCATGCCTGTCATCCCTGGGTTTTGGGGATTTTGAATTCGCCTAAGTGCTAGATAATAAGCCCTCAGCTGTGTGTGCAGCCCTTAGCTCTTCCAGGAGGCATCTGGCCTCACCCCATGTTCCCTGGATTCATCTTGAGGCATGTCTCCCCCCAGTTTCTGAGACAAGATAGGTAACTCCTATTCTTCGAGGTCAAACAAGGCTAAAGGTCAGCAAAGATTTGCCAAGATTTCCCAAAGCTGAAGCCTGGATTTTATTTTGATGGAAGAACCCTCATGTAGGCCTCAAAGGTGTCTTCCCTGCTGAAGAAGATGTTTGTGACCAAAGCAGATGACAGCTCTGGCTGTAGGGGCCAGGAAAGAGGGGTTCATCCCAGCCCAAAGACAGAGTGCTTCTCCCTTCCAGCCCAAAAGCACACCAGGGGGTGAGGCCACATGCTGGGGACTCATCTCAGTGCAAAAGGAAGATTCAACACTCACAGGGTAAGTCTTTTGCAAGGTGTTCCTGGAGTGGCAGAGCTGTAAAGCTGATTTCTGGTACCACCATCTTAGGTGGAGCCTTGAGTGGCTAGTCATGTGGTTCAGAGTGCCTCACTATCTTCCTCCCCATGGTGGAAGGTGTTGGTCTTTCTCCTCCACCCACCTGAGCTGCCAAATTCCACTAAACATCTCTGAAACACCTGCATCTGTAGGTGAGGCAGCCCCTGTGGGCTGAAAATCACAAACTAAGAGGGATGTGGCAGAGACACAGTCAACACTGTTGCTTAATCTCTGTTTCTATGAGAAACCAAAGCGAAATGGAGAACTGTGAGGGGATTTCCTGAATGCTCTTCCTGAATTCCTGAGTTTGCATTCCAGCAAAACCCTCCATTGCCTTGCCTCTGTTCCCCATCAGGTGAATGAGGATGTAACATACCTGTCTTAAAGAGTCATTGGAATGGGAGGGCTGGACCAAAGAATAAAAAAGTCCAGAGCTGTTAAATCTGAGTCAGGTGTGCTTGAAGATTTCAATTAATCATGTTGTCATCATCATCGTCACCATCACCTCTGCTGATGTTTGCTCAGCAACATGCAAGCTGGGTTTGGATGAAAGGTGGAGAGGGGGCTCACACTGCCAGGTGATTTGGCACTCAGAGGTTTAAGCCACAAATAAATAAAACTCACATTTGCATGTTCCTGGCTCTCTCCACTCCCTCTTGTTTCAGGAGCTGCCCTGAAGACTGAGGGTTTTTTTCTGTTGTGGTTGGGAAACAGAGTGCTGTTCTACTGCAGGGAGATTGCCGAGGCGTGCTTTGATGGGACAGGCAAGGCATACCAACTCATCACTGATAAAACATGACAAGATTGCAAGAGGAAACAGGGCAGAGCCTTTCCCTTCCTTCAGTCTCTCCAATGTGATTTTTAGAGATGCAGATTTTTTACTACCAGAAAAAAAAAAAAAGACAAAAATAAAGGTTTCTCTTCCTTGTTGCTATGTGTAAAGCTAACCTGGCAACAGACAGGAAATAAGGTAAATTTGCTCTCTTGCCTGTTACATAAAGTAAGCAAAGTGACCAGAGAATAAAAACAAGTTACACAAAACAATCTATGCAGAAGGCAAATTGGTAATTTAAGAGGAGGCAAAACTGCGAGTACGTTTCAAAGCATATCGACCTCCCAATAGTTCTCTTTGAGTAACTCAGATCACCACAGTTTTGAGGTAAAGCTGCCAGAGACTGACTTCAGACAGTCAAAATCAGTCTCTCCCTCTCTGCCCCTGACATACATGTATGGATTGGTTAAGCTCTTTTTTTTTTTTTTTTTT